>SJYX01011781.1:84197-146803 GCA_006410675.1 Oreotragus oreotragus
TGCCCGCACCCCCGCCGCCCGCACCCCTGCCCTCGCCTCGGCCCCTCCCCCGCCAGCCTCGGCGTTTCAGAGGAGCCAGAGCGCCTCCCTGTGGCCAAAGCGGCACATTCTCCAGATCGCAGGCCTCTGACCCCCACAGCGCCAGCAGCCCAGATCTAACCCCCGCTCCGCAGACCAGGAGCTTCCGTCATAGATACGAGGCTCCAGGGAATCACGAAGAAGAAAGAAGCACCTGAAACAACCAGAACAGTCGGCAACAGTACCACCCATCCACATAACTAGGGCGTTCCGATTTTTACCCAACAGAGATCGGTTATGTCTGGATCCCTAGGTGTGAACAAAACGCAGACTTGCAGCTACTACCCAGGTCCCTGTAGAGCTTATAGGCCATCTTGATTTGTTCAATGAATACTCACTGAGCAACAGCTAGGAGCAAGCACAAACACCAACACGTTCACCCCTGGAATTTTATTGTGACGGGGTAATTATGCCGGTGGCTCAGATGGTAAAGAATCTGCCTTCACTGCAGGAAAACCGGGCTCAATCTCTGCATCAGGAAGATCCCCTGGAGAAGGGCATGGTAACCCACTCCAGTATTCTGGCCTGGAGAATTTGTGGACAGAGGAGCCTGGGGGGCTTCAATCTGTGGGGTCGCAAAGAGTCGGACAGGACGGAGCGACTAACACACACACACACACACACACACACTTATGCTTAGTCACGGACAACCACTAGGGACTCAAATGTATCTTATATGAAGTTTGAGAACTGTGCCAGTATTTCAGTATTAATTCACTTCATGCATGTGGTAGCATATTTACAGTTGCTACAGCTGTTACAACACAGGAACGGAGCCGAAATGATCTCCAAAGCCCTGTGCATGGCTAGCATGTTAGACACCAAACCAGGCCCATACGTTGTCCAGACAGCTTTCCAACCTGGGACTAGCTTAGATGACCCAGGGTGAGTCACTCTATGCTGTTGCTGTTTGAAGACACTCAGCTGGAAGACAGTAGCCTGTCCCAGTTAGAGAGAGAGAGAGGTATTGGTGAACAAGCTGTGAGTGCCACACAGAGGCCAGGAGGACTGAGCACTAATAATAATGAGCCGCATGTTAGGGCTCCCTAAGAGGACTGTGTGTGTGTGCTAAGTCACTTCAGTCATGTCTGACTCTTTGCAACCCCATGGACTGTAGCCCACAGGCTCCTCTGTCCATGGGATTCTCCAGGCAAGAATACTGGAGTGGGCTGCCATGCCCTCCTCCAGGGGATCTTCCTGACCCAGTGATCGAACCCATGACTCTGTGTCTCCTGCATTGGCAGATGGATTCTTTACCACTAACACCACCTGGGAAGGCCCTAAGAGTATTTGCTCCTAGCAAATGCCACAGTCAGACCTGCCAGGATACAACCAGAGCCTCTCCTCTATATCATCCACAAGACCCCTCAGCATCCCCTTCATCATCTTTAAAGCAGAATATTTCAGTTGTCTTCTAATGGTACATCCCACCTGGATTCTATCTCCTTTCTGATGCATACTGCTACCAGCATTCCTATACCAAAATATGTTGATCGTGTCATCTCGCTTAAGGTAGGACCACTGTCTAGCTCCTGCCAAGAGATTAGTGGTGAAAGTCCTTTCCACGTCCCTAATATGCTGCATCATCTGGGTACTGCCTGATCTCCAGGAAGCTTCAAATATGACATTCAATCAGAATTTGAATGGCCCTGTGTTCCTTCTTGGAAGGAGAAAGTCTGCAGTGGACAAGTCTGCCTCGGCCGGTGCTTCTGGCTCACTCTTTCTAGGTCATCTGTTGTTGGGCTGCACCCTGCAGGCCTGCAAGCCCTGTGGTCGTCCAGGACAGTAAAGAATGGGTCCAGAGACAGTGACAGAGACATCAGTGGTTTACTGGACAGGAGATCATACACAAAGGGTGCTGGAGCAACACCTCAACGTGCACAGGCAGGACATGGCAGCAGTCTTAGCTACTCGGGGAGGAGGTACCGTTTATAGGGGAATTGATGTCAGGTGGGCGCGTCAGTTACAGGGACCAAGCACTGTAATTAGGAGGATTGGAGAGTCATGTGAGTGGAGCACGGCCCGGCCAAGCAGAGGCTGTTCAGAGAACAAGAGAACAGCCATCTTAAGTGGCCTGACCATACCCCAGTCACCCCATGGACTTTCTTGCTTCTCCGAATCTTTTTTCCATTAAACAGTGAACTCACTGATAATCCGAATTTCCTTTTGGTCTTAGAAACTTTTATCTTCACTTCCTCTTCCTTTCGACTTTTGCTCATCAAGCATTCTCTGCGAATAGTGTGTTTGCTGTCAGAACAATGTGCTCTGCAATATGTGCAGCAGAGCAGGCAAGGAATGGCTTCTCCCTTCAGTGAAGATCTTCAGGGCATGGGACAGGGTCCTTTCTTGTTTGTGGGGTCCTGAGTGTTCTAGAGAATTTAATTCTGCTTCTCTGCTCCAGCCAAGAAGTACAATTCTGCAAGGCTTCTGTGTGTCTAATTGTAGAAATGCACGGTGCGGTGTGCTCCATGCTGCCCTGCAGATGGAAACTCCCGGGGAGCCTGGAGTTGGGTGAACGCAGAGTCCCACAGGTTTCCTGCCGAGGCCAGGGGATTTGTGCACGAGCCGGCAGTGACTCTGCAGGGCTGTGCCTCAGCTGCTGGCACAGAAATACACAGCAGAGTCTCCTGGCTCCAGAGAGTCAATGTGAAGGTTTAAATGAGCTTTGTCGGGAGACTCCGGTGAGAAACGACTTGGCATCGTTTCATTTTCAATGAGTACCTTATTATTGTAGTGAAACATAGCCTTCAGCAATTTCTTGGAGTCCTGCTTATACCAGTACATACTATCATGGTTCAGCTTTTGCTCACATTCTAGGGATGTCTTAGTTCCCATCTGTGTGAGGAGATATTTTGGAGTCTGGAAAACCCCTGCGCCCCAAGTACCTGAGAAGGAAAGAAACAGAACTCAGATAAGTCCCAGGAAACAGCCAGGCTTTGGAGGCTTGATGGATGGACTTAAAAGACTCAAAGAGGGATCCAGCCACCTGGACCCGGGACTCACCTACTCCTAGGAGCCCGAGGGCCATACAGCAGAGGAGCCTGCAGTCCATGGGGGAGCCCTGGCCCCGGACGCTGGTCCTCAGTGCTAAGCAGACCAGGCTGCCATGCTCACTGCCCTCCCAGGGGCTGGGCCTGTGACGTCACAGCCCAGAATGACTTTCTCATCCTCAGGCCTCCTCTAACCTGCTCCCCTCCTTCTCCACAGCTGCACTCGCTCTGCGCAAAGCGATGTTCATTTCTATTTCTTTCAAGGGAGTTTGTGATTCCTAGGGATACTGTGAGTATGGTGAGCAAGTGGCCTCAAGGATGCTTCTCTGATGGTCATTCTGCGCCAGCAACTGCTTCCCTCCTCCCTCCCTGCCCCAGGACCTGGCCACCTCCTTCTTGCTACCCCACGCCGTGTGCCTCTCTGAGTCAGGCTGGTTTCCCTTCTCTGGATCTTCTGCTTCTCCATCACAACAATGCAGGACAACCCCACTCACATCTTGGCTCCCTTGAATGTGTGGTTTACACTAATTATTTCAGTTCCCATCAAGAGACTGACTCTGAGGTGTCCCCGAGAACCGGCTGCAGACCACACACAATCATGTCTTGCTCTTAGTTAGGAGCACACTCTGCTGATGAGTCTTTGAGAGGAATAAATGGAAGTCCTATTCCTGGTGATGTTCTCCGTTAGAGAGGCAGAGCCATGAGCGAAATAGAAGAGAAATAAAAAGTCAGAATGTGACCAGAGCTTGAGCTTAGAGAGGAGAATAATACCACGAAGTTGGGAAAATCTAAACAGGATGATATTACTGCCCTTGCTTTGTCTTTAGGTCACGTTCCCTTTGGGTACAAAGTTTACAGCTCAATGGGGATTCCCAGGTGGCTCAGTGGTAAAGAATCTGCCTGCCAGTGCAGGAGCTGCCAGAGACACAGGTTCGATCCCTGGGTCGGAAAGATCCCCACCACCCCCAGGGGGAAATGGCAGCCCACTCCAGTGTTCCTGCCTGGGAAATCCCATGGATGGAGGAGCCTGGTCGGGTAGAGTCCCTGGGGTTGCAACACGACTGGGCACACAAAGCGTGCATTAAAGCTCAAAACCCAGCCTGGAGTTTCTCAACCTCCATGCTATTGACGTATTGCAAGGGTAATTCTTGGTTGTGGGGCTGTAGGGTGTTTAGTAGCACCACTGGTCTCTCTGCCTTGCCTGCCTGTAGCACTTCCCACCCCTGTTGTGACCGCGAAAACTGTTCCCAGACTGTGGCATCACCCCCATTGAGAACCTGCTGTGTGCTCCGATGAAGTGTCCGACTCTTTGCCACTCCAAGGACTATAGCCCGCCAGGCTCTTCTGTTCATGGAATTTTCCAGGCAAGAATACAGAAGCAGGTTGCCATTTCCTGCTTCAATAAGAACTCCCCTCCCTTTTTTCTTTCTCAGGGTCCTTGCGCTCCTCCAACCCCTTGGAAGCAATGGGTTTCCATGGGGCTGCAGCGCCTCCTAGCGGTTAGAAATGTGTAGTTCTCAGATCTCAGTGCTCCTGGGACTCCCTCTTCCGCAGCCCTGAGTAATATCTGTCAGCAAGGACCCTGAGTAAAACCAGGGCACCACGCGCCATGGAGGTTTCACACACACAGACACACAAGTGCACAACGTATAGCAACACTGTCAGCTACTAGTGAAAGACCTCCAGAGACGGACCCAGTGGTTCATTAGATTTTCATTGAGCACAGAGCAAGCACTAGAGTCGTAACAGTGAACAAAACAGAAATGACCTCTGTCCCGGAAACTCATGCAAGCTTTCTTTGTTGGCATCGTTGAATCGTTGCTTAGTAAAAAGCCGGAGTAAGACAATATTCTCCTCTCATGATGTTTATCTTCTGATGGCAGAAAGAAGTTTACAGATTACCCTAGACCAGAAACATAAAATATGCTTTATACAGTTGTTAGAAATATAATCAGTATTAATACAGTTAAATACTGTCCTGAACATGGCCTCCCATTTTTTCATCTACAAAACAATGGGCTGTGATAAATAATGTCTAAGTCTCTGTCCGGTTTTAAAACTGTATGATCCTAACCAGAGGCAGCCCTAGATGTTTCTTGCTGATGGCTCTTATACATCCGCTTCGCTGGGGTGGTTCAGATGGTAAAGAATCTGCCTGCAGTGCGGGAGACCTGGGTTCAGTCCCTGGATTGGGAAAATCGCCTGGAGAATGGAACTGCTGCCCACTCCCGTGTTCTTGGCTTGAGAATTCCATGGACAGAGGAGCCTGGTGGGCCACGGTCCACAGGGTCACGCAGAGTTGGACAGGACTGAGCGACTAATACACTAACGACCAGGGGCAGCAGGAGATGTTTATTGGCTGGTGGCTCTCATGCATCCGCTATCCCGGGTACCTACCTGATTATATCACATGACTCACATGTGAAGCTATTCAAAGAAAAGAAGGAACGGAAGAAGGCAGGGAGAAGAAAGGATAGATGGAAAGAAGAGTCAAAAATGAAACTGACAGGAGGCTACATATGTTAGTGATTCTGACCATAGAAAGAAGTAACCATTCTTAAAACATGATGAATGAAAAGTCGCTCAGTCGTGTCCGACTCTTTGTGACCCCATGGACTATACAGCCCATGGAATTCTCCAGGCCAGAATACTGGAGTGGGGAGCCTTTCCCTTCCCCAGGGGATCTTCCCAACCCAGGGATTGAACCCAGGTCTCCCTCATTGCAGGCAGATTCTTGACCAGCTGAGCCACAAGGGAAGCCCTCTTCTTAAAAAGCAGATTTCAAATGAGTTACTTACATTAGCGTTTCATGCACATACTCTTGAAAAATCAGGTTCAAATCATCCAAAGAGATGCCAGAAGAAAACTGATGGCAAGAAACAAGCCTGGCATGAGCTATGTCAGTTCTGCTTATTGTTTCCTGTTCCTCACGGGAGAGTTTGAAGGCACTGTTTTCCCCATTGTCTATCAAGAATTGCCCAAAGGAATGAGGGGAACAAATAGCTTCTTTGCACTTCTTTTCTGATAGGTCCAGTTAAATCAGAGGAGAAGCCTCTGCAGTGCTGATGCCAGGATGTCTGGGAAGTGCCAGGGTTTAATTACAGCGAGAAAGTACACGAGGGAAGAAAATACAGTGATTTTAGCGTGAAGATCATTTTATCCACAAAAAGGTGAAGAGTCGTAGAACTCTGGTGATGAGGCAGAAGACTGGAGAAAAGCAGAGTAAAAAAGAAAACAGGCTGAAACAGTATCAGGATGTGTGTTTTGGTTGGCCATATTTTTGGCTGTCTGATATTTAAACTCCTTCTCATGTTTGGACAGTTTCCTAGAGTTTGGGTGTTAGTGGGAAAGAGGCATGTATTAGCATGTTTTGAAAGTTAAACCCTCCTCCCATTCTAGAAACAAAACTGCCACCCCGGCCTCTGCTTTCTACGACTTTCACAATTGCAGGATTTCTCCTGACAGAGCTGTCTCTTTTCCCCACGTCTCTAAAAAGGTGGTGGGTAGGTGGGACTGAGCTGTGTGCTTTGGCAGAGCAGGACGGGAGGAAAAACCTCATGATCCCAAGTCTGTCAACTTTAGTTACCTGAGCACAGAGTCCCATGAAGATTTCAGTGTCATCAAATTTCATCTCTTTATTTACTGGTGCTCAAAATTAGCTTCTTAGGTTTGTGAGGTTAAGAAAGACCATGGTTTACCTTCCATTCTACTCACCTGGCTGCTAGCTGTTGGTGGCTCTGGCCTTGAAAAGAAATCTCCTTTCTTATTGACAGAAATAGAAAAGTCAAGGTACATGTTAACTCCTGCAGGTGGACCAAAGGCCATCGGTTTTCTAAATGAAAATCCAGATTACAACCAGATGGAACAGTCTGCACCCTTCACCTAATAAGCTAATGCCACTTACCTATTTAGCCTTTGAAATCTCATCTAACTTAAAATATTTACACTTACTATTTCTATTATTATATGGATCACAAATGTTTTAGCAGTAGGTCTTCGAAAGTAATACAGACAACAATTGACAAATATTAAATACAATACCATGATGTGAAGGTGTTACGTATTACATCTCAAAAATGAGTAGGTGTCACCTTATTTTTGCTTTAAAGGAAGACGGTGTAGATGTTTTGCTGGGGTGGGAGTGAGGAAGGTGCAGAGGACCCTGGATTCTCAATCCCAAAGTCAAAGGTAGTCACTCTGAATATTCAATATTGAGCTTAGAGGTGTGTATTCTTGTATTTTCTAATGTTTATAACTTTCAACAGATTTTAAAAGTAGCTCATGAGAAGCTAAGAAATTTAGATATATGTATGGACAAATGAGTCAACTCAAATCTAAATTTCTTCACTTCTTATGAAACAGAGGCCTTCAGTCAAAACAAAGTGAAAAGTCATATTTAGATCTGTCTCTTAGATGTCTGTCTCTTCTATCTCTAGATTTTGGGCATCAACTGCTTTCATGTGTGGGCAATTCTAGGTTCCAGGCATCACTGTTGACAGAGATGGAAGTCAGAGGCAGAGACCAGAAGAAAGGTTGTTGCTGATATTGTAATGAAACCACTTTATCAGACCCTGAAGTGTTATTTCCTGTCGTTGCACCCAGCTCTCTTGTTCCAGGAGGGAGGAGGAACACCCAGCAGAGGGGTATAACTACAGCCCTTTTAACTGTAACTCCCTGACACTCTAGAGTGTCAGATGGGGCTCCAAGTCCCCTTCTGCCTCATAAGTAGGTGTTCCTAGGTGATGACTATCTCTTCAAGATCCCCAGGAAAATTGTGACTGCCAGGCTCACCGCTTGAGCTCCCGAGGTTCACAGAACACCATTCTCTTGTTCCTCTCTGACCTGGCTTTGTGCCTGCACCCATACCTGCCTGAGGGCGCCCCCCACTCCACCTCACACCCCTCTCCTTTCTGCTCCTGCTAGGCTGGCTCATAGGCACCAGGTCTGGCCGTCCAGGATCTTTACTGGGGCAAAAACACTTGCAAATCAACCCAAAGTCAGCAGTGTGAGTTTAGCCCCTCACCTTTCAGCACTGACTCACAGCCTCTGCAAACCACGTTCTCCTGTGTCTTGAACAAACCCGGACACTCTCTCAACCCTCTCCCATCCGGGGATTTCTCTCAACCCTCTTTCTTCTCCCTGAATTTCAGGATGGTCTCCCTTGTGACCAAAGGGAAAACTCAGTTCTTCTCTCCCGGACTAAAACCGGAAGGCAGTAAGAGGTCCTCAGTTCAGTTCAGTTCAGTCACTCAGTCGTGTCCGACTCTTTGCGACCCCATGAATCACAGCACGCCAGGCCTCCCTGCCCATCACCAACTCCCAGAGTTCACTCAGACTCATGTTCATCGAATCCATGATGCCATCCAGCCATCTCATCCTCTGTTGTCTCCTTCTGCTCCTGCCCCCAATCCCTCCCAGCATCAGAGTCTTTTCCAATGAGTCAACTCTTTGTGTGAGGTGACCGAAGTACTGGAGTTTCAGCTTTAGCATCATTCCCTCTGAAGAAATCCCAGGGCTGATCTCCTTCAGAATGGACTGGTTGGATCTCCTTGCAGTCCAAGAGACTCTCAAGAGTCTTCTCCAACACCACAGTTCAAAAGCATCAATTCTTCGGCGCTCAGCCTTCTTCACAGTCCAACTCTCACATCCATACCTAGGTGTCTGCAATCAGAAGGTTCGGATTAACCCTAGGCCCTTCCATCTCAGACTGACTTCTCAATATAGATGAGGTTTATGGTTAGAAAAACAGGAGCTCTGGCGATTTTGCAGCATTTTGTATGTACCAATATATAGAGTCATGTCTTAGATGTTGTTCAAACTTTAGATTCCTTTACTCCCCATCACTGTCACCAGGCGGTTAGGGATCTGGGTCATTCCATTGTCCAAAGGGCCTGTGAGAGTGATAAACCATGTTCAGAGACTCTCCTAAGGCGACTCCATGAGCAAAGCCAGAAGTCCAAAGACAAAAATGCCCCACCTGTTCCCAGGCCTCACCTGCTCCAGGAGGCAGAGGACCACACAGCAGAGGAGCCCAGAGCCCTCTTCAGCTCAGACAGGATGGGACCCGGGGTCTCCCTGCCAGGCTTCCTGTCCTTGGAGTGTGTTTCCCTGGAGGATTTGCTTGGGGAGACACCGCCTTTGCTAGTTTATACAGCTCATGTTTCCTCTTTCCCTCTCAGGCTT
This sequence comes from Oreotragus oreotragus, assembly GCA_006410675.1. Classification (NCBI taxonomy): domain Eukaryota; kingdom Metazoa; phylum Chordata; class Mammalia; order Artiodactyla; family Bovidae; genus Oreotragus; species Oreotragus oreotragus. The sequence continues at coordinate 93,449 of SJYX01011781.1, forward strand.
TGCACCTCAAGAGGTGGGTCGGGACTACTTTGGTGGGACTGAGTGTACCCAGGCAAGATCAGAGGAATAGATTCATCACCCAAACCCCCAAGCAGATGAGTGCCAGACTCAGAGGGGTGAGAAGGCAGTAAGTTGGGCTCAGGGGTGGAAATTTGGCTTCAGAATGGTAAAACTGAACACTTTCCTAAGAAGTTAGGATACTAAGTGGGTAATGGGACAAAAACAAGAGAAACCCATTTGTTGGAGATGATATATCAAACGAGGACTTGGTCACAAGGAAATGGTGACAGCCTCAAGCAGAGAGGAAACAAGGGCCCGGGGGATGAGTGGCCAGTGATACTTGATGCACTGTCATTAGCTTTGATCTCCTTGAATTCCATTTGTCTAGGAATAATAGTATTACATCAAACTGTGGGTCAAAGTCGAGTCTGGTAGTAGTAAAATGATTGGAGAACTACTTGGATAAACTAGGGAGATTTTTACATTGGATGTTACATCTTTGGTACCTTGACTTGGTCATCTGTGATGTTGATTCTTCTCAGCTCTGGTTCATTAGCAAATCAGCTACTTAGTTTTCAGGATGCCAAATCAGAGCTCAGCAACTTTGTGAACATTTTGTATGGGCACTGAGACAACTCTTTGGAGAAAAGTTGTTAATCAGCTGGAAATATATCTTGGAGTACAGCAGCAAGAGCGTGTATCAACTTGTAAAAAATACCATGGAAAGTGCAAAAGTGTCATAGAAATACTGTCAAGTACTTTGCTGAAAACAAGACGTGCAAGGTTCCAATTTTTCTCTAAAGTCCTCAACCTAGTGAGCTCACCCAAAGAAAATGGGGTTAGCTTGAGATGACTTGTCCTGTATGAGCCTGTCTTCTCTTCTAAGATTGCTAAATGGTTTGCCTGGTGATTGTCACTCCCCAAGGATGAAGTAGGAAAAAGACAGCTGACTGAGAGTCCTGCCAGTTACAACACTTGCGAATGACCGCTCACTCCCATGCCCAAGGACCTATGTCTTCCTCCTAGAGTGGTCTTCAAGGTGCCTACTACTTTCTTTTTCCTAATCCCCCAAAGTGTAGTTTCTAAAACCAAAATAAAAAAATATTTCTGAATTAAGTAGTGGATCTCCTTGGGTATCAATTTGCTTTGATAGGAACTATATCCCATAAAGCAAGTTATGTATATTAAAGGGATTTGGGATGATGGAGCTTAAGACAAATCACCAAAAAGCAAGTTTTCCTGACTTCCTACCTATGGGCTCAGCATTCTTGAGGATATGAACGTGTTTGACAGAAAACTGCCTTCATCAAAAACTTGACTTGGGTTGGGAACACTGTTTTCCTTGTTTCTCATTATTTCCTATTTTTGTTGCCCTATTTTGACCTTCAGCTTCACTTTTACCTCCATCCATCTCTGTTTCTCTTCCTGATCTCCTTTCCTTCTAATCCAACAGGATGTTCTCTCTCCATAAATGCCTCCCCAGATCATAATTCTCACAAGTGGTAAGTTTGCAAATCATTTCATAATGGCATTTGCACACGCTCTACTGATGCTGTGGGTCTCAGGTTACATGCCTGAACATTTCTATGATAAATCGAATTGTCCTTATCTTGTAGGGTGGAGGATAGATGCAGCTGCACATGGAAGACAGAGTTACAAAAATACAATGATCCAAAACCTACGGTATGTAGCAAAAGCATTTCTAAAAAAGATGTTTATAAAAGCTTACCTCAAGAACAAGAAAAACCTCAAACAACCTAACTTTACACCCAAAAGAACAAGGGAAAGAAAAACAAAACCCAAAGTTAGTAGAAGGAAAGAAATCATAAAGATTAGAGCAGAAATAAATGAAATACAGACTTAAAAGGAAACAGCAGAAGAGATCAGATCAATGAAATAAAAGCTGTTCTTTGAAAAGGTAAAAAAAAATTGATAAACATTTACCCAAAAAAAGAAGGGAGAGGGCCCAAATCAATAAAATCAGAAATGAAAAAGAAGTTACAGCAACATCACAGAAATACAAAGGACCTTAAGAGATTACTATGAACAACTATGGGCAACCTAGAAGAAATGAACACATTCTTGGAAAGAGACAATCTCCCAAGATTGAATCAGGAAGAAACAGAAAATAAGAACAGACTATTACCAGTAAAAAAAAAAAAAAAAAAAAAATTGGATCAGTAATTATAACACTCCCAAGAAGAAAAGGCCAGGACCAGATGGCTTCACAGATGAATTCTACCAAATGTTTAGAGAAGAGTTAACACCTTTCCTTCTCAAACTATTCCCAAATATTGCAGAGGAAGGAATACTTCTGAATGCATTCCATGAGGCTCACACTAGACAAAGGTATCACAGAAAAAGAAAATTACAGGCCTGATATCAAAACCAGACAAACCTATCACAAAAAAAGAAAATTATAGGTGAAATATCATTTATGAACATAGATGCAAAAACACACCAACTAACAATCCAACAATACATTAAAAGGATAATACACCATGATCAAGTGGCACTTATCCCAGGGACTAAGGATTTGCAGCATTCTCAAATCAAATCAATCAATGTGATACACCACATTAACAAATTGAAGAAAATAAGCCACATGATCTCCTTCTTTTTTTTACCTCCATGTTGTGTTTTAATAAATAGAGCAGATTCATGGAATAGATCTTAAATCACATGTGCAGACACTTCTAGTTCTGAACATGTAGGCGAGAAGCTGCTGCTGCTGCCGGAAGAGATGAGGCCCATGTGCATATGAGGACTGAGTCTACCACCCCACCACCTGTAGGCTGGACGGTGGAGCCCAGGACAGCAGGAGGTGCGGGACACGCAGGCACCCACAGCTGGCTCTGCAACTGCGCACTACAGAATGGCGGGAAATTGTGCTACTTTGAGACAAGCTGGAGGAAAGCTTCCTATGGTACTAACTGAGACTCCCATCATTACCCATCAGCTGGAGAACATTAGCTACAGAAGAGCATCCACTGACAAATGAGGGCAGGGGACAGCAAAGAGGAAGCTATACAGGCCATCTTGTTTCTTCCAATGTCGGGAGCATCCACGTCACGCGTCTCCTGCTGGCCTAGTCCAAAAGCTTCTTGTTGGCATTTGCACCAAACAAGGCTCCCTGCACTTCGGGCATCATCTGCTGGCCTATGAGGTCCAGCCGACTTTCAAGTGTGTTGGACACCTTGAACTTGTGGTCCCCATTATAGATCTCAACACCACCGGCCATTTCCTTGGGCAGGTAGGCCTCCTGATCAATCTGGACATCGATACCACCAGAAAACTACTGGAGCTCATCAATGAAGTTGCAAGATACAAAATTTATATGCAGAGATCTGTTGCATCTCTATGCACTAACAATGAACTATCATAAAAAGAAATTAAAGGAACAATCCTATTTACCATCACATAAAAAAAAAAAAAAAACCCTAGGAATAAACATCCAAAGAGGTAAAAGACCTATATTCAGAAAACTATGACACTAATGAAAGAAAGATGATACAAACAGATGGAAAGATATTCCATGTTCTTGGATTGGGAGCATCAGTACTGTTAAAATGATCAAATTACCTAAGGCAATCTACAGATTCAGTGCAATCTCTATCAAAATATCAGTGACATTTTTTTTTCACAGAGATAGAACAAATAATTTGCATGGAAATGTGAATTCTGACAGAGATATGATTTATTTATGTTGGCACTTCAACAAAACTCTATCATGTGACTCAAAGATCATGTCAACCTCTGCATCTCACCAAATTTTTTCTGTGGGTATTAATTTTACCCATGAGGATATTAAAGTTCAGGAACACACACACACAAAATAAAGGCAAAAAGCTAGTGACTGAATGAAGGCTAGAACTCTGGTTCCAGGTCTCAGTATTCCTTTCCAATATATTGTCACTGCTCCTTCTTTGGTAAAATAATCTATTTCTGCCAGAATTTCCTTTTTCCTGCCCTGCTCTCTGTCACTCCGATATTCTGGCTCTAAATCCTCAATCCCTCTCTTCTTTTCTACCTAAAATATTGCTTGAAGAAAAGACAACAAATTAGATGGCAATATTTCAAGTCATTTTCAGATCACTGAAAATGAACATCATTGAATTTCAAGTCTGAATATTTGTTCCTGTTCAGTCACTCAGTCGTGTCAGAGTCTGCGAGCCCATGGACTGCAGCACACCAGGCTTCCCTGTCTTTCACTGTCTCCCAGAGTTTGCACAAACTCATGTCCACTGAATCAGTGACGCTATCCAACCATTTCATCTTCTGTTTCCCCCTTCTCCTCCTACCCTCCAGCTATCCCAGCATCAGGGTGCTTTCTAATGAGTTGGCTCTTTGCATCAGGAGGCCAAAGTATTGGAGCTTCAGCTTCAGCATCCGTCCTTCCCATGAATAGTCAGTATTGATTTCCTTTAGGATTGACTGCTTTGATCTCTTGCAGTCCAAGGGATCTTCCCCAGCACCACAGTTTGAAAACATCAATTCTTCAGCACTAAGCCTTCAAGTCTAGATGTGGGCCATTTAGTGGTCTCACCCCTATCTTCTGAAGCAGGGTCAACAGACTGTGACCCAGAAATAAGCTGGCCTGTAGCCTGTTTTAGTAAATAAGCTTGTACTGCAACACAGCGGTGCTCACTCCTTCACATACTGTTTAGAATTGCTTATGGTCAAGAGCAGAGTAGCTGTGATAGACACCATACTGCCTACAAATATTAAAGCAGGTACTAGCTATCCTTTTACAGAAAAAAGTTGCCAATGCTACAACCAAAATATGGGGGCAAACACATGAAGCTAGAATAGAAATGTCCCCAAACTAATGCCACCCTTGAGCAGGACTCTCAAGGAAAACACAGCCTGTTCCCAAGGTTTCTTTATCAAAAGAGAACATCTCACTCACTAACTGTGATTTCCTTTATGGCAGCATTACAAATTTGGCTTAGCACAGGCTCTCAGGTCANATCCTTTTACAGAAAAAAGTTGCCAATGCTACAACCAAAATATGGGGGCAAACACATGAAGCTAGAATAGAAATGTCCCCAAACTAATGCCACCCTTGAGCAGGACTCTCAAGGAAAACACAGCCTGTTCCCAAGGTTTCTTTATCAAAAGAGAACATCTCACTCACTAACTGTGATTTCCTTTATGGCAGCATTACAAATTTGGCTTAGCACAGGCTCTCAGGTCAGCACCGAGGGTGTTACAAAAGCATATGCTCTGAACCTTGATCCTTTTGCATTTTGCCTCCTTATTGTTGCTTCAGTTTTTAGTACGTTACTTAGTACATCTTTTCTCAAGAAGAGGAATCCTTAGTATCATGAATAGTCAGTATTGATTTCCTTTAGGATTGACTGCTTTGATCTCTTGCAGTCCAAGGGATCTTCCACAGCACCACAGTTTGAAAACATCAATTCTTCAGCACTAAGCCTTCAAGTCTGGATGTGGGCCATTTAGTGGTCTCACCCCTATCTTCTGAAGCAGGCTCGACAGACTGTGACCCAGAAATAAGCTGGCCTGTAGCCTGTTTTAGTAAATAAGCTTGTACTGCAGCACAGCAGTGCTCACTCCTTTACATACTGTTTAGAGTTGCTTATGGTCAAGAGCAGAGTAGCTGTGACAGACACCATACTGCCTACAAATCTTAAAGCAGGTACTAGCTATCCTTTTACAGAAAAAAGTTGCCAATGCTACAACCAAAATATGGGGGCAAACACATGAAACTAGGATAGAAATGTCCTCAAACTAATGCCACCCTTGAGCAGGACTCTCAAGGAAAACGCAGCCTGTTCCCAAGGTTCCTTTATCAAAAGAGAACATCTCACTCACTAACTGTGATTTCCTTTATGGCAGCATTAGAAATTTGGCTTAGCACAGACTCTCAGGTCAGCACCGAGGGTGTTACAAAAGCATATGCTCTGAACCTTGATCCTTTTGCATTTTGCCACCTTATTGTTGCTTCAGTTTTTAGTACGTTACTTAGTACATCTTTTCTCAAGAAGAGGAATCCTTAGTAAAATTTCCCTACACATTGTAGTGGTAAAGAGTCAGCCCAGTTTAGCCTTGATGACTGGTGATGTATTAACCAGGAAAATGGCAGAAGCCAAGGAAAAGGAAAAACAGACTCATTGAGGGAAAGGGCATAAATTACCCTTAGAGACCAGTGACTGTTGATCCTGCCAATACAAATGTTAACATATTTGCTGGAGGATTATTTAAACTAGTGCCTCCAAGGTCACTAAGCCACATGCATGGGAAACAGAGGTGACAAAAATACAGATTAATTAATATGGACACATGCCTCTGGGCCACCATATGTGTGAGGGTAGGAAAAGCAGTACAGACACCAAGCCACACTTTGGGGTTAAAAAAATATATGTATATTCCCCACACATAGCTTATGGTTCTTTTATGGGGAGAGTTTGAAGAAGGAGATCACCACACATGATGGCATGCTCTGTGTTGATCCTAAATGAGAAATCATTGAAGTTACTGAGATCAGGAGGTTTGCAGACATGAATATTTATTGAGTTTGGGAATTTTCAGTCCTATCTCCAGGATCAAACCTCATAGAAAGTGTTAAGCATCTCAGAAGTATAAGAGACCTTGAGGTTCAAAAAATCTCCCACGCAATCATGCGAGGATGTCTTTCTCAGACTTGCTCACCTACTTTACATAAATGACAAGTATGCATACGTCGATACAGAGACACCCGCCTTGGATCCAGTATTCCACTAGCCACTTCCACAGAGAGATTTCTCTACCACCATCAGTTATCCTTGGTTTTTCCCACATTAGTGCTATCCAACACTTTGGCCACCTGATGCAAAAACTGATTCATCTGAAAAGACCCTGATGCTGGGAAAGATTGAAGGTGGGAGGAGAAGGGGACAACAGAGGATGAGATGGTTGGATGGCATCACCGACTCAATGGAGGTGAGTTTGAGTGAGCTCCAGGAATTGGTGATGGATGGGGAAGCCTAGTGTGCTGTAGTCCATGGGGTCACAAAGAGTCAGACACGACTGAGCGACTGCACTGAACTGGGAGAAGAACTAGGGCTACTTGTAACTATAGGCCAAAGATGCTGATAAATATCCTCCAGTGTGCATCCCGTAACAACGATCAGGCTCATATTATCAATAGTGCCAGAACTGAGAAACTCTGCCTTCTACCAAGTCATCTTCATATCAGAAAAATTTCAGCAATGAAGGACACAGAAATGGCTTCAGGAGTGACAGCTTGCTAAAGAAGAACTGCCATACTAGCATGGCATTCAGATGTATTATTTGTGTCTAAGCAGAAGTTAGTTCTCACGTAGATGCACTTATTCTGGAAACACCTGCCATATCCCAGCAATTTTGATAATTCCTCCTCCTGGAACCCATTTCTTGCATTTTCTAGAATTTCCAGAATTCCATTGTCACTCTGCTTATTTAACTTATATGCAGAGATCAGTTCAGTTCAGTTGCTCAGTTGTGTCCAACTCTTTGCAACCCCATGAATCGCAGCACGCCAGGCCTCCCTGTCCATCACCAACTCCCAGAGTTCACTCAGACTTATGCCCATTGAGACCCTCATATCAAATGCTGGGCTAGATGAAGCACAAGCTGGAATCAAGATTGCTGGGAGAAATATCAATAACCTCAGATATGCAGATGACACCACCCTTACGACAGAAAGCAAAGAGGAACTAAAGATACTCTTGATGAAGGTGAAAGAGGAGAGTAAAAAAGCTGGCTAAAAATTCAACATTCAAAAAACAAAGATATGACATCTAGTCCCATCACTTCATGGCAAATAGAGGATGAGATGGCTGGATGGCATCACCTTCTCGATGGACGCGAGTTTGAGTGAACTCCGGGAGTTGGTGATGGACAGGGAGGCCTGGAGTGTTGCAATTCATGGAGTCACAAAGAATCGGACATGACTGAGCAACTGAACTGAACTGAACTGTTAGAAAAGACTCTTGAGAGTCCCTCGGACAGTAAGGAGATCAAATGAGTCAGTCCTAAAGGAAATCAATCCTGAATATTCATTGGAAAGACTGATGCTGAAGCTGAAGCTCCAATATTTTGGCCACCTGATGCGAAGAGCCAACTCAGTAGAAAAGACCCTGATGTTGGGAAAGATTGCAGGCAGGAGGAGAAGGGGACAACAGAGGATGAGATGGTTGGATGGCATCACCGACTCAATGGANGACTGATGCTGAAGCTGAAGCTCCAATATTTTGGCCACCTGATGCGAAGAGCCAACTCAGTAGAAAAGACCCTGATGTTGGGAAAGATTGCAAGCAGGAGGAGAAAGGGACAACAGAGGATGAGATTGTTGGATGGCATCACTGACTCAATGGGCATGAGTTTGATCAAGCTCTGGGAGATGGTAAAAGACAGGGAAGCCTGGTGTGCTATAGTCCACGAGGTCACAAACAGTGAGACGCAACTGACTGACTGAAAACCACCGCCAAGAATTCCACATACCCCTTTGAGTCATGCCTTATTTTGATAGAGTTCAGATTGTTCCCCTTGATTATGTGTATGACATCACAGTGGAAGCCTTGGACTCTGAAGTGAAAGGGCTGTGTTTGAACACTCTATTGACTGCTTCATAGTGTTGAAAATTTGAGAAAAACACCTTATCTAAACTTCAACCATCCCACCTAGAAAATGGCAAAAATTAGAGCACAACACTTAAAACTGTGTTTTTAGGGACAGAATGGTTTGCTCTTTGGAAAATCCCAACTGTAGTGTCTGATACACAGTAAGCATTCAACAAGTCTCTTGTCTTTTCACTGGCCAAGAATTCTGTATTTCCGTGATCTCTAGTGATGGGTGAACTGAGTAGGGAAGTGTTACACAGTTGTCAAGAGCACAGATGCTGACACCAGATTTCCTGGGATGGAATCCTGACCTTACCATGTCTTGCTTTGTGATTTTGGCAAAGTCCTTCATACTTTTGTATATGTGTTTTCCCATTGATTAATAAGGAATAATAATGGGTATCTTAAAGTGTTGTTATGAGGATTACTAAATAACATAGGTTAAGTATTTAAAATATGCCTATTAAATAGAAATTCCAGATAAATATAAATTGTGCTCATTCTTTCTCCTAGCTGGCTTCCCTAGTAGCTCAGACACTAAAGCATCTGCCTGCAATGTGGGAGACCTGGGTTCAATCCCTGGTTTGGGAAGATCCCCTGGAGAAGGAAATGGCAACCCACTCCAGTACACTTGCCTGGAAAATTCCATGGATGAAGGAGCCTGGTAGTCGGATACGACTGAGCGACTTGACTTTATACTTTTTTGTACTTTTCTCCTAGCTGTCTTGATTTATTTTGATTTCAAATCAGAATGATTTTATTCTTCTCATTGGAAAAAGTGTTCCTATTAATAATGAAATATTGACATGGATATATAAAACCAGAGCTATTACAAGACAAATTATATATTGTGAAGTCAGCAATATTAAACTTCAAGGGTGTAGATTTTAGGATAGTCCTCAGGATAAATGTCCACACTTGAGACAACCAAGGACTTAAATTTTTTGTCTGGGAATCAGGCCACCTGTAGCCCTGTTCTGTGACCTCACTGAAACTTACTTTCTATTTTGAGGAACCGTGACACCAAGTGGGCTCATTTCTTTCATTCCCATAACCTTCTGGAAAAGTGAACACAGGCAGATGTTTAAATTGGTTGCTGACTTATCTTCTGTGTGGCATGGAATTCTAAATTTGGATTTGGGATTTTCCAGGGAAATCACACTTCTGGCACCGGTGGCCATGGGTGTCAATGACAAACCTGGACATATAAATAGCTGTGGATGGAAACCCTGCAACCTAGTCCNCTGACTTATCTTCTGTGTGGCATGGAATTCTAAATTTGGATTTGGGATTTTCCAGGGAAATCACACTTCTGGCACCGGTGGCCATGGGTGTCAATGACAAACCTGGACATATAAATAGCTGTGGATGGAAACCCTGCAACCTAGTCCCTAGTCCACAACCAGTGAGCAACCATGAAGACCTTCATCTTTCTGGCTCTCCTGGGAGCTGCGGGTAAGCTTTGATAGTAGGTTCTATGATGTCTTTAAGGTTGTGCTTTCTACTCTGGAAGACAGCAATGAATGTTGAATATGCTCTCTGTACTCAAGAGGCTTAAGATGTTGAAATAACTGTGGAATAGTACTTATATCTGTAAATAACAATCTCATTTGTTAGAGATTACGGTTAGCAGGGGTGATCAATGCAGAAAACATTAAGAGAAAGAATTTGCCTTGAACATCAAGGTATTATCTATGAAGCAACAGTGAAACAAGAAATGATAGTCAATGTTAAGGAAACGTTTTGTCCTTTCTAAGGATCTGCATTTGATAATTGGGACTAGTCTTGTGAGCATTACATTTCTTCTATACCAAAGAGCACCTTAAGTAGGATCTCAACAGGCAAAGACACACTATTTCTCATGAATAAAAGCTTTGGTATGGATTTTACCACATCTTTGCTAATGATATCCCTCTGATATAATATGACATGTCATGCAATCATGAAAAGAAATAGAATATTACTATTTCTATTTTTATACTACTAATTTTTACACAGTTCATACTTACTACATTATTTACCCAAATTGCCTAGTTGTAAATTCATTTCACCCATCTATATAGAGTCGGACATGACTGCGCGACTTCACTTTCACTTTTCACTTTCACCCATTGGAGAAGGAAATGGCAACCCACTCCAGTGTTCTTGCCAGGAGAATCCCAGGGATGGGGGAGCCTGGTGGGCTGCCATCTATGGGGTCGCACAGAGTTGGACACGACTGAAGCGACTTAGCAGTAGCCGCAGCAACTTCATTTCACCTATCTATATACCAGGAAATGTCTTTCCTAAAATTACTTTAAAATACATAAATAATAGGGTACATGTAACAATCTCTGGTATTAGAGTCCTTAGAAAACATAGCAACTCAGTGGTCACGACTTTACAATGTTGAATAAATTTAAATCGTTAGATAGACAATTGGGATGAGGGGAAACACTGGAGACATACACCTTTTAATGCTCTATGAAATCATTTGATGAACATCTAGGCAAGAACCAAGAAGACACTTGGGAAACAAAAGAATAAAACTCTCCATTACCTTCAGGTCAGAACATTCTCGGATGGCATTTAGAAGTTTCCTTTCTGTTACTTCGCGTGGTATTCATGTTATATTGAACTCTACAAATAAACATAATGATAGTGACCCCAAAGTTTCATTGAACACATACTTAAATGTCTGCTCCTCAGGGTTTTGTGTAAAAAGTATTCATTTATAACCTCAAGTAGTGGGCTTCAAGACATTTATTATGTAAGGAATCTCTTATTTGTGTGTGTATGTATGTTACAAATGTAAAAACCATTATATTGATCAAAGTTAAAGCATTAAAACCTAAAAGTTAGATACTTATAATAGTGTAAGAAGCATATGTGATAGAATAAGATTATGAAAACAGTTATATAAACCACAGTTTCCTGATTATGCATCATAAGAGAACATGACTTATCTTTTCCTGGTTCATCTGCAAAACCTTGCTACAAAGTAGAAATTCCACAGTGGATCAGCTCTTCAGATAGTTTCCAACTTTCCTTTCAATGGATCAGTTCTTCAGATAGTTTCCAACTTTCCTCTGTCAGCTGCTTTCCCCGTGGATGATGATGACAAGATCGTGGGCGGCTACACCTGTGGGGCCAACAGTGTCCCTTACCAGGTGTCCCTGAACTCCGGCTACCACTTCTGCGGGGGCTCCCTCATCAACAGCCAGNGCTACTCCGTCCATTGGATTTTCCAGGCAAGAGTACTGGGGTGGGGTGCCATTGCCTTCCCTGCAGATATCTCTAGAGGCAGGTAATGTGGTCTGGTATTCCCATCTCTTTAAGAGGGAAGGAAGGCTTAGATGATGTCATAAAGGTGGAGCCCCCATCATGGAATTAGCGGTCTTACAAGAGGTGATACTGTCACTGAACACAAGTCCCTATGCCCAATGCACAATGAAACTAAACAATACCAAAACATTGGAGTTTGGAGAAGAGAAAAGTGTATTGCAGAGCCATGCAAGGAAACAGGTGGCTTAAACATAGAGTTTGGCTTAAACCCCAAGCTCCCTGAAAGCTCTCAGCAAAGCCCTTTTATAAGAAAGGTGAGGGATGGGGTGTGGTTAGTTGTTACAAACATCTTGGTGTCAGAGCCTTTGTTCTTAAGGTAGGATCATGGCCAGTCACCACATTGCTGTAAATCTCTACCAAAGAAACGTTATTCTCTGTTCTGATAAGAAAGGGCAAGGTCCCAAGGCTCTACTTTCGCCTGCCAAGATCCAGGCCTTGACTAAGAAAAAGGGGTGTCTGCCCAGGTCAGTTATCTGCAGCATTCAACCAGCATCCAATCTGCATCTCCCAGCTAGTGCCCAGGCCCAGCTGATGAAATAGATTCCACCTGGCTCCCTCAGGATCGGGTCCCCAGACCCTGCCAGCTGTCATAACTGAGTGTGCCAGGTGCCCAGGACCCAGCTGGCCCCCAGGCTCCTCAGGCCACCCAAAGTTGGGGGTTGGTGTGTGTACCATGGACCCATGCAGACAGCCCCAGCCATCAGCTTGCAGAGGAAGTGATGGGAGACAGACTCTTCCAGCCAGGGGATGGCTGCAGTGAGGACTCGGCGCTCTGCAGGACACAGCCCCCAGTCTGTCCCCCCAGCCCACCCAGCTTACCTGCCCGCTCAAGGTGGGAAGGCCTGCAGGGGCTCGGGGAGAAGGCCTCCACTTACCCCTTACCACACTCTCCTCTGGGAGGACCACAACACAGCCAACCATTGGCCAAGGGCAACGTCCAGCCACCAGGTGGAAGGAGACCACCCAAAGGTCTCCTTCTAATGATCTGGTAGTAATGGTTGCTTGGTAACAGGGTAACAGCTGTGTGCTATTGGCTGCACTCCACTCGCCCCTATTAAAGTACCAGAGTCAGCTCTCTCACGTATGTGAGGATACAAAAAGGCAGCTATCTACAAGCCAGAAATTGGGCCCCCTCCTGTGTCACCTTGATCTTGGACTTTCCAGCCTCAAACACTGTAATTAATGTCTATTACTTAAGCCACCCAATCTGTGGTTTTCTGGTTATAGAGCACCAACTAAGATAACACCCATCCATCACCCATCCATCATGTGATCCTACTGGGGATTACAAACATTTTTACCTTTTAGACCTCCTCCTATTCCAATGTTTTTATGTTTACACCATATTGTATCTTTTTTCCTGTATATGTGCTAAGTTGTTACTGTCTGGCCCAACTCTTTGCAATCCTAGGGACCGTAGCCTCCCAAGCTCCTCTGTCCATGAGATGCTCAAGGCAAGAGCACTGGAGTGGGTTGCCATGCCCTCCTCCAGGGATCTTCCTGACCCAGAGATCCAGCCCACATTTCTTGTCTCCTGTACTGGCAGGCAGATTCTTTACCACTAGCACCACCTGGGAGGCACCTTTTTTTCTTGATTCATATCAAATACACATAGGAATCATGTGTTGGGACCTGTACTCCTAGTCACTCTCTAAATGATCCAGGGAACAGTGCTGAAGGGCTGAAGGAGGTATCTATGCTTCCTCCTGGGAAAAGGCTGAAAAGAACAGAGAACACCACCCTTGTAGCCTAGACTTTTATGACCTCAGGCTAATAGATCAATTTTCCACAAACTTATCTACATTCCACCTTCACATAACAGATCAACTCTATGTCCACTGCTTTCTCAGCAGCCAGACTGAAGAGAAAGTACATAAAAAACAACTAATGACCCTTGAACAGATTTGGTTTTGTACATGATTTTATTTCAGTAGTGCTTCCAGGATGGGAAGTAAAACCCTTAGAGGAAAACACAGGCAGAACACTCAATGACACAAATCAAAGCAAGATCCTCTATGACCCACCTCCCAGAGTAACAGAAATAAAAACAAAAGCAAACAAGAGGGATCTGATTAAACTTAAAAGCTTTTGCACAGCAAAGGAAACTAAGCAAAGTGAAAAGACAACCTTCAGAATGGGAGAAAAGAATAGCAAATGAAACAACTGACCAAGGATTAATACCCAAAATATACAAGCAGCTCACACAAGTCAATGCCAGAAAAACAAACAACCCAATCAAAAAGTGGGAAAAGTATCTAAACAGACATTTCTCCAAGGAAGACATACAGATGGCTAACAAACACATGATGCTCAACATTCCTCATTTTTAGAGAAATGCAAATCAAAACCACAATGAGATGTCACCTCACACTGTTCAGAATGGCCATCATCAAAAAGTCTACAAACCATAAATGCTGGCGAGGGTTTGGAGAAAAGGGAACATTCCTGCATTGTTGGTGGGAATGAAAATTGATACAGCCACTATAGAAGACGGTATGGAAATTCCTTAAAAAACTAGGAATAAAACCACTATATGACCCAGCAATCCCACTCCTAGGTATATACCCTAAGGAAGCCAAAATTGAAAAAGACACATGTATCCCATTGTTCACTGCAGCACTATTTACAACAGCTAGAACATAGAAGCAACCTAGATGTCCATCGACAGATGAATGGATAAAGGAATTGTGGTACGTATACAGAATAGAATATTACTCAGCCATAAAAAGGAATGCATTTGAGTCAGTTCTGAAGAGGTGCATAAACCTAGAACCTATTACACAGAGTGAAGTAAGTCAGAAAGAGAAAAATAAATATCATATTCTATTGCACATACATGGAATCTAGAACATTTTTAGATTTTCAGAATAAAAATTTCTTCAGTAAAAAAGAAGAGATTATTTACAAAGCAGCAATGGAGAAACAGACAATAGAGAATAGACTTATGGACCTGGGGAGAGGGGAGGAGAGAGTGAGATGTATGGACAGAGTAACACGGAAACTTACATTACCATATGTAAAATAGACAGCCAACAGGAATTTGCTATATGGCTCAGGAAACTCAAACAGGGGTTCTGTATCAACCTAGGGGGGTGGGGTGGGGAGGGAGATGGGAGGGAGGTTTAAAGGGAGGGAATACATGTATACCTATGGCTGATCCAGGTTAAGGTTTGACAGAGAACAACAAAATTCTGTAAAGCAATTATCCTTCAACTAAAACATAAATTAAAAAGAAAAAAAAGGAAGTGAGAAGGTAACTAGAGTACAAGCACTATGCTAAGCAGTTTACATGCAATGTGTGTGAAAAATGTATGGGAACTACTGAAGTCTGGAAATCATCACTTGGCATTTTTCTCATATTCCTGCTACTGCTTTAGATGAGTGAAGAATCATCACACTGCAGCCAGACAGGTCTCAAGGGGTTTTGTTGGGAATTTGCCTTTCTTCCTAGATAACTGTCCTTAACTTGCAACCTTCATCCTTTCCCATCGCGACAGAAGGAATTCAAGTCAAAACTCCCAGGGTACACCATACAGAGACCTCTAGGACACAGCAGCACGCAAGCCAATTATTGTGCAAACTCTTCTCTAGAATGTGTTTTTCGTATGGGTTAAGATCCTTGATGAAGTCTGGGGGGAAGTTTCAGGGATGATATAGAATAATACAATACCCAAATACCTCATTGTGGAGGCATCAAAAATGGAAGATAATTAAATACGATGAGAAGATACCCCATTTTTCATTCTGGATCTGGTTCTCCTTTTACTCCTTAGCATTTCTTGATTTCTAGGAATTAGTGACTGGTAACTTCCTGCCTCGTGTACAATGTACTCAGTGGGTATGAGTTCACTTAAGTACAATATAGGCACTTTCCATGGCTGCATCCTTAGAAGCTGCTCTGCTATATTTTGCCTCCACTGAGTCATCCTCAACTGGGGATGAAATGGACTGCTGAGAGAACATTCAGCAACATTTGGAGACACTTTTGGTCATAACTAGAGAAAGACTGGTGCTACCTGTAACTTTAGGCCAGGAATGTTGATGAGTATCCTACAGTGTGCAGGCCAACACCCCACAGCAATTATCTGGCTCATACTATCAACAGTGCCAGAGTGGAGAAACTCTGCCTTCTACTAAGTTATCTTCATATCAGAAAACTTTCCAATGAAAAAGACACAGAACCTACTTTAGGAGTGACAATTTGCTAAAGAAGAAACAGCTTCCTAGGATACCATTCAGATGCATCGTATAGGTGCAGAATCTTGCTATAATCTAGCTAGAGGTTCATTCTCACTTATATTCACCTCTCCTCCTGGATACTCTGCTGTGTCACATTTATTATGACAATTCTTGCTCCAAGAATCCATTTCTTGGATATTTCAGAATTTCCTATGCTCCTTGTAATCATCCCTTAATTTGGTAGAATTCAGAGTTTTCTCCTGTGGAGACAAATTCAATGAGCAATCAAATTAAGAGGGGGAAAGGGGAAATTTACACAACCCAAGCTGAGGATTACAACCAGTGAGACAGACTCTAAGAAGCTCTGAACACTGTTCTGCCTGTTAGACATCAAAGGCTCAGTTATATACATTTTCGAGTCCCAGGATCATACACTGAAATGACATGGTGATAGCTTACGTAAAGTTCATCAAGGATACACAGTCCAGATAAGCATGTACAAAGCAAGAAGCAAGACATCGTGACCCCTACAGAGCTGGGAAAAAAACATAAAACTTTTAAGAAGTTATATTGCTAGCTTCAGAAGAAATGAAAAAAAAGAAAAAAGAAAAACTTTACTGTCTTGCAACCACTCCATTTATTTGAGGAGCTATGAAAAGCGGAAGCACACTGGACATTAGGAGGAAAGGAAGAAGTCCAAAGTGACACAAAGAGAATGCTAAATTGTTTCATTTTTGCTGTCCTGCCTTAAAATACGTTATTACATCGTTCCTCTGTTATGTGTATGGCATCACGTGGAAGGCATGGGCTCTGAGGTGAGGCTTGCGGTGTTTGAATCCTGTATGGATCACCTCACAGAACTGAAAATTTGTGGAAAAAATCTTAGCTTCTCTAAGTAAACTTCTCCATCTATAAAAATGGCAAAACTTAGAGCACAGCACTCACAAAGCTTTTTGTAAGGACTGAATGAGCTGATGTACGGAAGGCCCGTCCACAGTATTTGATACATTATAAGCACTCAATAAATTCCCATTGTCTTTTCACTGGCCAAGAATCTGTAACATTTCAGCCTCCAGATTTTGGTGAACTGACTAGGGAAGTGTTACGTAGTGGTTGAGAGCATAGACACTGAAGCCAGATTTCCAAGGCTGGAATCCTGACCCTACCATGGACTTGCCTTGTGATTTTAGCAAAGTCCCTTCTATTTTTGTGAGCCTTCAGTTTTCCCATCTGTGATATGGGAATCATAAGAGGGATCTTATAGGTTTATCTAGAGATTTACTAATTTGACATTGGCTAAGTACTTAGAATACGCCTATTAAACAGTAAGCTCATATAAGTATAAATTTGGCTCACTTCCTCTTTTCTATTTTGAACTATTGTGGTTTTGAATAAAATTTTTGTTCTTTTCTTAGGGCAACAAGTGTTCCTATTAATAAAAAAACATTAACATGTGTATACAAGGCCAGAGTTACCACAAGACAGATGATATAATTGTGAAACAGGCAATATTAATTAAACATCAAGGGTGTAGCTCTCAAGATAGTCATCCTCAGGTTAAAAGTTCATACTTGAGACAACCAAGGACCTAAATTTTTTTGTCTGGGAATCAAGCCACCTGTAGCCCTGTTGTGTGTGATCTTTCTCCAACTTACTTTTTTATTTAGGGGAGCAGTGTCCACCAGGTGGACTCATTTCTTCCATTCCCATAACCTTCTGGAAAAGTGGACACAGGCGGATGTTTAAATTGGATGCTGAATTATCTTCAGTGTGGCATGGAATTCTAAATTTGGATTTGTGATTTTCCAGGGAAATCACATTTCTGGCACCTGTGGCCATGGGTGTCAATGACAAACCTGGACATATAAATAGCTGTGGATGGAAACCCTGCAACCTAGTCCCTAGTCCAGAACCGGTGAGCAACCATGAAGACCTTCATCTTTCTGGCTCTCTTGGGAGCCGCTGGTGAGTCTTAACAAATAAGTGATCAGTAGGGGTCTATGACTTTTTAAGATTGTACTTCGTACTCTGGAACCCAACAGTGAATGCCAAATATAATCTCTGTGCTCAAGAAGCTTAGGATGTTGAAATAACAATGTATAGTACACGTTTGTAGACCACTAAATCTCATTTGTTGGAGATTACGGAGAGTTGGGGTGATCAGTGTAGAAAGCATCAAGAGGAAGAATCTGCCCTGAATTTCAGGTATGGTCTATGAAGACTGAAAAAGAAAAGATAGTCAACATTAAGGAAATGTTTTGATCTTTAAAAGAATTTGTAGCCAACAATTGGAACAAATGACTACTCAAGCTCCTTGAGGCTGTATCTCACCTGAGTCTCCACTATACTAAAAAGCTTCTTAAGAGGGAGCTTAACAGACTAAACACTCTATTTCTTATGAATAAAATCTTCAGGCTGGGTTTTATCACATTTTCACTAATGAAATTTTGGAGTAACGCAAAGACTATTCAGTTTTTATACTATTCAATACAGTTGTATTCAGGTGAGCAACCATGAAGACCTTCATCTTTCTGGCTCTCTTGGGAGCCGCTGGTGAGTCTTAACAAATAAGTGATCAGTAGGGGTCTATGACTTTTTAAGATTGTACTTCGTACTCTGGAACCCAACAGTGAATGCCAAATATAATCTCTGTGCTCAAGAAGCTTAGGATGTTGAAATAACAATGTATAGTACACGTTTGTAGACCACTAAATCTCATTTGTTGGAGATTACGGAGAGTTGGGGTGATCAGTGTAGAAAGCATCAAGAGGAAGAATCTGCCCTGAATTTCAGGTATGGTCTATGAAGACTGAAAAAGAAAAGATAGTCAACATTAAGGAAATGTTTTGATCTTTAAAAGAATTTGTAGCCAACAATTGGAACAAATGACTACTCAAGCTCCTTGAGGCTGTATCTCACCTGAGTCTCCACTATACTAAAAAGCTTCTTAAGAGGGAGCTTAACAGACTAAACACTCTATTTCTTATGAATAAAATCTTCAGGCTGGGTTTTATCACATTTTCACTAATGAAATTTTGGAGTAACGCAAAGACTATTCAGTTTTTATACTATTCAATACAGTTGTATTCTTCAAACTTATTACAAAATTTCCTCAAATTTGATTATTATAAATGAATTCAGTAGGCCTACTTATATATCAAAAGTGTCTATCTCAAAGTTAGTTTAGAAAATATGAACAATTGGGCATATAGCATATGATCCCAGATATTTAGAGTTTTTAGGAATCATAGTAAGTCATTGGTCCAAAATTTACAGTGCTGAATAAATTTAAAATGTTGGAAACATGATTGGGATGAGGAGAAAGATTGGAGAGAGAAACTTTACAATGTTCTATGAGATTATTTAGTGAATATTTTAGGTGAGAACCAAGAAGAAATTGGGGGAACAAAAGCACAAAACTCCTTATTCTTTTACAGGTCAGAACACCTCAGGTGGCATTTAAGAGTTTCCTTTCTGTCACCTCTTGTGGTATTTATGTTGCACTGAAATCTACAAACAAAGACAATAACGGTGACTGCAAAGCTTCACTGAACACATACTGAAATGTCTCCTTTGTGCCAAAAATATTCTTTATATTCTCAGGTCGTGGGCTTCAAGGAGTATATTGTGTAAGGAGTCTCTGCCATGAGTGTGTGTATCACATGTATAAAAAAAGAAATCCATCTATTGATCAAATGTAAAGCATGCATTAAACATTAATAGTTATAATAGCATAAATATTTAGCATATGTGTCAAGTGTATAGAACAATAAGATTTTGAAAATAATAATGCTAAAATCACAGTTTCTTGATTATGCCTGATAAGAAAATAGGACCTATATTTTTTTTCTGGTTCTGCAAAACCTTGCTACAAAGTAGAAATTCCACAGTGGATCAGTTCTTCAGATAGTTTCCAACTTTCCTCTGTCAGCTGCTTTCCCCGTGGACGATGATGACAAGATCGTGGGCGGCTACACCTGTGGGGCCAACAGTGTCCCCTACCAGGTGTCCCTGAACTCCGGCTACCAC
Source organism: Oreotragus oreotragus (assembly GCA_006410675.1). NCBI lineage: Eukaryota > Metazoa > Chordata > Mammalia > Artiodactyla > Bovidae > Oreotragus > Oreotragus oreotragus. The sequence continues at coordinate 113,584 of SJYX01011781.1, forward strand.
TTCTGCGGGGGCTCCCTCATCAACAGCCAGTGGGTGGTGTCCGCGGCTCACTGCTACAAGTCGTAAGTGACCGGCACTCACAGCCCTGCTCTCTGAGGTCAGGGCATCCTCAACCACGCCACAGAATCAGGGTGAACTACAGAGTCATGCTTGAGGGGAGCATTCAGACTCCAGGACCTCATTATACGCCCCCACCAGACGTTGTACACATCGAGGCCTTCCAGATGAAGGCAGTAAAGACACAGGAAGAAAAATAGTGAGTGGTTAAGTATATCTAGAGTATTCTAACATAGCTCTTTCCCAGGTGGCTCAGTGGTAAAGAATCACCCTACCAATGCAGGGGACGCAGGAGATGAGTGAGTGTGTGTGTGTGTGTGTGTGTGAGAGGCCTTCCAGATGAAGGCAGTAAAGACACAGGAAGAAAAATAGTGAGTGGTTAAGTATATCTAGAGTATTCTAACATAGCTCTTTCCCAGGTGGCTCAGTGGTAAAGAATCACCCTACCAATGCAGGGGACGCAGGAGATGAGTGAGTGTGTGTGTGTGTGTGTGTGTGAGCGTGCACTGCAAGGGCCCTCTGTCTGTGCTTATGCTCAGGACTGGGCTCCACGGGGAGGGGGAGGCCCTCACACTGGAGACTTAGAGAACTTGTCCTCTTTTGACCCAGCGGAATCCAAGTGCGTCTGGGAGAAGACAACATTAATGTCGTTGAGGGCAATGAGCAATTCATCAGCGCATCCAAGAGCATCGTCCATCCCAGCTACAACTCAAACACCTTAAACAACGACATCATGCTGATTAAACTGAAATCAGCTGCCAGTCTCAACAGCCGAGTAGCTTCTGTCTCTCTGCCAACATCCTGCGCCTCTGCTGGCACCGAGTGTCTCATCTCTGGCTGGGGCAACACCAAGAGCAGTGGCAGTAAGTCTCACGGGAACGCGGTCACCAGGTCTGAGAATCCTGGAGGTGAAAACCATGCTCAGGGTCAGGTAGCCCTATGTTAACCAAGACAGTGTTCCCAGGGGAGACTGCCGTTCTGTGGAATCTTAGGATATATAACTGAAACGTGTAGCCTCCCTCTGCTTGACAGCACAGAAAGAAAGGACTATGCTAACATTGCCAGGCATGACACTAAAATATTAATAGTGATTTGCAGAGAAGCAAAGAATGAGGAGGTACACAGATTAGAGGCTGAGGTTGGAACTGCTCAAAGTATAGCCCTGCTTCAGAAATAAAGTCTTTAGGCTGAAGATATGTGGTCACTGATACTAGTATTAGGGAGGAAACAGTTTGCTGACTAAAACCATTTGGAAGACTCTCCAGATAATGGTTGTTCTTCCAAAACAGAAGCTACTAGCAATTGGAGGGAAGGAATGGGAATATTGGGAAGATGGGGAGAGGTATTGAGAAAGATATTTCCCAAAATGTATGGGTAATCCTCTTCTCTTTTCCATCTTGTCCCCAACAGCCAGCTACCCTGATGTCCTGCAGTGTCTGAAGGCCCCCATCCTATCTGACAGCTCTTGCAAAAGCGCCTACCCAGGCCAGATCACCAGCAACATGTTCTGTGCGGGCTACCTGGAGGGCGGAAAGGACTCCTGCCAGGTGAGCTGCTTCGCGCTCCTTGTCCTTCAGCTCAGCCTCACGTATCTCCACCGCATTCCCCAGTTCCTGAAACTCAGAGCATTGAAAAGCGGTCTCTGGGACTGATCATGAGGGCTCAGGATCAACTGGGGAAAAATAGCAAGTTTACTTTTTGCTGTATTAATGGTTAAGTTTCAGGGGAAAAGATACACAGATCGTGTGCAAGCAGTACATCCAGGTGCCCTTCTGAGGGAGGATATAGTGGTAGGGAACTCTGAAAAGGGCCTGGCTGGGTGGGCAGCACTGAACTACCCACTCCTTTCTGGCCTCACAGACCTGCAGCGGAGGAAAGAAGGGATCTAGAAGGAGGGAGGAGAAAGAAAAGGGGCATGGCGGGGAGAACGAGGGTGGGCTTTGCAGGGAAAGAGATGGGCTTCGTGGAGGATCAGCACTTGGAAACCTGGTCCCCGGGGAAAGGAGGGACACCTCTGAGCCTGTCTCCGCTCTGGGCAGAGCGGTGAGTTCTAACCGGCTCTTCCTTCTCACCCAGGGCGACTCTGGCGGCCCTGTGGTCTGCAACGGAAAGCTTCAGGGCATCGTCTCCTGGGGTTACGGCTGCGCTCAGAAAAACAAGCCTGGTGTCTACACCAAGGTCTGCAACTATGTGAGCTGGATTCAGCAGACCATCGCTTCCAACTAAACAGCTTCCTCTCTTCATGGCCCTCCCTGCCAGAGGGAGAGAGAAGGAGGGAGGGGAAGACTAGGGGTACAGTGTGGAGAATGAGAGCTGATTTCCAGGGAGAGAGATGGGCTTCGTGGAGAATCAGCACTTGGAAACGTGGTCCCCGGGGAAAGGAGGGACACCTCTGAGCCTTTCTCTGCTCTGGGCAGAGCGGTGAGTTCTAACCAGCTCTTCCTTCTTGCCCAGGGCGACTCTGGCGGCCCTGTGGTCTGCAACGGAAAGCTCCAGGGCATCGTCTCCTGGGGTTACGGCTGCGCTCAGAAAAACAAGCCTGGCGTCTACACCAAGGTCTGCAACTACGTGAGCTGGATTCAGCAGACCATCGCTTCCAACTAAACAGCTTCCTCTCTTCATGGCCCTCCCTGCCAGCCAGCTGCACCTGCCTCCCATCCTGGAAGCACTACTGAAATAAAATCATGTACAAAACCAAATCTGTTCAAGGGTCATTAGTTGATTTTTACATACTTTCTCTTCAATCTGGCTGCTGAGAAGATGGTGGGCATAGATGGTGGACATTCCATATGAAGATGGAATCTGAAAGGTGATTTAGTCATTCATTCAGTCCCATCAGAATAAATTGATATTCATCTACTATATGCCAAATTCTGTGTGGATGTTGAGGCTATTAAGATGAAAAAGGGTATGGGTCTATGTTACCATCACATTTTTACAGAGATAATGACACTAAGATGTAGAATGTTAAGACTGACTTCCCAGAGTTACTGGCCTAGTCATAGTAAGGTTGAGATGAAGTCCCTGCTGTTCTTAGTCCCATCACTTTGGTACTGCTGTGACCCTGGAGGGTGTTTTAAAAATCACAGATCCTAGAAAAAAATCACAGGTCTTGTATTTTCCAAGGTTTCACCTACCTATTTCTTTTATTCTCCAAGATATTCTTGTTTTTGTCTGGAATTTTATTGCTACAGTAGGCATGATTTCTGCCAGAAATCTGTACCACTATCCCAAAGTACACCTCCCAATCCTCAACCCAAACCTCCCAAACCCCAACCCAAACCTCCCAAACCCCAACCCAAACTATGTACTATTTTGAGCAGCAAGCAAAAAAGGTACAAATGCAGATACATTTGCCAGAAATAGCTCTGTTACTCTGAGGACATAAAAGTCTTGGCCACAGGTGTATTCTCTGCCCTTAAGCGCTCCTTGAACTCTCCACTGTTGCCTGGGTCATCCAGAGAATATTTGGAGCACATTGTTCCTGTGCAAATGTGGTATGGATCAAGGGGAAAATATAATGGGGTTTGAGCATGAAATCATTGGACCAGGTGGAAGAAGTTTGAAAGAGGGAAATGTTTGCCATCCCAGAGACAAGGTGAAGGATGTGTATTATGTAAGTTGGTTTGAGCTGCTATAACAAAGATAGACTAGGTGGCTTACACAACAAATACTAATTTTTCTTAGCTCAGGAGGCTGGGAAGCTTTGATATTAGACACAATTCTGTATTATAGGAAATAACCTTTTACAAATCTGAAGAGAGGGAATATGCACATTGGGAACAGAATTTATGCATTAATCTGTTAGAAATATTTCATTGTGCAAGTGACACAGAGTCTGTTCGACTGTTGAATTCTGTTCAACATTTCTTTGTGTCATTACCATTACCCAATAAACCAAGAAAGCCAAAAGTAGTTCTTACGCAGATGGGGTCCACTTCTGTACATTTCAACTCCCTTTAGAGAAAAAGAACGTGCAACAGATAACAGCAAATTCTAACCCTACCTCTCCCTCACTCATCCAGTTCTGAGGATTACTGAGACCATGCTATGTAACCAGTGCCACTTTGTAATTCGGTGATCAAACTGGGACATTTTTGAGAAGGAAAGATGGCACAGTTGACAGTTGCCCCAAGGCAGCATGCATAAACCAGAACTGTCCCTAGCAAAACAAGACCCGGGGTCAACTTACCTGTACCAACAGGGCTCCAGGTCAATGTCACTGGCCCTTGTCCCTCTCAGCTTTTCTCCACTGTATTCCTGGTTTCAGTTTTTGATAAGCACCCAGAGATGTGTCCGCTTTGGACCTTCTTCATATAAAATTAAAGTAAAAAGTTACAAGATTTTGCCAGAGGTTGAAAATTTCTGCCTATCTGAACTGGCCTGGAGTCTACCTAAGTCATATCCTTCCTGATGCTGTTAGCTTCTGGACAGAACCAAAATGCTCCTCCTCCTTTATCAAGACAAAGAGCCTAAGGATACATCTTTATACCAAAAACCTTGTTTTAGCCCCCTGACCATTTCCAAGTTTAAGCATATCCCTCAGATCTATAGTATCTTGATTTTCCTTCCTTTTCTCCCTCCCTTTTTCCTTTCTTCCTTCATCCCTTCATAAAGAAAAGCTCCTAAAATTATTTCACTCCAGGAATTATTTCTTCTCCAACAGAAAGATAGGGAAGTAAAGAACATTTTTTCTTGGTCTTTCTCTTATCACAAAAAGTTGTCTTATTTCCTTCTCTCTCAATGAGGACTGCACACACAGTCAATATGACAATGTGAACATTCTAGTATGGACTTTTAGATAATGCCCCCCCCGCAAAAAATGGCTGTTTTCAGGTGCAAATAACCTCAACTTATTGGATTGGACAGGAGGGAATGGAGTATGAAGAGAATGCATTGTATTCAGAGTTAAAAAACGAGGTTTAGCCTTGGATCCAACTCTTAAGACCTCTGTGGGATGATGCAAAGCTCAGTTTCTATTATGTAACTTCTGAAAATATAGAGCTTGCTTACTTCTCTCATTCTATATACCGACTGTCTAGTGTCATCATCTATCTTGGTTTGACTTGTTTACTGTGGTTTCCTTCACNAGAGAATGCATTGTATTCAGAGTTAAAAAACGAGGTTTAGCCTTGGATCCAACTCTTAAGACCTCTGTGGGATGATGCAAAGCTCAGTTTCTATTATGTAACTTCTGAAAATATAGAGCTTGCTTACTTCTCTCATTCTATATACCGACTGTCTAGTGTCATCATCTATCTTGGTTTGACTTGTTTACTGTGGTTTCCTTCACTGTAAAATGGGGATTAAAAACAAAAACCTAGCTCACTACTTGAGTTTAGGGATATAATGAGCTTTAGACAGTAAAGGGCAAATAGTAAGTGCTCAAGATATGTTAGAACTGTTGTTATCATCACCATCGTGAAAGGCTTATCACTGCCCTTTGTGGGGACCTGCCCCTCTGGAGAGTTAGTAGAACCAGGCTGGAGAAGTCCATATCTGTGGATGGTGAGTGTTCTTCAGTGTCTATAGATAGCAATCAATGCCATGCGCTTTGTGCAGAAATGAGATAGCCCATCAGTTCAGTCGCTCAGTCGTGTCCGACTCTTTGCAACCCCATGAACCGCAACATGCCAGGCCTCCTTGTCCATCACCAACTCCCAGAGTCCACCCAAACCCATGTCCATTGAGTTGGTGATGCCATCCAACCATTTCGTCCTCTGTCGTCCCCTTCTCCTCCTGCCCTCAATCTTTCCCAGCATCAGAGTCTTTTCAAATGAGTCAGCTCTTCGCATAAGGTGGCCAAAGTAGTGGAGCTTCAGCTTCAACATCAGTCCTTCTAATGAACACCCAGGACTGATCTCCTTTAGGATGGACTGGTTGGATCTCCTTGCAGTCCAAGGGACTCTCAAGAGTCTTCTCCAACACCACAGTTCAAAAGCATCAACTCTTCAGCGCTCAGCTTTCTTTATAGTCCAAATTTCACATCCATACATGACCACTGGAAAAACCATAGCCTTGACTAGACGGACCTTTGTTGACAAAGTAATGTCTCTGCTTTTTAATATGCTGCCTAGGTTGGTCATAACTTTCCTTCCAAGGAGTAAGCATCTTTTAATTTCATGGCTGCAATCACCATCTGCAGTGATTTTGGAGCCCAGAAAAATAAAGTCAGCCACTGTTTCCCCACGTATTTGCCATGAAGTGATGAAACTGGATGCCATGGTCTTCGTTTTCTGAATGTTGAGCTTTAAGCCAACTTTTATCCCATAGTAAAAGAAAAAAAAAAAAAATGGAGAAAGGGCTGGGTCCAGGCTTTATAACTCTTTGAAAGCATGAAGGGTCCCATGCTTTCCAACAGCATGTTCCACCCAGCCTGCTGAGACCTGATTAACAACAATATGATTTTCTGGGACTTTCCTAAGGGTTAAAATGCGCCTGGCAGGTGGATTTGTCCTCATCCCTGCTTGGAGCCCTGCATCGGTAAGGAGATGAGCATCCTTCTGAAGTTCTCTTCCTCTCACCTGAGGGTGACTTGAGTGGCCCTGTACCCACAGTGGGATATTTCAGGGCATTGTTTCCTGGGATGCAGGCTATACTTGCCAACACAAACCTGATGATTATGTAAAGAGAATAAATTCTTGAGCATGGACCCCACTCTCATCTTGTTTTACCTCTGGAGACCTTGGATCTCTCACATGAAGTGAAAGAAGGTGAAAGTGTTAGTTGCTCAGTCGTGTTCAGCTTTTTGCAACCCCATGAACAGTAGCCCACAAGGCTTCACTATCCATGGAATTTTCCAGGCAGGAATACTGGAGTGGGTTGCCATTTCCTTCTCCATGGGATCTTCCTGACCCAGGGATCAAACCCATGTCTCTAGCATCTCATGCATTGGCAGGAGGGTTCTTTACCACTGAACCACCTGGGAAGCCCCAACAGTACTGGAATAGGCAGCCATTCCCTTCTTCAGGGATCCTCCTGACCCNATACTGGAGTGGGTTGCCATTTCCTTCTCCATGGGATCTTCCTGACCCAGGGATCAAACCCATGTCTCTAGCATCTCATGCATTGGCAGGAGGGTTCTTTACCACTGAACCACCTGGGAAGCCCCAACAGTGCTGGAATAGGCAGCCATTCCTTTCTTCAGGGATCCTCCTGACCCAGGGATCAACCCTCAGTCTCCCACACTGCAGGCAAATTCTTTACTGTCTCTGCCAACAAGGAAGCCTGATCTCTCACATACAGGTGTCAGTAAAATACCTTTGCTCCCATGGTGCCATCCCTCCAAATTGGACAGTTTCAGGGGAAAGGTGTATAGAAGACCTTCACAAAATAAGATCCCCAAACCACCTGCACTAGAAGAATTCCAAGGAGCTTTTTAAAACTATAGATTCCTGGTCCCTACCAAGAATCAAAACTTCTCTGTATTTGTAACCACCACCTGCATATGATGTTTATGAACACTAGTGTTGGGGAGGCTTGGCCCAGAGACTCTTTTCTTCCTCTGGGAACCCTTTTTCAGCTCAGCTTGCTGTCACTCTGCAATCAACAAAGCCTAATCAGGGCAACACAATCACACACTCAGATTTTCTTTCAGGCTGTACCACTGGTAACTGCAGAGATAATACTGTTTCAAACACCAAAATACATGAATTTATATTCAAGTGATAAAGACTAAGATAAAACAAAGCTTAGCAAAGAACATTAACTTTCCTTTAATGAAAGTATTGCTAGATTTATTCTCCATTCATCACACAGAGGGAGCCTCTTGCTGCACCTGGATGGTTTCCATCTGTTGTTAAGAAGGTCTTTGCTCCATTAAGTCATGGTATGCTATTCCATATGGGTTTCCTTGATGGTTCAGCTGGTAAAGAACCTGCCTACCAATGCAGGAGAATCAAGAGACATGAGTTCATTTCCTGGGTCAGGAAGATCCCCTGGAGAAAGAAATGGCAACCCATTCCGGTGTTCTTGCCTGGAAAATACCATGGACACAGGAGACTGGTGGGCCACAGTCCACGGGATCACAAAGAGTTGGACATGACTGAGCATGCGTGTGCACACAAGCACACACACACACACACTCTTTCAAAATATCCACTTCCTGGTCCCAATCCTGTCATCTGGATCCTCATGGCACAATTTTCACCATGAAACAATACCGACTCAATTAACCAAAGTGACAATCAAAGATTTCAAAGGCAAATATAGAACAGATCACTTAGAAAGTAAACTTAAAATCTGTTATCAAAGGCAGCTCAACATTTTAAGAAAACTTGTCCTCTTTACAGAGAGGAAAACCAAATTCAAATTTTGTGCTAGTTTACTTTTCAAATATACTTACTCAATGAAATTTTTTCTAAATTGAGCCAATCAGAAGCAGTGAGGCAGTAAGTTGGGCTTGGTGTTGACAGTCTGGCTTCAGACTGGTGCCAGCAAGACTGAACCCTTTCTCCAAGAAGCTGGGATACCAAGTGGGTATTGACACAAATATATTAGGGACAGGAGAAACCCATGTACTGGTGATGGTGAATCAAAGGAGGACTTTGTCACAAGATAATGGTGACAAGTAAGATTCTTGAGCAGAGAGGAAACAAGAGCCCAGAAAGATGACTGGCTAATGTGACTTGAAGTCCTGACATTGGGCTTGGCCTCCTTATATCCTGCAATTATATCAAAATGTGAGTCTAAGCTGATTCTGATAGTAGCACTTAAGTGATTTAGATAATTGGAGAGCTACTTGGACAAGTCAGGGAGATTTTTACATTGGATATTATCTCTTTGGTGCCTTGATCTGGTCATCTGTTGTGTTGATTCTTCTCAGCTCTATGCTGTGTGCTATGCCATGCTAAGTTGCTTCAGTCATGTCCGACTCTGGGCACCCCTATGGACTGTAGCCCTCCAGGCTCCTCTGTCCATGGGATTCTCCAGGCAAGAATACTGGAGTGGGTTGCCATTTCCTTCTCCAAGGGATCTTCCTGACCTCGGGATCGACCCAGCATCNCATGGGATTCTCCAGGCAAGAATACTGGAGTGGGTTGCCATTTCCTTCTCCAAGGGATCTTCCTGACCTCGGGATCGACCCAGCATCTCTTAAGTCTCCTGTGTTGGCAGGCAGGTTCTTTACCACTAGCGCCAGCTGGGCTGAGCATTTTCTCAGCTCTGGGTCATTAGCAAATAGCTACTTGGCTTTCTGTCATCTCAAGTCAGAGGCCTCAGGGACTTTCTGCCACATTTCATATGGACTCTGAGATAACACTTTGGAGAAAAGTTGTTAATTACTTTTCTAAATTCATATGGGAATCTACCTTGGAGTGCAGCTGCAAGAGCATATATCAGCTGCATATCTGCATAAATACCATGGAAACTGCAAAAATACCATGGAAACATTGTCAACTAATTTGCTGAACAAGACAGACAAGATTCCAATTTTTCTCTAAATTCTTTAATATAGTGAGCTCATGCCAAAGAAAATGGGGTCAGCTTGACATGACTTGTCCTATGTAAACCTGTCTTCTCTGCTACATTTGCTAAATACTCTGTCTAATGACTGTAACTCCAAGGATGAAGTAGAAAAGTGATAGTGACAAAAAGTTCTGAAAGTTACAGCACTTGTAAAAGTTGCTCATCAGTGTATGTCCCAGGACCTATGTCTTCCTCCTAGAGTGGAATTCAAGATGCCTACTGGTTTTTTGGATATCCATTACTTTGATTTAGGAAATATATCACATAAAACCAAGGTAGATGCATTGAAACGGGTTGGGATGATGGAGCTCCAAGACAAATCCCAAAAATGTTTTCATGGTGGGGATATAAATATAGTTGAAAGAAAATTGTCTTTTTCAAAAAATCGTTGTGGGGAGAAGACTCTTGAGAGTCCCTTGGACTGCAAGGAGATCCAACCAGTCCATTCTGAAGGAGATCAGCCCTGGGATTTCTTTGGAAGGAATGATGCTAAAGCTGAAACTCCAGTACTTTGGCCACCTCATGAGAAGAGTTGACTCATTGGAAAAGACTGTGATGCTGGGAGGGATTGGGGGCACGAGGAGAAGGGGACGACTGAGGATGAGATGGCTGGATGGCTTCACTGACTCGATGGACGTGAGTCTGAGTGAACTCCGGGAGATGGTTATGGACAGGAAGGCCTGGCATGCTGTGATTCATGGGGTCACAAGGAGTCGGACACGACTGAGCGACTGAACTGAACTGAACTGAACTGATATACCACAATGGGCTTCCCTGGTGGCTCAGCAGTAAAGAGTACACTTGCAATATAGAGGACACAGGGGATATGGGTTCGATTCCTGGGTTGGGAAGATCCCTGGAGGAGGAAATGGCAACCCACTCCAGTATTCTTGCCTGGAACATTCTATGGACAGAGGAACCTGACAAGCTAACAGTCCATGGGATCACAAAGAGTCAGACACCACTGAGCATGCATGCACACACACGCGTACTATAATTCTTCCTCTTTCTTGTCATCTTCCATTTATGATGCTCTATTTTGATATTTACCATCACATTTACCTCCAACTTTCTCTACTTCTCTTCCTTATCTCAATTCCTTCCAATCTAGCAGAATGTTTTCTCTTAAGAAATGCCTCACCAGTCCATCATATTCAGAAGAGGAACATTTTCAAATTATTTCATGATGGCATTTGCACATGCTCTTCTGGCAATTGTGGTCTCAGGTTACATACCTGGGAACCTCTATGATAAAAATTAATTGTCCTTCCATTAAGACTGCTTTACCAACCTAACCTTGAGGAGTGGAGGTAGGATGTGGCTGCAAGTGGGCCGAGAGAGCAATGCAATGTGAATTCTGACAGAAACATAATTGAATTCAGTTGGCACTTCAACAAAATTCTGATATGTAGATCAATGATTGTTAACTTCTCCCATTTCCCCCTTTTTTTTCTCTGGATATTCATGTTATCCATGAGAACATTAATGTCCAGACCACCTCCCTCCACAAAAAATACATGGCTGCATTCACTCATTCACCTATTCTTTAAGGCCGCTCATGGTCAAGAGCAGAGTAGTTATGATATAGAACTATATCTATCTATATTTATATCTATATATGGCTTGCAAAACCTAAAACAATTACAATTTGGCCCTTTACAGGAAAAGGGAAAGGTTTCTGACCTTGCATATAAAATATGGAGAAAAACACATGCAGCTATAAAAATAGAAATGTCCCCAAACTAATGGCACCTTTGAATGAGACTCTCAAAGAAAATGCAGCCTGGTTCCAGGATTCACATAAGTGAAAAGGAACATGCTATTCACTAACCTTGTGTTGTTCTGATTGCTTCCTTCAGTTTTTTAGTAAGTTTCTTAGTATATAATTTTTTCAAGGGAGACATTCTTATTTAAAATTTCCCTATACATTGGAGTGTTAAAAAGCCAGAACAACTCAGCCTCAGTGACTGGTGATGTATTAGCCAGGAAAAGTGACTAAGGAAGCCAAAGAAAAGGAAATGCTGATTTATTGAAGGAAAGGGTATAAGATTACCTTCAGAGGCCAGTGACTCTTGTTATTGCCAATATAAATATCAATATGTTTGCTTGAGCCCAATCAGCACCCAATTTAGTCACAGGTTTAAATAATCCTCCAAGGCCACAATGCCATGTGCATGGAAAATAGAAGTGACAAATACAGAGTAATGAACACAGATGCATACTTCTGGGACACTGTATTTGAAGTTAGGAAAAGAAGTATAAACCATATAAAATGCAGAAAAGAGTATTTATTCAGTCTGGGACACAACTCAGTTCCCTAGGTTCAAACTTCACAGAAATAGTTCAGTATCTCAGAAGAATAAAATATCTTGAAGGTCCAAGCTCTTGCACAACCATGCAAAGATGTTTTCTTCAGATTTGTTAACCTGCTTCACAGAAATGACAAGCACACATACATAGATACAGAGACACCTCTTACTAACCCTCATCCCTGGCCTCTTCAACAGGGGCCATTCTCCTGGTGGCTTTCATGTAGAATGCAAAGCTCTTTCACTTAATACCAGGTTTACTCTGCTCCCTACGCCTTCCACCTACCTCCCCACCCCCACCATCTGCTATCCTTGGTTTCCCCCACCTTCATGCTGTCCAAACATCTGACTGGCCCCATGCTGTTATGTGAATCATTAGAATTCTTCAGCATGATTTTAGGTAATTCGTGGATGACGATTTTCACTTAAATAGCTTTTTTAAATGGCCTGTGCTCATTTAGATGTGCATTAGATTAAAATTCACAAAGACACACCATATCAACATCTTTGTTTAAGAAGAGACTCAAGAAAAGAAGTGTAATTTGAAAACGAGAAGGTCGAGGTGGCTGCTTGAGCTTTAGATGGAGCATGAGGAAGACTGATTCCAGGCCAGGGGAGCCAGCTTGGGATGGCCCAAACCTGCTGCCTCTTGAAGCAGGTGGGTCAGCCTCGCTCTGTCAGTGACACTGGCCACAGGATGACTGCTGCAGGTCTGCACATCAGNTTAGATGGAGCATGAGGAAGACTGATTCCAGGCCAGGGGAGCCAGCTTGGGATGGCCCAAACCTGCTGCCTCTTGAAGCAGGTGGGTCAGCCTCGCTCTGTCAGTGACACTGGCCACAGGATGACTGCTGCAGGTCTGCACATCAGGGCATTCCATGTCCACAGTCAAGGTGGGAAGAGTGAAGGAGCTGTGCCAGAGGGTACTCTGCACGTCTGTCCCACTCTAAGGAAAAAAGATTCTTTCCAGAAGTTCCCAGCAGACTTCCTCTTCCATCCAGTGACTGGAACAGTGTCAGGTGGACGCCCGAGGCTGTAGGAGAGACTAAGAATGGATCAAGCCCTGAGCCTTTGGAGTGGGAGCACTGACTCCAAGACCCTAGACTACCAGAGCACTAGCCCAGGAAGTATCAAGTAGTGAGAATTCACACAAAGAAAGCCACCTGAATACAAGACTTGGCATCACCCAACCACCAGTAGCATCTTGTCCAGGACACTTCATTTAAACCACAAACAAAATGAAAATACAAACCCAATCATCAGCAGACAGGATTGCCACCTCACTCAACCTTGCCCATCAGAGGAAAAGCAAACAAACAAACATAAAAACTCAACACAAATCTCACCCTATATGAAGCTTACACAAACCCCTGTGCCATCATTAGTGAAGTGAAAATGAAGTCGCTCAGTCGTGTCCGACTCTTTGTGACCCCATGGACTCTAAGCTACCATGCTCCTCCATCCATGGGATTTTCCAGGCAAGAGTACTTGAGTGGGTTGCCATTTCCTTCATTAGGAGGGCAGAAACCAAAAGGAAGAAAGAATTAAAAGGAGATCTCAAGCACAATAATGCAAAAAATAATGAAAAGACAGAGAAATACTACACAAATGAAGGAACAAACTAGAAACACAGAAGTCCAGATAAATGAAAAGGAAATAGGCAAACTCCCTGAAAAAGAATTCAGAACAGTGATAGGAAAGATGATCAAGAACCTTGAAGACAAAATGGAGAAAATGCAATCAATTAACAAAAACCTAGAAGAATTAAAGAATAAACATACAAAGACAAACAACACAATTACTGAAATTAAAAATACTCTAGAAGGAATCAATAGCAGAATATCTGAAGCAGAAGAATGAATCAGTGAGCTGAAAGATAAAATGGTGGGAATAACTTCTAAAGTGCAGAATAAAGTAAAAAGAATGAAAAGAACTGAGGATAGTCCCAGAGACCTCTGGGACAATATCAGACACACCAACATTCTAATTATAGGTGTCCCAGGCTTCCTTGGTGGCTCAGAGGTTAAAGTGTCTGCCTATAAAGCAGGAGACCTGAGTTTGATCCCTGGGTCAGGAAGATCCCCTGGAGAAGAAAATGGCAACCCACTCCAGTATTCTTGCCTGGAGAATCTCATGGACAGAGGCACCTGGTGGGCTACAGTCCACGGGATCACAAAGAGTCTGACACGACTGAGCCACTTCACTTTCACTTTCAGAAGAAGAAGAAAAAAAGAAAGAGTATGAGAAAATTTTTGAAAAGGTTATAGTTGAAAATTTCTCCAACATGAAAAAGGAAATAGTCAATCAAGTCCAAGATGCACAAAGAGTCCTATACAGGATAAACCCAAGGAGAAACACGCCAAGACACATACTAATCAAACTAACAATGACTAAACACAAAGAAAGAATATTAAAAGCAGCAATGGAAAAGCAACAGGGTTACAAGGGAAACCCCCTATGCTTAACAGCTGATTTTTCAACAGAAACTCTGCAGGGCAGAAAGGAATGGCAGGATATATTTAAAGTACTAAAAGGGGAAGATCTACAATTTAGATTGCTGTAGCCAGCAGGTATCTCATTCAAAATTGATGGAGAAATAAAAAGCTTTTGAGACAAGCAAAAGTTAAGAGAATTCATTTACAACAAATGTTAAAGGGACCTATATAGTCAAGAAGTACAAGAGAAGAAAAAGGATCTACAAAATCAACCCCAAGCAATTAAGAAAATGACAATAGGAACATATATATCAACAATTACTTTAAATGTTCCTACTTGGTGGTTGCTCAGTTGTGTCTGACTCTTTGCAACTCTTCTCTAGTCCAGAATACTAGAGTGGGTAGTCTTTCCCTTCTCCAGGGGATCTTCCCTGGATCTTCCCAGGGATCGAACCCAAGTTTTCCACATTGCAGGCAAGTTCTTTATTGGCTGAGCCACAAGGGAAGCCCAACCTTTACGTTTTGTGCACCAGGACCCAGGAGAAAGGAGCAGTGACCCAACAAGAGACTGATCCAGACTTGCCCGGGAGTGTCCAGGAGTCTCCCTCAGAGGCCTGGATTGGTGGTGGCTTGCTGCAGGGTTGGGGGCAGTGAGTGTAGCAGTGCATGCATGGGATCTTTTGAAGGAGGTCACCATTATCTTCATTAACTCCACCATAGTTTGGCCCCAGGCAAATAGCAGGAGTGGTGGCTGCGCGAGCACAGGAAGGCCTAGAGGAGCCATCCCACGTTGAAGGTCAGGAAGGGCGGCGAGGAGATACCCCTCATCCAAGGTAAGGAGCAGCGGCTGCGCTTTGCTGGAGCAACCGTGAAGAGATACCCCACGCCCAAAGTAAGAGAAACCCAGGTAAGATGGTAGGTGTTGCAAGAGGGCATCAGAGGGCAGACACACAGAACTGTGGTGCTGGAGAAGACTCTTGAGAGTCCCTTGGACAGCAAGGAGATCAAACCAGTCAGTCCTATAGGAAATCAACCCTGAAATTTCACTGGAAGGACTGATGTTGAAGCTGAAATTCCAATACTTTGGCCACCTGATGTGAAGAGCCAACTCATCGAAAAAAGAGCCGGATGCTGGGAAAGATCGAAGACGGGAAGAGAAGGGGGCGACAGAGGATGAGATGGTTGGATGGCATCACTGACTCAATGCACATGAGTCTGAGCAAACTCCAGGAGATGCTGATGGACAGGGAAGCCTGGCGTGCTACAGTCCATGAGGTCGCAAAAAGTCAGACAGGACTGAGCGACTGAACAACAACAAAGCCAAAGGCTCTACCTTCTTGCTCCTTGGGCGTTAGACTTTGCATATATGAATTTTGGTGGTGAGGAGTACGAATATGCCGTCCATAACAGGTATCTTAGAAAAGGAAGGTACGGCAAGACGCATAGTACTTCTACCAATTTTCTATGCCTTTGTATACCTCTGGATGGCACGTTTGTACCAAGCAGTCCTGAGGTCTTAATATTGCCTTATCATGCCACTAGGATCGGGGAAGGCAATGGCACCCCACCCCAGTACTCTTGCCTGGAAAATCCAATGGACGGAGTAGCCTGGTGGGCTGCAGTCCATGGGGTCGCTAACAGTCGGACAGACTGCGCGACTTCACTTTCACTTTTCTCTTTCATGCATTGGAGAAGGAAATGGCAACCCACTCTAGTATTCTTGCCTGGAGAATCCCAGGGATGGGGGAGCCTGGTGGGCTGCTGTCTATGGGGTCACACAGAGTCAGACACGACTGAAGTGACTCAGTAGCAGCAGCAGCCACTAGGATGGAGCCCAAATTCCTTAGCCTTGAGTTCAAGGCTCTTAAATGTTCAGTTATAACTAATCTGCCCTGTGTATTTCCTTAGTTGTTATTGAATTGCCTTTATGTTTACTTATGGCCTAAAATAATTTCACATGTAACTTTTTTTTTAATGCTACCTTATGTCTATCTTATCTAAAGATCTCAGGCTTCCCTACAGAAACAAATGAGTTTCAAGATTCTCTTGTACCCTGTGAAATGTCTTTTTATCCCACCCATCACCACCACCAACATACACCTATTCACCTAATCATCTCCGCCCCCTTGCCTGTATCTAGGGAAAAAGCAGCTTCTTCCTCAGAAGTCCCTGTCAAATATTGTATGTGTCTCCCTAACTGAATTTGGTCACTTGCACACAATTGAGCCAATCACTGAAGGAGATTATACTGTTGAAACTTATAATCAAGTTACATGGCACACCATCCAAGCAAGGAGTGGACTTTTCATTTGTCAATAAACATGGTCTACTTGGTATGTATTTGGCTAGGGCCTCTTGATGAAAGTGAAAGAGGAGAGTGGAAAAGTTGGCTTAAAGCTCAACATTCAGAAAACCAAGATCACGGTATCCGGTCCCACCACTTCATGGCAAATCGATGGCAAAACAGTGGCAGAATTTATTTTTGGGGGCTTCAAAATCACTGCAGATGGTGACTGCAGCTATGAAATTAAAAGATGCTTGCTCCTTAGAAGAAAAGTTATGACCAACCTAGACAGCATATTAAAAAGCAGAGACATTACTTTGCCAACAAAGGTCTGTCTAGTCAAAGCTATGGTTTTTCCAGTAGTTGTGTCTGGATGTGAGAGTAGGACTATAAACTCAATGGACATGAGTTTAAGTAAACTCCAGGAGTTGGTGATGGACAGAGAGGCCTGGTGTCCTGTAGTCCATGGGGTCGCAAAGAGTTAGACATGACTGAGCAACTGAACTGAACTGAGTAATTCTAAGGTTAGCTATCAAAAAGGTGGAGGGGTGGATGTTAAGGAGGCAGCCATAATCTCCGCCGGAGTAACCGCAGATGCTTATTGATGTATTTTTCTACATAACCCTGAAAATCTGGAAATAACTCAAATACTCATTAATAGAAGATTGATTAAATAAACCTGGTATGTTGTACAGTGGAGACAATATATCTATTCATTTATCCAACCACTTACTTATTGAGGGTCTATTACGTGCCTAACAATGTATTATCCACTAAAGATACATACAGCAGGGAACAAAACAGTTAAAACCCTGCCTTCACAATGTATTCATTTTCACTGGGCAAACAACAAATAGAGACTACAGAATATAATGCTAATCAATGCAAATGCCACAGGGAAGGAAAACTGGATCAAAGAATGGACAGATGGAAAACAAAGGTCTGCTTCCAAAGTGTAATAATAATCATAATAAAACATCAAAAGGCCTATGAAAGCATACTACAATTTAAAATAAAAATCCATATTGTCGGGTCAGAAAAGGTATCTCTCACTCAACTATGTTTACAACAAATAGATACCTAATTCACAATTCAATAAAATTCAGAAAGACATGAGATTTCAGAGCAAAAATAAGGCACTGTACAACAACAACGAAAAGGTAACAGTCTGAGATTAGAAAAAGTTTTTTTGCTTGCTGTGTCCCATTACAGTAACAGATACATTTATTTTACTTATCACTTGCTCTGAAAACTAAGTTGGTGCTCAACTGCCAACTTCATGGTTAGGACCTTCAATAGCTATGTAAAAGTAATCTTTGCACTTGAAAGTTTAGTTTCTTAATGTAAATGTATTTCATATGGGATACATAAGCAAGGTAAAAGTAAATTCATTCCAAATTGGCACACTCCACAATCTATTGGTTTTCCCGTTAACAAGCAAAGAATTTCAAGGGCTACTCTAGGTGAATTTATCTAAGAATATTTGTTTTAATAAAGTAAAGAGAAGCCTCTTTTCCCCTAGAAGTTTAATTCTTTATTTAAATGAAAATGATTGTAATTATTTTATTTTATGGCAAGTAACTTTAGTTTCAAAATAAAATTTTAAAAGACCTTTAAAAACATATAAAATATTTACTATCTTGGTTATGATTTTAGTCTTCTCTTTAAAAGTCAAGAAAGAATGTTTACCTTGTTGAAAAAAAATGCAAATACAAAAGTCTTTAGTCTCAAAAATACTCATTTAGTCTTTAAAAATACATATTTATTAAAAGTCTAATCACTTTTTAAAATTTATACTCCATCTAAGCTGTGGAAACTTTCTAAACATATTTTTATCATATGATCCAGTGATCACACTCCTTGCTATTCACTCAAAGGAGTTGAAAATGTGTCCCCACACAAAAACCTGCCCATGGATGTATATAGCAGCTTTATTTATAACCACTAAAGCTTGGGAGCAACCAAGATGCCCATCCTATGACATACGTACTAATATTCCTCCTGTTTTATAGATTAGTATACTGAGGCTTAAAGAGGTCAGCTAAACCATCCTAAAGCCAGGAAGTGAAGCCTGAACTAACTCCTGAGTCTATGCTCTTCACTATTAATACATATAGAAATTTTACGAAGCTTTAAGGACTTAACAGCAATATTTGGACATAAAGAGCAAAAGGAGTCCCTAGAAAAATATGGGGATCCTAAGGTTATGGTCAGGAAGCAACAGTTAGAACTGGACATGGAACAGCAGACTGGTTCCAAATAGGAAAAGGAGTACGTCAAGGCTGTATATTGTCTCCCTGCTTATTTAACTTATATGCAGAGTACATCATGAGAAACGCTGGACTGGAAGAAACACAGGCTGGAATCAAGATTGCCGGGAGAAATATCAATAACCTCAGATATGCAGATGACAACACCCTTATTGCAGAAGGTGAAGAGGAGCTAAAAAGCCTCTTGATGAAAGTGAAAGAGAAAAGCAAAAAAGTTGGCTTAAAGCTCAACATTCAGAAAATGAAGATCATGGCATCCGGTTCCATCACTTCATGGGAAATAGATGGGGAAACAGTGGAAACAGTGTCAGACTTTATTTTGGGGGGCTCCAAAATCACTGCAGATGGTGACTGCAGCCATGAAATTAAAAGACACTTACTCCTTGGGAGAAAAGTTATGACCAACCTAGATAGTATATTCAAAAGCAGAGACATTACTTTGCTGACTAAGGTCCGCCTAGTCAAGGCTATGGTTTTTCCTGTGGTCATGTATGGATGTGTGAGTTGGACTGTGAAGAAGGCTGAGCACCGAAGAATTGATGCTTTTGAACTGTGGTGTTGGTGAAGACTTGAGAGTCCCTTGGACTGAAAGGAGATCCAACCAGTCCATTCTGAAGGAGATCAGCCCTGGGATTTCTTTGGAAGGAATGATGCTAAAGCTGAGACTCCAGTACTTTGGCCACCTCTAGTTGACTCACTGGAAAAGACTCTGATGCTGGGAGGGATTGGGAGCAGGAGGAAAAGGGGACGACCGAGGATGAGATAGCTGGATGGCATCACGGACTCCATGGAAGTGAGTCTGTGATTCATGGGGTCGCAAAAAGTCAGACATGACTGAGTGACTGAACTGAACTGAAGGTTATTATTTAACAAGTGTTTATATAGCATTATTATTTACCATTAGAACTCACTGTTCTAAGCACTTTATAAATAGAAATCTGAACAGCCCAATAATGAGTAAAGAGATCAAATCAGTAATCAAAACCTCTCAACACAGAAAACAAGACAGGACCAGAGAGCTTCACTGGAGAATTCTACCAAACATTCAGATAATGAACAACAACCCTTCTCAAACTCCTCCAAAAACTGAAGAAGAGAGAACACTTCCAAACTCATTCTACAAAGCCAGCACTATCCTGATACCCAAGCCAAAAACAACACAAGAAAACTACAGGCCAATATCCATGATTGAACCCATTATTAGTTACATATCTCGGGGTGGGAGGAGGGCAGTCAGAAAGTTAAGGCTAACTTGTAAAAAGGAGTGGGATAACATTAAAAAGAGTAGTGAGTGTCCAACACAAAAACTGAACAGGTAGGGAGATTCATTTTATTCAGATTACTGCAATAAGAGGTATTTGAAGATCAGAGTGTCTCGGCAGAATGATTTTACCTTAAGACTTTTGTAGGGAGATACATACAAGTCACGGCTGGAGAGGTGGACAGTTGAGGTTGTTTTACAATCAGGGAATTCTCAGTCAGCTGAACAGGAAGTGTTTCTCTCTAGTTGTAGTTAGATTTGTTGTGGGGTGCAGGTAACAGTTGCAAGCTCAGCTAATCATTGATGAGAGACAAATTGGGGAATTGGAGGGTCCATGTCTGGCCATGTCAGTGGGTTCAGGTAGAAAAGGGAAAAGGGCCTGTTATTGACCTTGTCACAGGTCAACAAAGAAGTCATCCAAAGTCCTATGGGAGCCCTGAGAAAGAGTGGGCAGAGTCTCTTCAAACTAACGTGGGGAAGGGTCATTCTTTGTGGTAAGCCAAAACTTCTTCACCCACCAGTGTTTTCTGGGAGCACAGGACTCAGGTACAATTCAACACATCAGAGGAAATCTGGAGACTCAGTTTCAAGTCCTAACTTTGCTGCTGACTTCCATGAAGACCACAGCATCCTCATCACTAAAATGGGGAGAGGGGGATGCCTTGTTACCTTTATTTCACACCCCAATGTTTGAGGAGTCTCTGAGAAGAGAAGAGGGACTCTTGGGGAAATGGAGACAACAAGTGAGGGCAGGGAATAAGGTTCACTGTCACAAAGGGAGGAGGGGACAACAAAGAATGATTATGTCACAGAAAGGGGAAGGGATGTCAGCAGGTACCTCATGACTCCTGAGATCTTTAGGGTCAGAGAAGAGGCACCAGAGGCGGGGCTTGTCTGCCCCTTCCTCTTTCACCCACATCAGAGCCAACTCCCAGCTGTGCCTTATATAGCTGGATTTTGATAAGAGCTAGTTTGAAGATTGCTCTAGCTTCCTTGCTCCTTCCCTACCCACCCAAAGTAATATTTCTCCCCCAGCTGTTCTTGCCAATGCTACTTGGACTAAAGATTGAGACAGCTGAGAGCTTGCTCTGACTTTGCTGCTGGCGAGATCCCAGACTGTCATGAAGTGCTGTGTCTTCTTCACGCTCATGAGCACGGCTGGTGAGTCTAGGTCTTGTTGCTGCTTAGGGAGTGATGTGGTGATGTGCAGGAGGATGGGGCTTCCCAAGTGGTGTTAGTGGTAAAGAACTCACCTGCTAATGCAGGAGACATAACAGACGTGGGTTTGAATCCTGGGTTGAGAAGATCCCCTGGAGGAGGGCACTGCAACCCATTCCAGTATTCTTGCCTGGAGAATCCCATGGACAGAGGAGCCTGGTGGGCTATCGTTCATAGGGTCTCAAAGAGTTGGACACGACTGAAGCAACTGAGTATGCAGGCACACACATGGATCAGGGAAGGAAGTAGCTGGCCAAAACTGAAGAGAGAGGAGGTGGTGGGCATTTCCTTTGATTAACTGTTAATGGAAGTGAAAGGTATCACTCTTGATGCATGGCTTACCCCATCAACGGTCTCTCTAAGCTTCTTCTGCACCTGTGAGCAAGTTAGCATATGTCTTTATAAGTGCCCTGCACTCTCCCAGGACTCCTGGACAGAGATCAGAAAAGTACATCTTCCCTTTCTCTGGGCAGATGGACTCTGGAAGAGTAAGTGTAGGTTGAAAAGATGGGTGAGTCAGGAGCTATGAGAGCCTCAGGTCCCTCTCCCAAGCTCTTCCACTCCTTTCAGCACCAAAGTCAGGTAGGATTTAACTTTTTTACTTTCATTCCTGGCAAAAGTGAATTTAGAATAATATTTTTAAAGAAGTAATTCTTTTTTTTTTTTTTTACATTTTTATTATACACAGCACTGCCAATCAGGGTTTATGATCAGCCTCAGATATGCCTTTGTGTTAGTTTCACAGAACTTCAGTATACCTCCATCTCAAGCAAAGACACGTATAAGTTTTCTTAATGTGTAGAGCCTGAGTGACATGCATGATTTCCCTTAGAAAAATGGGACAGATGAACCTATTTGCAGGGCAGGCAAAGAGAGGCAAACACAGAGAAAGGAGCTGTGGACACAGCAGGAGAAGGAGAGTTTGGGGCGAATTGAGAGCCCCGTCTATATTAACAGACGGCTGGTGGGAAGCCGCTGTATAGCACAGAGAGTGCGGCTCAGGGCTCTGCAATGGCCTGGAAGGGCAGGATGGAAGTGGGAGGGAGGGAAAGTCGAAAGGGAGGGGACAAGTACCCCTATAGCTCCTTCGAGCTGCTGTACAGCAGAAACAAACACAACACTGCAAGGCAATTATCCTTCAATTAAAATAAAATAGGGGAAAATGGCACCCCACTCCAGTCCTCTTGCCTGGAAAATCCCATGCATGCAGGAGCCTGGTGGGCTGCAGTCCGTGGGGTCGCTAAGAGTCGGACACGACTGAGTGACTTCACTTTCACTTTTCACTTCCATGCACTGGAGAAGGAAATGCAACCCACTCCAGTGTTCTTGCCTGGGGGAGCCTGGTGGGCTGCCATCTCTGGGGTCACCCAGAGTCGGACACGACTGAAGCGACTCAGCAGCAGCAGAANGCTAAGAGTCGGACACGACTGAGTGACTTCACTTTCACTTTTCACTTCCATGCACTGGAGAAGGAAATGCAACCCACTCCAGTGTTCTTGCCTGGGGGAGCCTGGTGGGCTGCCATCTCTGGGGTCACCCAGAGTCGGACACGACTGAAGCGACTCAGCAGCAGCAGAAGACTATTTTAGCTTGAAAACCTTAGGGCGGGAAAAGCTATCATAGCCAGCTCTCAGCTCTTGCCCTATCTCTCTACCTGTGACCCCACTGATTCTTTAGGAGTCATTCTGGCAGAAGATTCTAACCCTGAGAAGACGAATGAAGTAGATTTTACCATCCCCTATATGGTCTACCTGCAGTCCTTCCCAGAGCCCTGTGTGGGCACACTCATTCACCCGCGGTGGGTACTGACCGCTGCTCACTGCCCCTCTCCGTAAGTATTTCTCTGCTCTTGGGAGCCAGGGGGGGATCTGTTTAAACAAAAGCAGGTCTGATGACACTATGGAGATTCCTTAGGAATAAAACTACAATATGACTCAGCAATCCTGCTGCTAAAACATACCCTGCTGCTGCTAAGTCACTTCAGTCGTGTCCGACTCTGTGTGACCCCATAGACGGCAGCCCACCAGGCTCCCCCATCCCTGGGATTCTCCAGGCAAGAATACTGGAGTGGGTTGCCATTTCCTTCTCCAATGCATGAAAGAGAAAAGTGAAAGTGAAGTCACTCAGTCTGTCCGACCGTTAGTGACCCCATGGACTGCAGTCCACCAAGCTACCCCGTCCATTGGATTTTCCAGGCAAGAGTACTGGGGTGGGGTGCCATTGCCTTCCCCGAAAACATACCCTGAGGAAACCAAAATTTAAAAACACACATGTACCCAAATGTTCATTGCAACTTTATTTACAACAGCTAGGACATAGAACCTAGATGTCCGTCAACAGATGAATGAAGAAGCTGTGGTACATATCTACAGTGGAATATTACTCAGCCATAGAAAGGAACACGTCTGAGTCAATCCTAATGAGGTGGATGAACCTAGAGCCTATTACACAGAGTAAAGGAAATCAGAAAGAGAACAACAAATACCATATATAAATGGATGTTTATTGGATCTAGAAAGACATGAGGAAACTATTTGCAGGGCAGCAATGGAGAGGCAGACACAGAGAACAGATTTATGGACACAGAGGTGAGGGGAGGAAGGAGAGTGTGAGACAAATACAGAGAGTAACATGGAAGCATACACACTACCATGTGTAAGATCACCGGTGGAATTTGTTATACGACTCAGGGACCTCAACCCGGTTGAGTTTGGATGAGACATGGGAAATGGGAGGAAGGTTCAAGAAGGAGGGGACATAGATATACCTATGGTTGATTCATGTTGATGTATGGCAGAAACCAACACAGTATTGCAAAACAATTATCCTTCACTTAAAAACAAATAAATAAATTTAAAAAGCAGGTCTTGTGAGGCATCCTAGCAAGTTCTAATGGTATCCCAGGGAATCAGAAGACCCAGGAAGAGAGAGAGTCATCTTCCCAATGGGGAAAAAGATACACATTTGGGCAGTTTAGGAAGAGATGAAGAGGAAGATGTCAGAAGTCTCTTTCTCATGAAAAATAAATAATAGACATCCATCCAGCCTACTTGAGGGCTTCCCTGGTGGCTCAGATAGTAAAGAATCTGCCTGCAATGCAGGAGACCTGGGTTTGATCCCTGGGTCAGGAAGATCTCCTGGAGATAGGAATGGCCACCCACTCTAGTATTCTGGCCTGGAGAATTCCACGGACAGAGGAGCCTGGCAGGCTACATACAGTNGGTGGCTCAGATAGTAAAGAATCTGCCTGCAATGCAGGAGACCTGGGTTTGATCCCTGGGTCAGGAAGATCTCCTGGAGATAGGAATGGCCACCCACTCTAGTATTCTGGCCTGGAGAATTCCACGGACAGAGGAGCCTGGCAGGCTACATACAGTCCAAGGGGTCGCAAAGAGTCAGACACAACTGAATGACTAACACTTTCAACTGTCATCCAACATACTTCTGGAACATTTGCCATATTCCAGGGACTGCTTAATGAAAGGAAAAAGCAGCAAGGGAGCAAGATGGTAACTAGTCTTTCCTCATGGAGCTCACATTCTGGTAGAGGAAATATGCCAAAGCAAATAAAAGTCCCAAAAGAAGGTGGGAGGGGGGTTCATGTTTGGGAGTTCGTGTAAAAAAGTAAATAAATACAAACAAACAAAAAAAAAACATTGAAAGGAGTGCCAAGCAGCAATATACAGGAATAAAGCAAGAAACCTACTTTAGTTAGGGTTAGATTGTATCAGGTCTGTTTGAAGAGATGAGACCTACATGAAGAGGAGGATGCAACCAGGTTGAATAAATTCTGGGGGAAATTCCAGGCAGAGGGAAGAGTGTACAGAGAATCTCATGAGTAGGCTGGGTGTTCACAGGCTGAGGTTGAAGTGTCAGGCAGAAGCCATGTGGTACAGCTGAGAGAAGAAGAGTGAAGGAGCTCTGCACGAGATGATCTGTCCTTTACAAACCCGCGTCTCTGTTGTGTGTGACAAAGTGTTAGATAATTGGAACCTAGTCACAGTTTCAGGAATGTATGAGGGTCACTTCTAACTCAGAGTTTTCAGCCATCTGGTTGTTCAAGACAGTTCATTCACAGATCGAATCCCTGCTTTTTGTCAGGGAGAAATACAAAGGAAATATAGTCCATCCACTCCAGGAACGGGCATTGGAAAGTTGGATTTTCTTCTCTCAGCCAGACCTAATGCACAAACTGTCTTTTGGCAGGCAGTGGCTCCTGTGTCTGTTACATGACTGGACTCCTGGCAATAGAAATGGGTGGGTTTGAATTTGTCCAGGAAATATCACAGAAAATGGTCAGTGGGAGTCCTGTTAGACTGCTAAGAGTCTTTTGAATCTATAATCAGTGTAGGCAGATTGCAGTAAATACAAAGATATGGGCCCAAAAGGAGCTGGGAAGGGCCTAAGACTATCCAGAAACAGCAGGTACAATATACTTGCTCCAGAGTTGTTTCAGACAGTGGAGGGCAGGCAAAGACCTCTGGAATAATGGGTTCTGGTGCCATATCTGTTGCCTATTCATTCAGATTATCTAGGTTGTCGTCGTGATCATTAACATCATCGACGACAACAACTAAATTCCACTGAGTACACGTTCTAGGTGGCAGATACCACGTCAGACTTTATGTATATACATTGACTCTAATACAGCAATCCCATAAACTATTGTTACTACTATTTTACAGGCCAAGGCAGGTTACTTTGGTTCTCAGGTCTAAGAAATAAAATGAAGATGATTGAAGAAAGCCACCTATGACACTTCTTGCAGTTCTGACATTCTGTAAACCCTGTTTTTTTTTTTTTTTTAAATCTCCCCATCTTGCCTCTTCCACAGTGTTAAACTCCAATTGGGAATTTATCTACCCAACATCAAAAACAAGCACGAGCAGGCCCAGAGTTACTCAATGACTGTGCCCTACCCTGACTTCAACTCAGAACACCTGGACAATGACCTGATGATGATAAAGCTATCTGAGGCTGCTAGAATCACCACCCAGGTGGGAACCATAGCCATAGCTATGGAACCCTTATCACTTAATGAATCCTGCTTTATCCCAACCTGGACCTGGAGTAAATATAAAAACTGTAAGTGTTTGACTCTGTGTTCTTCATCCTGAGAAGGTTTTGGCACTGGGGAAAAAGAAGAGGGATATACCTGAAGCGCGTCTCAGGTGCATCTCAGTGGTAATGAATCTGCCAGCAGTGCAGGAGATGCAAGAGATATGAGGGTTCAGTCCCTGGGTTGGGAAGATCCCTTGGAAGAGGGCATGACCATCCACTCCAGTGTTCTTGCCTGGAGAATCCCATGCACAGAGGAGCCTGGAAGGTTCATGGGGGTCACTAAGAGTCACACGTGACTCAGCACGCAGCGCACACACACACCTGAAGGACATAGCTTATACTACCATTATCCTCCCTTTCACTAACAGGATACTGGAACCACCACTTGATATCTGAAATGAGAAAGCTGAACTTATTGCTTATTATAGAAGAGCAGTGCTGAGCAGACACAGTCTCAGTGAGCAGCACAGAGCACTAGCAATGCTTATATGGGGTTTGTGCAAAGCTTTCCATTGAGAGTCTGGAGGACTTTCAGAGGCTGAAGAGAGGTGATGTCATCTGTAGAGGCTTGATTACTTGGGTGAGATTGTTGTTAACTGGTTGGCACTCTGTTGTTTATTGGAGGAGTCTAACATGCTGACTTTAAAGAGGGACATTGACTGGCTTGTTAAAGCCTACTCACTAAGCCAAGTTGTGGATAGCAATCAGGTTTAAACCTTTCTCCTGTGGTTACAGAACAAGTCATACATTCTATAAAAACAAATAAAAAGTAGGAGACTGTTTTGTTCTATCAGTCTGTTTTGTAAAGGTAACAAGTGAGCACTTTTGTATTTTCAGTGCCAATGAAATTTGGCAACTTCAATTTAGAAGCAACATTCTAGAGAATCTAAGTGAATATATTTTCTGAACAAATTGAAGCTTTTAAATCTTATTCAAAGTAACTGCTTCACATTTTACAAAGTAATTTATGACATACACTTGAAAACAAAATAAAATTACAAAAAGTTTCATCACATAGGCTCTGCATGTCATGTCAGAATCACATGTGGCAAATCAATTCTATAAGCTCTCTCGGGCCAGCCTCCCAATATTTACTAAGAATTCACTATTTCTAGTAAGTAGGTTACTTTCACCTAACTTGTTCTCAGTATTTCAATTAGATTTCCAAAAAAGTTAAAACTGAGCATAACTCTTCTCATCCTTTTCTGATCTGACACTTCCAGGTCTGATTTGATTTAAAACATTAGATTGGAAATGTATCCAAAATATTCTGCTTTATAAGTAATGCTAGGTTTAACTTGAGAGATCTCTAGTCGATTTTTTGCTTCCTTCCTTCTTATGACTCTCCACCAGAGATTAAAATTACATAACGTGTTGGTTAGACTCCTTACATCCTGAGGTTAATAGCATAGTAACAACTGCAATAAGTAAGAGGAGCGATGTTACTTCTTAGGGGAAATTATATATGTATATTTATACATATACATACGTACTTATAAATAATCCATTTATAAATGACCTCACTATAAAAAAAGCTCAGTTTAAAACACATTAAAAATCATTTTCTCCCTTTGTGATTAAATGTAAAGATGATGAAGTAAGTCCCCGGAAGGAAGGTTTCTTACAGACAACAGCTTTCTGTCTCTCTCCTCATAATCATTCATAATTTTCCTTTGGGATTTTTAAGCTTTCCAAGTTATGCACAGTACAGACAGAATTATAGATCTGATGATATCTGATGTAAGACTCATGTAATGCTTTGAATCCACTGCTCAGACACAGAGATATTGAACAAGGGACTCTAAGAAGGATGGAATGTCTGATACCTACTATAAATATATACAGTGTATTCCCAGAACAGAGGCTGATCACAAGAGTGTATGTGATAAGGAGAGTCACCCTGGACTTTTCTGTTTCCCACAGTTAGTGACCCTGACATCCTGACTTGGATAAACCAATATACTCGTCCCTACTATGAGTGCCAGAATATGCAAGATGAAAAAAAAGCTCAGTTTAAAACACATTAAAAATCATTTTCTCCCTTTGTGATTAAATGTAAAGATGATGAAGTAAGTCCCCGGAAGGAAGGTTTCTTACAGACAACAGCTTTCTGTCTCTCTCCTCATAATCATTCATAATTTTCCTTTGGGATTTTTAAGCTTTCCAAGTTATGCACAGTACAGACAGAATTATAGATCTGATGATATCTGATGTAAGACTCATGTAATGCTTTGAATCCACTGCTCAGACACAGAGATATTGAACAAGGGACTCTAAGAAGGATGGAATGTCTGATACCTACTATAAATATATACAGTGTATTCCCAGAACAGAGGCTGATCACAAGAGTGTATGTGATAAGGAGAGTCACCCTGGACTTTTCTGTTTCCCACAGTTAGTGACCCTGACATCCTGACTTGGATAAACCAATATACTCGTCCCTACTATGAGTGCCAGAATATGCAAGATGAAAGAACGGCAGTAAACATCATGTGTGTGGGGCAGCCTCTAAAGACCCTATCTGATACTAAGGTATCTTTGCTATCTCCAGACAAGCACATAGCAAGGGGTCCATGGGGAAAGGTGCTCGTAGGAGACCAATCGGCATCCAAGCAGAAGGCCTGCAGTCTTCCTCTGCCTCCTCAGTCTGCGGATTGGTCATCCATTCCCCTGCCTCCCTTAAGAGTGGGAGAGAGTCAGGGGAGACTCATTTGTCCTTTCTCCTCCTACTTGCACTCAGATTGGTCAAATTCAAACCTAGAGAGGTGAGACCTGCATGGATGTGAAGAGAGGGTTCTCCCCTTGCAAGAAAAATGATTTCAGTCTGTTAGAAACTTCTGACTATTACAATGTGCCACTTCTTAGAATAAATCCTTGTTGGACGAGGAACAAAGCAACACTGACCCCCTGTTCCCTCTCTCTGGCAGGAAGTCTCAGCAGCTCCGGCCATCTGCAGTGGGAGGGTACATGGAATCTTGAGTTGGGCAAGAGGAAGTGTCACCCTTGGAAATGAAGGATTCTTCACAGAAATCAGTTCTTATTCAAGATGGATTATGAGCATCATTGAAAGCTACTGAGGCGTCTCTGGTCCTCCATCCCCTCAGTGCAGTATCTTCATGATTTCCACCCTGGATCTACAACTCTCTTTATTATGTTTCTTGTTCTTGAGCAGAATTTATTAAAAAGAAATGACACTGAAATGCTGTGACACTAAAAACTTATTCCTTTATCATATAAACTGTAAACATGATGAGAAATCTAACAACATTCCCAACCATTTGTTCATTCAAAAATTGTTGAAATGTCTGCTATTTGAAATGTCCCCAGGCATATGCCTGGGACTTTCAGGTGGCTTAGTGGCAAAGAATCCATCTGCAATGCTGGAGACACAGGAGACGTGTGTTCAGTCCCTGAGTCAGGAAGATCCCCTGGAGGAGGAAATGGCTGCCCATTCCAGTACTCTTGCTGGGATAATCCTATGGACAGAGGAGCCTGGAGGACTACAGTCCATGGGATTGTAAAGAGTTGGACATAATTGAGCAACTGAGCATGCATGCATGCACATATGCTAGGGATACATGAGTCGATATAATGCAGACTTTGCCATCAATTAGCCAGTTCTATGACCTGCTGATAATTACTACAGTGGAGACAAGCAATAACTTCCATGAGAATATAGGAAAAAATCAGGGTGTCAGAGGCACAGGAGGTACCACCCAAGAGGCCAACAAATTAGAGGAGAGTATTATAGAACTGAGGTATCATTAGGTAAAAGTCATAAAAGCGTAAAAACCGTTATGTTCTGGAAAATACCTGTAAATAAGTAATACTGAAGGGTGGAAAATGAATTGTTCATAGAAGGGAAGAGAGAATGTGATAGAAAAGTATTTATGCAGGTAAGGGTTAGATAGCAAAAGGCCTGACCTATTTGGTAAAGGAATTTAGATTTTTTTTATCTTGTAGGCATCAGAGGCTTAGTCATTAAAGCCACCATGGAAAATAGAATGTCAAATGTCTGAACTGGGAGACGTAAGAACACAGAGTCTGTAAGCTTTAAACACAGTGACTGTGAGTAGAAACAGAAGGGGCAAAGCTGGGGATCACCCCTGTTTCTAACTTGAACAACGAGGTAGATGGCGGTTCTGCTGCTGCTGCTGCTGAGTCACGTTAGTCGTGTCTGACTCTGCATGACCCCACAGATGGCAGCCCACCAGGCTCCCCTGTCCCTGGGATTCTCCAGGCAAGAATACTAGATGGTAATATAAAGAGAAGTACTGTTTCCATCTGTAATGGATCAGGAGCAAGGTGGGGCATGTTATATTTGAGATCCTTGAAGGAAATAGAGGTGACCATTTCTAGCAAAGATCTGGATCTCCGGTGACAATGAAATAATGAGGTGGTTTCTGTGTTTATAGGTAGTAGGTGCAGACTTAAGTAAAGTTCTGTGCTATTGGAAGGAGCTTTGATCCATGATCAGTGCATCTCTCACACTGGCATAAAGTGGCAATGTACAGCATCCCAAACCCATTGACCAGGACACCTAAAATTACAGTATCGAGAAGATGTCAAATGACCCCAAAACAGGGAACCTAGTGATATATGAGAGGCTATGGAGTTACATGTAGGAGAGGGACAGCATGACATGGGATTATCTGTTAAAAGGGGAAAAAGGAACAGAGAGATGAGCAGAGAGACTCACCTCAGAGGAGAAAAAGACTGCAGAGTGAAGAGATTTGGAGTTCATCTCATGAGGGACATGGTGAATCTGTCTGCAGAGATTGCTGAGGGGTTTGGTTTTTTATATTGATACCCTCTGAGTGTGGATGCATTTCTCTCCTATCAAAGCAAAGCAAAACAAAATAAAACCACAACAAAACAGAAAAAAATGGCTGGGTTGGGTTATGATGAACGCCACAGCTTATCCTGGCACATACAGGAAAACCAAATTCTCAAATTTGGACACTAAGCCCATTTAATTCAACACTGCTTCTTTTTCTTGTAATCTTTGGTCCATCTAAACCACAAGCCCCTCTGTTTGCTTGTCTTTTCCAGTGGTCTTGTCTCTAGTTATGCCCTGCTTCCTGTCTCTGACTCACTGACCAGTGCCCCCAGAGCTCTTTTTTGAATCACATCTATATTTGTTCCAGAGTTTTTAATAAAATGCTCATCTGATCACTTCTTTTACTTTTTCCTAGTATTCTTGGCCTGGAGAATCCCAGGAACAAGGAGCCTAACGGGCTGGCATCTCTGCGGTCGCACAGAGTCAGACACGACTGAAGCAACTTAGCAGCAGCAGTAGCATACTTGATTTACTACATTGTGTTAGTTTCAGGCATACAGCAAAGTGATTCAATTAACTTCATGTAACTTTCAGTCAGGGCCTTTCCAGGTGGCTCAGTAGTAAAGAATCAACCTGCCAATGCAGGAGACACAGGTTTGGTCCCTCGGTTGGGAAGATCCCCTGGAGGAGGAAATGGCAACCCACTCGAGTATTCTTGCCTGGGAAATCCCAGGAACAGAGGAGCCTAGAGGCCTATAGTCCATGAGGCTGCAAAAAGTCAGACATGACCCCATGAGCAGCTCACTTTTGAGCACTATTACTGCTACTCTGCTTATAGACAGAGGAAAGATCATATGATAAGGCATGAGGCAGCTGGCCACAGACTGGAATGAGAGCTCTCACCAGGAACTGAATGTGTTAGTACCTTGATCATGTGTGTTGAATTACTACAACTGATTCCAACATTTTCTTCATGTTTTACAACAAAGTAACAGATAATAAAGGTCTGTTGTTGAAGCCACCCAGTCTGTGGTGTTTTGTTATAGCGGCTTGGGCAGACTAATGCATTTGGTAAACTGTTCAGATCTTTGGCCCACTTTTTAACCTGGTTGTTTGTTTTAAATATTGTTGAATTTTCAGATTCCATAGCATGTTTTGGATGCAAATCATTTAACAGATACATGTTTTGCAAATATTTCTCCCTAGAGAGGGGTATATCTAGATTTTTAGCTCTGAATATTTTGTTTAGCAATTGCCTATTTATAGACCTGCTGTTCCCACTAGTCTATAACTCTTTGCAGTTGGGGCAGTGTCTTCACATCTGGGTACCTCTTGCATCAGCATACAGCCTGGCACACATCAGACACATAGTGTAAATCACTGGCTGGCTAAGAGAATAAATGGATGAGCAGTGACACGGGGAAGGCAATGGCACCCCACCCCAGTACTCTTGCCTGGAAAATCCAATGGACGGAGTAGCCTGGTGGGCTGCAGTCCATGGGGTCGCTAACAGTCGCACAGACTGAGCGACTTCACTTTCACTTTTCTCTTTCATGCATTGGAGAAGGAAATGGCAACCCTCTCCAGTATTCTTGCCCGGAGAATCTCAGGGATGGGGGTGTGAGGAAGTAACCTGTAAGATTTAGGGATTTTTCCAGGCCAACTGAAAGGTTATCTCTGTTATTTGTGACTCACAGACCCTGACCTGGAGGCTTACAGACCCTGACCTGGAGGCTTACAGACCCTGACCTGGAAGGTTTAACTTTCCAGAGAGTCAGAAAAACAAGTTGTGTAAACTGTGTGTTATCCGCAGAATTATGTCGCCAAACCCTCACAAGCCTATCCTTGTAAAGGTCAGCAGTATTGTGACCAATCATGATATATCTATACCTCCCCGCCCAATATGGTTTTTTGTGCTTAAAAACTGTTCTGTAACTGTCATCGGGGTTCGTTCGCTCCTTGCTTAAGGAGGACGGAACCCCGGCGCGCCGGTTCAATAAATCCTCTTGCTATTTGCATCGATCCTGTGTCTTGGTGGTCTTGGGCGACGGACTCCAGGGCGGAACCGTGCGGTTCAACA
>SJYX01011781.1:162822-175427 GCA_006410675.1 Oreotragus oreotragus
GTCCAGTGTTTCTCATGATGTACTCTGCATAGAAGTTAAATAAGCGGGGTGACAATATACAGCCTTGACATACTCCTTTTCCTATTTGGAACCAATCTGCTGTTCCATGTCCAGTTCTAACTGTTGCTTCCTGACCTGCATACAGATTTCTCAAGAGGCAGGTCAGGTGGTCTGGTATTCCATCTCTTTCAGAATTTTCCACAATTTATTGTGATCCACACCGTCAAAGGCTTTGGCATAGTCAATAAAGCAGAAATAGATGTTTTTCTGGAACTCTCTTGCTTTTTCCATGATCCAGCAGATTTTGGTAATTTGATCTCTGGTTCCTCTGCCTTTTCTAAAACCAGCTTGAACATCAGGAAGTTCACGGTTCATGTATTGCTGAAGCCTGGCTTGGAGAATTTTGAACATTACTTTACTAGTGTGTGAGATGAGTGCAATTGTGCGGTAGTTTGAGCATTCTTTTGCATTGCCTTTCTTTGGGATTGGAATGAAAACAGACCTTTTCCAGTCCTGTGACCACTGCTGAGTTTTCCAAATTTGCTGGCATATTGAGTGCAGCACTTTCACAGCATCATCTTTCGGGATTTGAAATAGATCTATTGGAATTCCATCACCTCCACTAGCTTTGTTCATGATTGCCTTACTGAATAATTTAAAAAAAAAAAAAAGTCACTCGATTGCCATCTTGGGTGACAAAACGCCTACTACCTGCACTGGATTCAATCACATGTGCTTTGGGCAAGTTATACATGCCAGCTGGAAGCCTGAGAAGAATCAGTCTAAACAGAATTCCCAGGGAGGAGAGAGGGTTTAAGGGGGGACACCATAGGAGGAATGATGGCACTTGGTTTCTCCTAGCCCACAC
Source organism: Oreotragus oreotragus (assembly GCA_006410675.1). Classification (NCBI taxonomy): domain Eukaryota; kingdom Metazoa; phylum Chordata; class Mammalia; order Artiodactyla; family Bovidae; genus Oreotragus; species Oreotragus oreotragus. The sequence goes on from SJYX01011781.1 coordinate 163,691, forward strand.
AACTCTCAGCACCAGACATGGATTCTGGACATTCATTTCACAGCATTCTCAGTAGGGACTTAGCTCTGAGAGGTTAATACCAAAGGTAACTGGGGTTTAGGACACAGCAGATGAACAGAGTACAGGATGGATTTTCCCAATGTGCTCTTTCTATGATGTCAGCTGCCCCAGGAGCTTCATTCTCCCCCGGTTGAACACTCTTGCCTTTTTCTTCCTTCCTTCTTCTCTCTTCATCTCACCTCTGCAGCCCCAGTTACCACCTGAGAGCTTTACTTGATAGATTTCCATGGGGAGTAGCCTTTGACCAGTATTATATTAAGGGCGAGATAGGTCAGTGACATTTTTGCAAATTAGGTCTTTGCAAGAAGACTCTGCACATGCTCCATTTGGTTCCATCACTCGCTTTGCTTATGGAGCCATTTAAAAACAATGAGAACAATGAAGAAGGACTTTAGAACAGATCAGCTTGTCTATCTGCTCATTCAAGTCTTCTGCAGTGAGAGCATTTTGGTGAGAATTCTCAGGGATACCATATTTTCCTCCTCCAAACTGACCTTGAAAAACTCTAGTACATTAATTCTTCCTCAAATAGCTTATCCCCATGTCCCCATTCTACTCCTTCCAAGTGTCTACCAGGGCAGAGCATCAGCCACTCTCAAGAAATTCACATTGATCTTGACCTCAGGAATGAGAACTAGATAATGATATTCTGGCTCCTGAGACAAATTCAATTCTCCTTCTTCCTTCATGGCATCTCTCCAAGGGGTTTTAATATCACAAGAGGAGGAGGGCATGGCAACCCACTCCAGTGTTCTTGCCTGGAGAATCCCATGGACAGAGGAGCCTGGTGGGCTGCAGTCCACGGGGTCACAAAGAGTCAGACACAACTGAAGCTACCTAGCATGCCTAAGTCACCAAGTAAATAGGGGCTCTTCTTTTATAGGCTTAAAAGAAGACTCAGTCTTAGCACAGGATCCATTCTCTAGGGCAGTGGTTCCCAGCCTTTTTGGCACCAGGGACTGGTTTCATGAAAGACAATTTTTCCACAGACCAGGGCCCAGGGATGGTTTGGGATGATTCAAGGGCATTACATTTGCTGTGCACATTGTTTCCATTACTATTACATCAGTTCCACCTCAGATCATCAGGCTGTAGATCCGGAGATTCGGGACCCCTGCTCTAGGGCACCCAGGCTCTCTTTGGCTCAAAGAGAATTTAATCAGTTAATATAACTAACAAGTTTGCAAGCGAAGAAGGAGGCTGGAATACTTTAGCTTATTGATTCACATCACTCCGCTGCTATCAAATCTGTTGGGGTTGTTTGGGCTTACTTTTGGTTCTATAAATCAAATAACTTGACCTGTCAGTTTCACTCCTGGATCCCATTTTAGTGGGGAGTCCTTGAAAGAATCCTCTTAAAGGCTCTAAAACATGACCGTGTTGTCTCATTCATTCCATTTTAGAAGCTGGAGAAGCAGGTGAAATGAGTAACTTGATGTTGTCTAATTTCCTTTAGCGAGTTATTACACTTCAATATGCAAAAAGTTCTTTAGCAGGAGCTAAATCATATGGAAAGAGGAGAAAATATGACCCCTGCAAAGTTCTTCTTTGAACAGGCTTCTCTGTTCATTTGCATGTTGGATTTTTAAGAGAAAATATGACAGCATCTATGACTCAGTATCCCGAAGGGTAAGATAAGTCTAATTTTAAGTCACAGCGTTAGGAAGCCTGCTGTTGTCACGTGTCTGAGCCATATTCTCTATCAACTCTGTAAGTCACGTTGCTAGAAATTTCCCTCTTCATCTGCCTCCTCCTTTATCTCTTTCACTTTGTTCAGAATTTCTCTAAGGAAAATAGGGGTGTCACTTATTAGCCTCCTCAGATCCTAATAAGACATTAGGATTTTTGAGAGCATGCTGATTGAGTAAGGGGATGCTTCCTATAAACACCATTCTCCAGGCTGAAAAGCTATGATTCCTCAAAGCTGTTGCTGGATGGGCCAGGATCATACAAAAATCAGGTGAAGATCAGGCTAGAGCTTGTGCCTGTGCATAGAAATAAACACCAGCTACTGCAATGATGAGGCTTTCAAAGATTTCATGGAATTTAGGGTTTCTTTCCTCTGTGTATTGCCTTCAAGGATGGGAGGGTTTGAGAAACCATAAAATGAGTTCTGCTCAGTAGGGAACCAGGGTGGGGAAAAAAAGCCCTGGTTTAAAGTCATCGGCTATGACAACTGGAATAGAATAAAACTGCCTACTGGGGGCTTCCCTGGAGGTCCAGTGGTTAAGACTCCATGCTTCCAGTGCAAGGGGCGTGGCTTTGATCCCTGATCAGGGAACTAAGTGTCTACACGCCATCCCAGTGTGAGCCAAAGAAAACAAAGCTGCGGTTCTTGATGAAACTGAACAAGACAATAATAAAAATTTAAAATTAAGAAAGAAATCACCCACCGGAAGCTAAAGACGGGGAGCCAGGGGTTGAGGAATCCCAAGGCCATCACTCCCAGACCCTTTGAAAACTCAATGCAGCACTAGGCACCTTGATGATCTCACTTTGGGATTTCTGGCAACTGCTCTGACCAAAATTCAACCAAAATGCCAAAGAGAGACGACTCAGGTATCCAAATGCCAGGCTGTCGGTCTCCTCCTCCTCGTCGTCCTTGTCCTCTGGAGCCAGGCAGGTGTTCACCACCACACCTGAGAGGGGCTGAGAGGAGACCAGCACTGTGGCCGCCATCCTGACCTCTGTGCAGGTCATGGAGACCCGCGGGCAGATGGCGCCCCCTGGTGGAGAAAGCGTCTCACTCCCTCACAAGCGCAGAGAAAAGAGCAGGTAGGTGCTGGTAGTTCCGCCTGGCAAACCAGAGATGCGGCTGCCTTTGAAATGCCTCCGCATTCACTCACACCCACCCGACACCCCAGTCACCTGTTCGCGTGGACCACACCGTCTGGGATGGAGAAGCTCCGAGCTGGAAGGGGGGTGGGTCAGCGGCAGGGTGGGTCTCCCTTCTCTGCAGGGGTCTCAGGACTAGGGTCTTTCTCATAACACCCCTCCCTGTGGTTCTCGGCCGTTCATCTGGGGCTGAGCCTGCTGTTCTGCCCTCAATCCACATGTACCCTTCCTCAGGCTGCAGATCCATTTCTGAGCCATGGCTTTGTAGGTCAATATTTGGTGAGCCCTCCACTCCAGAACCCAGACCCTGGTCCTTTCTAGGTCAGGCCCTCTCTGGATCTTGCTTTTAAAAAGGTCAACTGGAGATTGAGGCGTGAGAAGTTCAGGAGGTGCTGAGGGCAGAGAATGTGGATCTAATTGGGAAAACGTGGCTTGTTTATGCAAGCGGTGTTTGTGGTGGTGGTGGGGTGTCATACATTGAGATATTCACTCTACCTCTTTTCTGAGCTCCCAGGATCTCTTTGGGTGTCCTTCTTTCCTCTGGACATTGATACTGATCTTAAAATGCAATATGCTTTTTATACACATGGAGAAAATAGTTCACAGTGATTAAGTCTTCCCAGGTGGTACTAGAGGTAAAGAACCCACCTGCCAGTGCAGGAGACATTGAGACACAGGTTCAATCCCTGGGTCAGGAAGATCCCTGGAGCAGGGCTCAACAACCCGCTCCAGTATTCTTGCCTGGAGAATCGCATGGACAGAGGAGCCTGGCGGGCTATGGTCCTTGGGGTCACAGAGAGCTGGACGTGAGTGAAGCAATTTAGCACAATACCACCACCATGGGGAGAATAGCCAACAGTGGTTAAGTCCTTCCTACATGACTCTGTATTTTCCTAAAGGCTTCACCTGAACTGGCTTGTTTAATCCAAGAAGCAACCTTTGAGTTGGGGAGTTAGTGTCAGTACTTTGCAGACACAGAGCCTAAGCTTCAAGAAGTCTTCCCCAGAGTCACAAGTGGCTGTGGGGCCACGGATCAAGCCTTGAACTCACTGGGCTGAGTGTTCTCTGAAGCTCAGGGAGAGTTTGCTTGTAGTAAAGAGGCCAGAAGGGAAGATCCAGGTTTGGGAGGGCCATCAGGGCAGAGGGGGAAGAGGAGGAGGAGGTTGGGTCTGTGGTTGGGACCCAGAGGGTGGTTTTTATTCATTTTCCCAGTTAGGGTGTCTCACTGTGTCTTTACTGCAGGTGCAGAACAGCGTTCTGCCCTGGGTCACATTGGCCACGTGTAGGCTCAGCTCGCTCTCACTGACCCGCGTGGCCTGGTAATTCACTCCAGGGAGGTTTATGACTTCCTCATCCCCGGTACTCCGCAGACTGGCCAGCACCTGTAGTTGCCCCCGGAGATCCTGCTGGTACCAGCTCATCCAGGGGTACTGGGAATCCTTCAAGATGCACCGCAGGGTTTCAGCCTGTCCGCGAGGTACCAGGACCCGCCTGGGCTTTTGCTCCACCAAGCTCGTGGCTGCATCTGAAACACACAGGCCGGCCAGGCTGAAGCTCCAGATCTCTAGCTGTAGCCAAAACCTGAAGAGGGAGCCCATGAGTAGTGCCGGAGGAGGCTGTTGCAGAAGGGGTCCTTTCACAGGGTGAGGGGACCGCAGGGCAGTCTTGGCAAGGCTGGGGTCAGGGAGCAGAACTTTCTGCACCTACAGGCGCCCCTGTGACCCAGCTCGTCTTTTCCTCCCTCAGTCCACCAAGTGGTTGTCTCTGCCAGGCCCCTGACCTGTACTCACGGCAGCCAGGAGCACCCAGCCCCACAGGACGGGAAACAGGGCCATTCCCTCGCCTCTCCAGCAGGGCAAGGGGATGGGGCCACCAGGTAGGAGAGCAGATGCTGACCTGGGAGGCCCGATTAGTGGCTGAGACTCTCGGGGCCTGACACTCAAAAGGGAGTGGCTTTTCCAGGAAACTCAGTATCTTGTCTCATCTGCTCACTAAAGCTCAAACCTCAAACTGGAGTTTCCTGTTTCAGCACACCAATGCGCACTCACACACACGCATACACGCTCCCCACACTCACCCCGGGGGCCTCGGTGAGTGTACCTGGACCTGCACCCTCTCAGCTGCTTTGCAGAGAGATTCCTAGAAACGTGACGCTGAATCTGTGTCTCAAATCTTCACAGGAATTAAAATAACTCAATGAAACCAAGTCAGAGGGCTTCCCTGGTGGCTCAGTGGTAAATAATCCTCCTGCCAATGCAGGAGACACAGGTTCAGTCCCTGGGTCAGGAAGATTCCCTGGAGGAGGGCATGGCAACCCACTCCAATATTCTGGCCTGGGAAATCCAGGGACAGAAGAGCCTGGAGGGCTATCGTCCATAGGGTTTACAAAAGAGTCGGCAGGACTGGGCAACTAAACAGCAACCAAGTCAAGANCTACAATATTCAAATGTGTCAAATCAATATACTGTATACCTCATATTTATGCAATGTTTCATGTCATACAGTGACATGAAAAATTAGAAGGAATAGGTGATGAATATAACCTGTGGGGCAAATTATAAACCTGAAAGCTCAAAAAGTAAAATTAAACTGAATAAAGAAAAATTCCAACTTAAAGGACGCTTTTAAAATGTCTGACCTGCCAGAAAAAAAAAAATTGTAAGTAATTTGTTTCACTTCATTGCAGAAATGTCTTGTATTTCCATCTAACTTCCAAGAATTTAACCTCTTTTATAAATAGACGCTTTGTATCATGAGAAATTGTTAATCTGATCACTTCCTACTGTCTTAGTGGCTGCGGTTTTGATTTCTGTATTTGAACTCTTTTTTGTTTCTACCAGGAAAGGAACTATGTTGAAAACGAAGGAAAGGAAAGAAGAAGTTTGGTATCTCATAACCCTTAAGGAAGTTCTATTTCTTTCTTTCTTCCAGACAAGGACCCTGACTCACTGCAGAATGTGAATATCTCTGTAATCTCCAAAGTTGAGTGCCGAAGAGCCTATAAAAACATCCGCATCAGAGACAATATGATGTGCGTGGGCATTGTGCCAGGAAGGAGGCTGCCCTGCAAGGTAACGTGCTCTCTGCGCCTTAATGTCCCCATTTGATTGTGTCCTTTGGCTCAGATAGTAAAGCGTCTGCCTGCAATGCGGGAGACCCGGGTTCGATTCCTGGGTCGGGAAGATCCCCTGGAGAAGGAAATGGCAATCCACTCCAGTACTCTTGCCTGGAAAATCCCATGGACTGAGGAGCCTGATAGGCTACAGTCCATGAGGTTGCAAAGAGTCGGACACGACTGAGCGACTTCACTTCACTTCACTTTGCCAGAAAAATAACTCAGTCTCCTTTTCCCTGGCAGGAAGTCACAGCTGCCCCAGCGGTGTGCAATGGGATACTTCAAGGAATCCTGACATTTGCGGATGGGTGTGTCTTGAGAGCCGATGTGGGCATCTATACCAGGATCATTAACTACATACCCTGGATTGAAAATACCATCCGAAACAACTGAGTTCTCATGGCAGGAACTCTAGACCCTGTGACACCACCTGTCCCTAAGTCCAGCCTCAGAATTAAACCTAATCAGGTGTCCTGAGTTGCATCCCACACGTCTGTCTCACTCCTGCCCCACAGGGTGGGTGGCTGGTACCTCCCTGTGTGTGACTATACATGGCAGTCCTTCCTCCTCCCCTATGGACAATGACGGCAAACTCCATACCTCTTGGAATTTATGAAGTGGTGACTGTGTTCTCGCTAATTAACTGATCATTGCCTTCAGTTCAGTTCAGTTCAGTCGCTCAGTTGTGTCCAACTCTTTGCGACCCCATGAATCGCAGCACGAAGTGTTAGGAGAGCAAGCATTGCATCTCATTTTGCTCACTGTGGTTTGTGAACACAAAGTAACGTCCCATTAAGTACTTTATAGATGAATGATACTTTATAACCAGACGATGCTTTATAACCAGTTAGAGCTGGAGACTTTATTCATCCCCAAAATAAAATGGAAAAACCACTGGTGATTGTAACTCACAGCTGTTGTTCAGTTGCTAAGTCGTGTCTGACTCTGTGCTACCCCATGGAGTGTAGCATACCAGCTCCCTGCACCGTCCTCTACTATCTCCCTGAATTTGCTCAAATTCATGTCCGTTGAGTCAGTGATGATATCTAACCATCTCTTCCCCTGCCGCCCTTTTCTCCTCTTGCCCTCAATCTTTCCCAGCCCCAGGGGCTTTTCCAATGAGTCAGCTGTTTGCATCAAGTGACCAAAGTATTGGAGCTTCAGCTTCAGCCTCAGTCCTTCCAATGAATATTCAGGGCTGGTTTCCTTTAGGATTGACCTGTTTGATCTCCTTGCAGTCCCAGAAGCTCTCAAGAGTCTTCTCCAGCACCACAGTTCAAAAGCGTCAATTCTTTGGCACTCAGCCCTCTTTAACTCACATATTAGGATGAAAATCAAGGTCTCCTTCTCATTTCCCTCTCCCACCATCGTTATCAAAAGAGTTCAATAAAAGTTTGCTGATTCAAAGCCTAAATCATCATTAGGACTCTCTTAACTGTGTGGGAGTTCTAAATAGGTGCTATCATTTAATTTAAGTTCCCTGATGACTCATTGAAGTAGGTAATAGCAACCAGATTTCACCAATGGGGAAAGTGGAAACCAGAGAGGTAATTTTAAGTAATTTGTCCAAGACCACACAGCTATAAAGTAGTGGAGACTTGATGCAGATCTTGGTGTGCAAGGATCCTCAGAATCTTCTTTTCTCTCTGCACTTTATTGGTTCCCTGTATTCTGTTCCCTGATGGACATGAGTTTGAGCAAGCTCCGGGAGTTGGTGATGGACAGGGAATCCTGGTGTGCTGCAGTCCATGGGGCCACAAAGAATCAGACATGACTGAGCAACTGAGCTGAACTGACTGATTCTATCAAAGCTCAGCACAGAGCAACATGAATAACATTAATCCGAAGGTTTAATGTTCAAAAGGTTAAGTAGAGTTGACCAAATTTCCCATTATATTCATTTTGGGGGAAAATGGATTAAAAAAAAAAAAAGAACCCTTTGGTTGTAACTTCATGTTCACTTGAAAATGAGAAGTGAGTGTTTTATAGATCCATAGCTTCATATTACCTACTGCATTGGGAGACAAAGAAAAAGATGGATGGAGTGGGGCAAAGAGTAGAATAATATTGCAAGGTTTTATATGGAAGGGTCAAGTGAGGAGAAGCTGAGCGGGAAGGATGGGAAACAGAAGGCTAAGAAAGAAGAACTCATGAGAGATGTATCTAAACTATTTTAAGAAATGGTTAAGGAGCTCAAGGAGAAATATAAAGAAGGAAGCACTCTAAAAGGTCAGAAAAAGTAGTCAAGTAAGAAGCAAAGTAATTTAAACATAAAAAGGGAAAAAAAGGCTGCAGCTACTTCTTTCATGCTTCAGAAAGCATTAGTCTTAAACCTTGCAATGTCCCAATAATTCATTGCAATCTTCTGCAAGATACTCAAGTAGTTCACAAAGACGTACTTTTCCCCCCAAACTGATGAATCCCTGAGATGGTCCAAATTTCCTCAAAAATGAAATGAAACTGCAAAGCTTTCTGTACATTAACCTTAAAGATAATGATGTGTTGGAACTTGCCCTATAAAGGACGTATGGAGATGGCCTGGTTACATTTCCTTATCTTTTGTAGGTGACTCCATTATTCAGAGATAGATACTTGAAAATATTAGTGTCATGAGATGAAAAGGAAAGAACGGAAGGGAAATTAAGAGAAAATTATCCTCTTCCTGCCGTTCTTTTCTCCTCCATTCATTCCTTTACTCCACTATTTTTTCCCTCCCTCGCTGGGAATCAGTCATTGTATCAGGCAATGTATGAGCCACTTGAGAAATAAGAAGTAAGCAAAAAGAAACACAGCACCTCATCCCTTGGGGCTCATGACCTAGAGGACAAGGCAGAAAAGAATACAATAATTACTCTTATGTGTGTTGGAGAAGGGTCTGTATTTCTGCATTCACACCTTGTTCTGGCTCAACATTTCCGCCTTCACAGTGAACCAATTTACCAGCCTGACTTTCAGATCCACAGATCAGTACTGGATCAGCTTGTTACAGAGAAGAGGTGACCCAGCAGGGAATAGCGAAGCAGGGTGTGGCAGATTCGCCCCCCACTCCCCCACCCCCCCAGTCAGTGTAGGACAAGAAGGCTGGGTTGGTTTTATTACCCAAACCAAGCAATGAAGTTGGAATTCTCCTAGCGGCTTCTGCTGTGTTCACTCAGGAACTTGTTCCTGAAAATCAGTCAAGGCACTGGAGATAGAGGAGAGATCCCCTTGGAGTAAAAAGTGACCTTAAGGTCCCTGAAGTCAGCCAGCATGAATCTGCACTGTTGCAGTGTTGTTCTCTGGACTTAAAACTTTCTCCCCAATTTTTCTTCAGTTTATTTATACCCAGCAGAATCGTTACTGCACAGGGCAGGTCATTTTATTTCTAGACCTACCTGACAGTTTCTCACTTTAGGAAAAAGAGTTTGCTCTTGCCAAAGTTGCTTTCCCTCTGAGACCTCAGACAAGCAGCCCCTGGTCTTTGGAGATACGGGGTCCAAAAGACTTGGTTCTGAGTTGCAGAATCAGGATTTGCCTCTTGTGAAAGCTGAGCAAACACTCTGAGCACCAGGGGCCTTTTGGTTACACAGAAAATGTTCTTCATGATCTACTTTTTCAGAATTCAGTATGGGCTAAGTGTGGTTATCTGGGTCACGTGGATTTTGTCCACGTAGTAGCAAGGAGACTCCCATCGGTCCAACTCCCGTCCAGTCAACAGAACGACCCAGGGAGTTAGAAAGTGTTTGTTTTCTGGGCAAAGAGTGATAGGAGGTCTTGTACCTAGGCATGTGCAGAGTGAGTCAGAAATGGACTACGGTGATGAGTGCGACTACAGTATTACAGAATTCATAAGGATAATGATGAGATAATATCTATGCCCACTATGCTGCAACCTCTAAGGGCAAGTAGTTTATCCAGATCACTCATCATCCTAGCTGAACTCAAAAGGTGAAAAGGGGTTCTTCAGGAAGTTTAATGTGCAATTTTAGCATTATCCTACAAATCAGCAATTTCAGTGCTAGGCAGATACCCCTGAAGAACTGAAAACAGAAAATCATACAAATACTTGTCCGTCAATGTTCACAGCAGCATCGTTCACAAGAGTCAAGAGCTGGGAACAATCCAGATGTCCATCAGTGAATGAATGGAGAAACCAACTGTGTTTATACACACAATGGGATATGAATCAGTCATTAAGAAGAAATGAAGTCCTGACACGATACCACATGGGTGAACTTCAAAACCATGTTGTTGCGTGACAGAGGCCAACAAACACAAAAAGTGACACGTTGTATGATTCCACTTATATGAAATGGTCAAACCAGATAAATCCATAGAAATAGAAAGCTGATTAGCAGTTGCCCGGGGCAATGGGAATGGGGGTGAGGCGAAACTGCTTAATGCGTATGGGGTTTTCATTTAGGATGATGAAATATTTTGCAACTAGACAGAGATGGTGGTTGCACAGCATTGTGAAGGCTCTGAACGCCACTGAATTGTTCACGTTAATTAAAGTTAATTAAATTGTGAAGTGAAAGTTGCTCAGTCGTGTCCGACTCTTTGCATCGCCATGGGCTATACAGTCCATGAAATTCTCCAGGCCAGAATACTGGAGTGGGTAGCCTTTCCCTTTTCTAGACGATCTTCCCAACCCAGGACTGAACCCAGGTCTCCCACATTACAGGCAGATTATTTACCAGCTGAGCCACAAGGGAAGCCCAAGAATACTGGAGTGAGTAGCTTATCCCTTCTCCAGCAGATCCTCTTGACCCAGGAATCGAACCAGGGTCTCCTGCATTGCAGGCAGATTCTTTACCAGCTGAGCTATCAGGGAAGCCCCAATAATTAAGTTAAATAATAGTTAAATAGTTATTTTAAAACACACACACAAACACACAAAGAGACCTAGGGTGCAGCCAAAGGAGACATATATAACTTGCATGAGCCACATGTTTTGTTTTTTTTTTTTGCAATAAGGGCAAGAGTTGCCTATGTCTTTGTGTGATGGCAAGGTTCAGACAAGCTAATAGTTCCTGGAAGCTGCTAGTGGCTTAATAAATAATGAACATATAACCCTACGCACTTTCCAAGATACCCATTGGCATGCAAGTAATTCCTACTCAGCAGAGTCACTCTGAAGATTGAGATAACATATATAAGGAGCTTAGCTGCCACGTGCTGAGCAAACGTGTCAAATCTATGTCCCCTGTGTCTCAACAATTATTATCCATCTCCGCATCAGTCAGGGTGCCGCTGCCCTTTCCTGGACAACTGTGAAGGGCTGCGTTCTCTACTGCTTCTCTTTGTTTCTTTGTTTACATTTTTTTCATTTTTTTCAAGATTTATTTATTTTTAATTGGATGACGATGACTTTACCATATTGTATTGGTATGTATTTCTGCATCGACATGAATCAGCCACAGGTGTACCTATGTCCTTTCCCTCTCGAGTCTCCCTCCCACCCCTTCCCACCCCTCTAGGTTGTCACAGAGCACCGGTTTGAGGTCCTTGAGTCACACAGCAGATTCCCACTGGCTGTTTGACATAGAATCGATGCTTCTGAACTGTGGTGTTGGAGAAGACTCCTGAGAGTCCCTTGGACTGCAAGGAGATCCAACCAGTCCATTCGGAAGGAGATCAGTCCTGGGATTTCTTTGGAAGGAATGATGCTAAAACTGAAACTCCAGTACTTTGGCCACCTCATGCGAAGAGTTGACTCATTGGAAAAGACTGATGCTGGGAGGGATT
>SJYX01011781.1:175735-215232 GCA_006410675.1 Oreotragus oreotragus
TGCAAGTCTGAGTGAACTCCGGGAGTTGATGATGGACAGGGAGACCTGGCATGCTGCGATTCACGGGGTCGCAGAGAGTCGGACATGACTGAGTGACTGAACTGAACTGAACTGAATATGTTTCCTACTACTATTCTCTTCTCTTCCACTTGATTCTTCTCCCAGCCGCCAAAGAGTCCATCCCAGAATACATGTATGCCTAAAATCCCCCCTGCACTTAAAGTTAATTCCAGCCACTTTCATATAAAACCCTCAAAGTCTGGCTACTACCAACCTCCCTAAATTAATTTCTTTTTGTCCTCATTCTCATCCCGTTGGCAGTGACGTGTCCCAAGCTGTCCATGGTCCAGCTGTTAAGTCACCTCTCTAAAGATCTCCTCTACAGCTGAATAATATTCCATTGTATAGATGCACCACATTTTCTTTATGCATTCACCTATCAGTGAACATTTGCTTCCATGTAAACAGTGCTGCAATGAACATCAGGATGCATCTGTCTTTTTGAATTATGAGCGTCTTACTATATGCCTAGTAAATAAAGATTTTAAAGAAAAAGGAACTTTTGGAAATAGAAGAAATTAGTCCTTCTCTAACCACCTTTTTCAAGCTAGTGACTCTACAACTTCTGTATTCTTTGACAGGGCACCCTGTCTATTACTTCAAAACTTTCCGTACCACTTGTAATTTTTTTAAAAAGACTTTATTTTATATTGGAGTATAGCCAATTAACAACGGTGTGATAGATTCAGGTGACCAGCAAAGAGACTCAGCCTTGCATATATACATGTATCCATTCTCCCCCAAACTCCCCTCTGCTCCAGGCTGCCACATCGAGCAGAATTCCATCTATACAACAGATCTTTGTTGGTTATCTGTTTTAAATATAACAGTATGTATGTCCATCACAAACTCCCTTCCTAACTGTCCCTCCTCCTGTCCCTTCCCCCCGTTCTTCCCCTCTGGCAACCATAAGTTTGTTCTCTGATTTATTTTTTTCTTTGTCTTATTCATGAATACAGCTCTACTGACTAACACAGTGCTTGATAGAGAGTAAGCCCTCCCATCAGAGCTTGTTAAATGAGATCCATGTGTAGAAATGATCATTATTATAGTCCTGAAATTGCTACGAACTCTGCATTGCCTTTAAGTATGCACTGGTGGAATGCTTAAAGGTACACATATACTTTACCTTCTGAATATCCCTCTTTTTCTCCCGGCTGTGCCTTTTCAATGGCGAATGTGACTTTAGCACAAGGTGACAGCCTGGTGAACTTTGAACCCTTCTTTTATTTATTACGTATGTCTCAGGCAGACTTGGCAATATTTGAGAATTTATTAAATGACAGTTTTCCCTTCCACTTCTTATTCTAGTTTGTTTTGCCCAACACAATCCTATTAAGGGAAAAGCTAATTGACCACAAGCTTCCTTTCTGCTGAGCTTAGCCAAAAAGTCAATCACTGCTCAACGGGAGCTCTCCTGCCTGTTTAGCCAATGGACAAATTTCCATCTTGACTGGCTTGGCTGGTCCTAAGAGAATAGATGGGAACGTGCTGAATTCTATTTTGATACATTCCAGTTTCAGCAAAAGGGAGACTACCCCAAGGAGGCAGAAGATCGTGAAGAAAGGAGCAGTGTGGAAATTAGTCCATGAGGATGCTTATTCTGTTTCCATGGCATTCACCTCTGTTCAGAAGAGGATTTTCTGTTGCCCTANAAAAAAAAAAAAAAGTCACTCGATTGCCATCTTGGGTGACAAAACGCCTACTACCTGCACTGGATTCAATCACATGTGCTTTGGGCAAGTTATACATGCCAGCCGGAAGCCTGAGAAGAATCAGTCTAAACAGAATTCCCAGGGAGGAGAGAGGGTTTAAGGGGGGACACCATAGGAGGAATGATGGCACTTGGTTTCTCCTAGCCCACACAACTCTCAGCACCAGACATGGATTCTGGACATTCATTTCACAGCATTCTCAGTAGGGACTTAGCTCTGAGAGGTTAATACCAAAGGTAACTGGGGTTTAGGACACAGCAGATGAACAGAGTACAGGATGGATTTTCCCAATGTGCTCTTTCTATGATGTCAGCTGCCCCAGGAGCTTCATTCTCCCCCGGTTAAACACTCTTGCCTTTTTCTTCCTTCCTTCTTCTCTCTTCATCTCACCTCTGCAGCCCCAGTTACCACCTGAGAGCTTTACTTGATAGATTTCCATGGGGAGTAGCCTTTGACCAGTATTATATTAAGGGCGAGATAGGTCAGTGACATTTTTGCAAATTAGGTCTTTGCAAGAAGACTCTGCACATGCTCCATTTGGTTCCATCACTCGCTTTGCTTATGGAGCCATTTAAAAACAATGAGAACAATGAAGAAGGACTTTAGAACAGATCAGCTTGTCTATCTGCTCATTCAAGTCTTCTGCAGTGAGAGCATTTTGGTGAGAATTCTCAGGGATACCATATTTTCCTCCTCCAAACTGACCTTGAAAAACTCTAGTACATTAATTCTTCCTCAAATAGCTTATCCCCATGTCCCCATTCTACTCCTTCCAAGTGTCTACCAGGGCAGAGCATCAGCCACTCTCAAGAAATTCACATTGATCTTGACCTCAGGAATGAGAACTAGATAATGATATTCTGGCTCCTGAGACAAATTCAATTCTCCTTCTTCCTTCATGGCATCTCTCCAAGGGGTTTTAATATCACAAGAGGAGGAGGGCATGGCAACCCACTCCAGTGTTCTTGCCTGGAGAATCCCATGGACAGAGGAGCCTGGTGGGCTGCAGTCCACGGGGTCACAAAGAGTCAGACACAACTGAAGCTACCTAGCATGCCTAAGTCACCAAGTAAATAGGGGCTCTTCTTTTATAGGCTTAAAAGAAGACTCAGTCTTAGCACAGGATCCATTCTCTAGGGCAGTGGTTCCCAGCCTTTTTGGCACCAGGGACTGGTTTCATGAAAGACAATTTTTCCACAGACCAGGGCCCAGGGATGGTTTGGGATGATTCAAGGGCATTACATTTGCTGTGCACATTGTTTCCATTACTATTACATCAGTTCCACCTCAGATCATCAGGCTGTAGATCCGGAGATTCGGGACCCCTGCTCTAGGGCACCCAGGCTCTCTTTGGCTCAAAGAGAATTTAATCAGTTAATATAACTAACAAGTTTGCAAGCGAAGAAGGAGGCTGGAATACTTTAGCTTATTGATTCACATCACTCCGCTGCTATCAAATCTGTTGGGGTTGTTTGGGCTTACTTTTGGTTCTATAAATCAAATAACTTGACCTGTCAGTTTCACTCCTGGATCCCATTTTAGTGGGGAGTCCTTGAAAGAATCCTCTTAAAGGCTCTAAAACATGACCGTGTTGTCTCATTCATTCCATTTTAGAAGCTGGAGAAGCAGGTGAAATGAGTAACTTGATGTTGTCTAATTTCCTTTAGCGAGTTATTACACTTCAATATGCAAAAAGTTCTTTAGCAGGAGCTAAATCATATGGAAAGAGGAGAAAATATGACCCCTGCAAAGTTCTTCTTTGAACAGGCTTCTCTGTTCATTTGCATGTTGGATTTTTAAGAGAAAATATGACAGCATCTATGACTCAGTATCCCGAAGGGTAAGATAAGTCTAATTTTAAGTCACAGCGTTAGGAAGCCTGCTGTTGTCACGTGTCTGAGCCATATTCTCTATCAACTCTGTAAGTCACGTTGCTAGAAATTTCCCTCTTCATCTGCCTCCTCCTTTATCTCTTTCACTTTGTTCAGAATTTCTCTAAGGAAAATAGGGGTGTCACTTATTAGCCTCCTCAGATCCTAATAAGACATTAGGATTTTTGAGAGCATGCTGATTGAGTAAGGGGATGCTTCCTATAAACACCATTCTCCAGGCTGAAAAGCTATGATTCCTCAAAGCTGTTGCTGGATGGGCCAGGATCATACAAAAATCAGGTGAAGATCAGGCTAGAGCTTGTGCCTGTGCATAGAAATAAACACCAGCTACTGCAATGATGAGGCTTTCAAAGATTTCATGGAATTTAGGGTTTCTTTCCTCTGTGTATTGCCTTCAAGGATGGGAGGGTTTGAGAAACCATAAAAATTCCTCAAAGCTGTTGCTGGATGGGCCAGGATCATACAAAAATCAGGTGAAGATCAGGCTAGAGCTTGTGCCTGTGCATAGAAATAAACACCAGCTACTGCAATGATGAGGCTTTCAAAGATTTCATGGAATTTAGGGTTTCTTTCCTCTGTGTATTGCCTTCAAGGATGGGAGGGTTTGAGAAACCATAAAATGAGTTCTGCTCAGTAGGGAACCAGGGTGGGGAAAAAAAGCCCTGGTTTAAAGTCATCGGCTATGACAACTGGAATAGAATAAAACTGCCTACTGGGGGCTTCCCTGGAGGTCCAGTGGTTAAGACTCCATGCTTCCAGTGCAAGGGGCGTCGTGGCTTTGATCCCTGATCAGGGAACTAAGTGTCTACACGCCATCCCAGTGTGAGCCAAAGAAAACAAAGCTGCGGTTCTTGATGAAACTGAACAAGACAATAATAAAAATTTAAAATTAAGAAAGAAATCACCCACCGGAAGCTAAAGACGGGGAGCCAGGGGTTGAGGAATCCCAAGGCCATCACTCCCAGACCCTTTGAAAACTCAATGCAGCACTAGGCACCTTGATGATCTCACTTTGGGATTTCTGGCAACTGCTCTGACCAAAATTCAACCAAAATGCCAAAGAGAGACGACTCAGGTATCCAAATGCCAGGCTGTCGGTCTCCTCCTCCTCGTCGTCCTTGTCCTCTGGAGCCAGGCAGGTGTTCACCACCACACCTGAGAGGGGCTGAGAGGAGACCAGCACTGTGGCCGCCATCCTGACCTCTGTGCAGGTCATGGAGATCCGCGGGCAGATGGCGCCCCCTGGTGGAGAAAGCGTCTCACTCCCCACAAGCGCAGAGAAAAGAGCAGGTAGGTGCTGGTAGTTCTGCCTGGCAAACCAGAGATGCGGCTGCCTTTGAAATGCCTCCGCATTCACTCACACCCACCCGACACCCCAGTCACCTGCTCGCGTGGACCACACCGTCTGGGATGGAGAAGCTCCGAGCTGGAAGCGGGGTGGGTCAGCGGCAGGGTGGGTCTCCCTTCTCTGCAGGGGTCTCAGGACTAGGGTCTTTCTCATAACACCCCTCCCTGTGGTTCTCGGCCATTCATCTGGGGCTGAGCCTGCTGTTCTGCCGTACCCTTCCTCAGGCTGCAGATCCATTTCTGAGCCATGGCTTTGTAGGTCAATATTTGGTGAGCCCTCCACTCCAGAACCCAGACCCTGGTCCTTTCTAGGTCAGGCCCTCTCTGTGGATCTTGCTTTTAAAAAGGTCAACTGGAGATTGAGGCGTGAGAAGTTCAGGAGGTGCTGAATGCAGAGAATGTGGATCTAATTGGGAAAACGTGTGCTGTTTACGCAAGCGGTGTTTGTGGTGGTGGTGGGGTGTCATACATTGAGATATTCACTCTACCTCTTTTCTGAGCTCCCAGGATCTCTTTGGGTGTCCTTCTTTCCTCTGGACATTGATACTGATCTTAAAATGCAATATGCTTTTTATACACATGGAGAAAATAGTTCACAGTGATTAAGTCTTCCCAGGTGGTACTAGAGGTAAAGAACCCACCTGCCAGTGCAGGAGACATTGAGACACAGGTTCAATCCCTGGGTCAGGAAGATCCCNTTCACTCTACCTCTTTTCTGAGCTCCCAGGATCTCTTTGGGTGTCCTTCTTTCCTCTGGACATTGATACCGGTCTTAAAATGCAATATGCTTTTTATACACGTGGAGAAAATAGTTCACGGTGATTAAGTCTTCCCAGGTGGTACTAGAGGTAAAGAACCCACCTGCCAGTGCAGGAGACGTTGAGACACAGGTTCGATCCCTGGGTCAGGAAGACCCCTGGAATGGGGCTCGACAACCTGCTCCAGTATTCTTGCCTGGAGAATCGCATGGACAGAGGAGCCTGGCGGGCTATGGTCCTTGGGGTCACAGAGAGCTGGATGTGAGTGAAGCAATTTAGCACAATACCATCACTGTGGGGAGAACAGCCAACAGTGGTTAAATCCTTCCTACATGACTGTATTTTCCTAAAGGCTTCACCTGAACTGGCTTGTTTAATCCAAGAAGCAACCTTCTGAGTTGGGGAGTTAGTGTCAGTACTTTGCAGACACAGAGCCTAAGCTTCAAGGAGAAATCTTCCCCAGAGTCACAAGAGGCTGTGGGGCCACGGATCAAGCCTTGAACTCACTGGGCTGAGTGTTCTCTGAAGCGCAGGGAGAGTCTGCTTGTAGTAAAGAAGCCAGAAGGGAAGATCCAGGTTGGGGAGGTCCATCAGGGCAGAGGGGTAAGAGGAGGAGGAGGTTGGGTCTGTGGTTGGGACCCAGAGGGTGGTTTTTATTCATTTCCCCAGTTAGGGTGTCTCACTGTGTCTTTACTGCAGGTGCAGAACAGCATTCTGCCCTGGGTCACATTGGCCACGTGTAGGCTCAGCTCGCTCTCACTGACCCGAATGGCCCGGTAATTCGCTCCAGGGAGATTTACGACTTCCTCATCCCCGGTACTCCGCAGACTGGCCAGCACCTGTAGTTGCCCCCGGAGATCCTGCTGGTACCAGCTCATCCGGGGGTACTGGGAATCCTTCAGGATGCACCGCAGGGTTTCAGCCTGTCCGCGAGGTACCAGGACCCACCTGGGCTTTTGCTCCACCAAGCTCGTGGCTGCATCTGAAACACACAGGCCGGCCAGGCTGAAGCTCCAGATCTCTAGCTGCAGCCAAAACCTGAAGAGGGAACCCATGAGTAGTGCTGGAGGAGGCTGCTGCAGAAGGGGTCCTTTCACAGGGTGAGGGGACCGCAGGGCAGTCTTGGCAAGGCTGGGGTCAGGGAGCAGAACTTTCTGCACCTACAGGCGCCCCTGTGACCCAGCCCATCTTTTCCTCCCTCAGTCCACCAAGTGGTTGTCTCTGCCAGGCCCCTGACCTGTACTCACGGCAGCCAGGAGCACCCAGCCCCACAGGATGGGAAACAGGGCCATTCCCTCACCTCTCCAGCAGGGCAAGGGGATGGGGCCACCAGGTAGGAGAGCAGATGCTGACCTGGGAGGCCCGATTAGTGGCTGAGACTCTCGGGGCCTGACACTCAAAAGGGAGTGGCTTTTCCAGGAAACTCAGTATCTTGTCTCATCTGCTCACTAAAGCTCAAACCTCAAACTGGAGTTTCCTGTTTCAGCACACCAATGCGCACTCACACACACGCATACACGCTCCCCACACTCACCCCGGGGGCCTCGGTGAGTGTACCTGGACCTGCACCCTCTCAGCTGCTTTGCAGAGAGATTCCTAGAAACGTGACGCTGAATCTGTGTCTCAAATCTTCACAGGAATTAAAATAACTCAATGAAACCAAGTCAGAGGGCTTCCCTGGTGGCTCAGTGGTAAATAATCCTCCTGCCAATGCAGGAGACACAGGTTCAGTCCCTGGGTCAGGAAGATTCCCTGGAGGAGGGCATGGCAACCCACTCCAATATTCTGGCCTGGGAAATCCATGGACAGAAGAGCCTGGAGGGCTATCGTCCATAGGGTTTACAAAAGAGTCGGCAGGACTGGGCAACTAAACAGCAACCAAGTCAAGACATTTCCTGCATGCACAGAGGCTCCTGCAGGGCAGCTTTGGTGGCAGGTAAAAAACACTCATCTCTGATGACCCGCGTTTTCCTCTGTAAAAGCAAATACAAACAAAACAGAAGAAAATAAGGGCAGAGACTTCCTTCCCCTCCATTTTCTTAGAGCATTTATTTCAATGTATGACAAAACCAACACAGCATTGTAAAGTAAAATAAAAATAAATAAATAAAATTTTTAAAAAAGAAAACTTCTAAGTTCTTTCTCTGCCTCTTTGAAATGTACATACCATACTCTCCTTAAAAGCTATATCACCTCTTGCCAGTATTAAGACCCAGGCATGTCTTTCTCAAGGACCTGCAGCCATTTCTTTGGAATAAAAATCTTCAAAGAAGATAAGCCTTACCTGGTCTAGAGCAGATGCCTGGCACCACGTTGCAAAATGATTTCATCATAAAGATATGATATAGGGACTTCCCTGGCTGTCCAGTGGTTAAGACACCACTTCCACTGCAGGGGACCCAGGTGTGATTCCTAGTCGGGGAACTAAGATCCTGCATGCCACAGGGGGTGGCCAAAAAAATAGAAAAATACAATGACATTTCTTTTTCCTTTGGTAAAGCCAATTAGCAAACACAGATAGACACCCCGGTTCCCAAGGGACTTCGGCATGGACTGCGGATTACTGAAATGGACTGCCAAGTCCTCCCACTTGAAGACTAGTTATTGCTTCTCTTAGGGTTTTCCTTGTGGCTCAGCTGGTAAAGAATCTGCCTGCAATGCGGGAGACCTGGGTTCTATCCCTGGGTTGGGAAGATCCCCTGGAGAAGGAAAAGGCTACCCACTCCAGTATTCTGGCCTGGAGAATCCCATGGACTGTATGTGACCACAGGGTCACAAAGAGCTGGACACGGCTGCGACTTTAACTTTCACTTTTATTTTTGATTGTATCTTCCCAACAACTCACAGTGCTGCCACTTCCTGGCACTGTGGCCTTGGCTCTCAGTTCACTTCTCTGTAAGATGGAGACACTATTGGAAACTAGTTCACAGGAGTAAGTGGACTAATACGTGAAAATTTCTTAGAACAGAGCTCCTCCTAAGACTCGCTTAGTAGGAGTTGACCTCTAATGCTGCAATTGTAAACTTCAGATTCAATAACATACGACAATCAGAGTCACTTTTGCTGGTCTTTGTGGAATTCCCTGGTGGCTTAGACAGCAAAGAAGCTGCCTGTAATGGGGGGAACCTGGGTTCAGTCCCTGGATGGGGAAGATCCCCTGGAGAAGGGCATGGCAACCCACTCCAGGATTTTTGCCTGGAGAATCCCCATGAACAGAGGAGCCTGGTGGGCTACAGTCCATGGGGTCGCAAAGAGTTGGACACGACTGAGCGACTAAGCACACACCCATATTGGTCTTTAATCTCCTGGCATGCTGCAGTCCATGTGGTCGCAAAGAGTCAGATACAACTTACTTAACACCAACGACATGTATAAAGTAACTTCATTAATATTTTCTATATCACACTTTCAAGTTTGCATAATCTAAATGTGCACAAAATGTGAATTGCACTATATTCTAAGTAGCATGTGCTGATTCCCCCCTTTTTTTTTGTTGTTGGGGGAGGACCTACCTTTTTTACATTTAACTGTTGACTGCAAAATTATTCACAACCTAAAAGTTGAGACTTATGTTTCATTTGATGGGAATTTTTAGGACTTCAAGCCAGGGAGGGTGCATCTCAAGTAACCCTGAGAACTGCTGTAGGGGAAGCAAGGGAGGGGGCCAAGGTATTTAGGAGTTTTGCAACAAAGGTCAGGTAGTCTGAGCATTAATAGGTAATTGTTAATTAAAGAAAACCAGCCATCTAGAGTTGGGGAATTGAGCACTTTTCTTTGTACTGGAAAATGCAAGAGTCTGGGCTCACTGAAATCATTCTTTTGATATACACCGCAGCCACCTGGGGCCAGTATCCTGTGTTTTCAGTCCCTGAGTTTCTTCAGGGATCACTGTAGGGAGTAGCTATAATCTGAAGGCTGCAAGATAGAAGGTATTCTTCCTGAGCTGCCTGGAGCTCACCAGCTCACCATCTGATGGTGGCTGCAATTGCTGATGACCGTGACATCCTTTGTTTACCAACATGGCAGGAAATATTCCATTTCTCAGAAGTTTCAGGCCTGCAAGTGTCAGTCACTCAGTCGTTTCCAACCCTTTGAGACTCCATGGACTGTAGTCCACCAGGCTCCTTTGACCATGGAGTTCTCCAGGCAAGAATACTGAAGTGGGTTGCCATTCCTTCTCAAGGGGATTTTCCTGACCCAGGGATCAAACCCGGGTCTCCTACGTTGCAGGCAAATTCTTTACCGTCTGAGCCACCTGGGAAGACCTGTTTCAGATGCACAGCATTATAATGCAACACCTGAACACTCTGCAAAGTGATCACAAGTCTGGCCAGCATCCCTCACCGTGCTGTTGATGCTTTCCCTCAGGTAACCACTCCTCCGATCTCCTGTGCTGAGTCACTCTTGCCTTCAGCCCCCTTACCTATTCCCAGCATCAGGACTCCAGAGAAGGAGAGAAATGAGCTTAGGGAAGCATTGCCCGAACCACACCTCTTGCATACCAGACCAATGGGCATGCCAAGACATGTGCTCACCCTCACAAGACTCAAGCACTTAATTCTGATGTTTGCTGTCATGAGAGTCACTCTGGGGTTTAGACGATGAGAGGAAAGTGGGCTGGGAGAGGGGAGAAAATGGTAACTCGGGGAAACGGGGAGAAAGAGTAGAGAAAAGCCCCACAAAAAGCCAGACAGAGGGGACCCAGGAGCAGGGATCCCCTGGGTTGCAGTGGCTACTGGCTCTCCCCAGGCCAGTGCTCTGGCCAGTGAGCAGATTGCAGGGAAAGAGGTCCTGGGCCCATCTCGGTTTACAGGCCTGGCTGCCCTGTCTCCCAGCCCCTTCTCCCTTTTCCCTTCACCTTAATCCCCAAATGCGATTGGGATCAGCATGTCTCTGACACCCCTGTTATCTCCTCCCCAGGCTCCCGCTCTTCAAGATCGGTGCCTCCCCAAGCTCCTGCTCTGCTCTTGGCCCGGTTCCTATCCAGGGCCAAGGTAAGCCTCTTCCTTCCAGATGGCTGCCTAGCTCCTTACCTTCCCTGCCCTGCTCAGGGTGGGTGGTACGGTTGTCCTCTTGAGAAAGGTGCTTTCTCTCAGCTGCACCCCAGCTACTACTCAGGTGCTCCCAGCAGCTGCAAACAACCTCAGCTAGGTTCTTACCAGCTTTGATGAGGTCAGCAGGTGATGGGAAGACTCATCTGCCCCATATGGAGGCTCAGACAGAGGCTCCAGTGTCTATCCACCCTCATTTAAGCTGAATTCCTGTGTAGACATGTGTGGCCCAGACTCTGTGATGGAGGAGGCCCTCCAGGCTAGCCTTGTTTTGTTTTGTTTTTTTTCAGATCCTCTCCATTGTCTGATGGAAGAACACTGACGGTCAGGTGAGGATGGGCTCTATCAGACAATGGAAGAAAGAACTCTAGGGTGAGAGACTTTTGTCCCTTTCCTAAGGAGAGCCAGTCAATGACACCAGCTCCCTCCACCAGGACAAGTTATGGTAGAAATGCCTGCAGCGGAAGGAGTTCTTAGTGGATGTCGGGGACCTGAGGGCCCCTGTGGTCTCATGTTTGCTCTGCCACTGACCGGATGGGAGCTCAGACACTGATCAAGTCACTCCTTGATGATTCCATTTCCTCATCCAAAAATTAAATGGGCTGGGGTACTTGGAAAATCAAGTGGATCTGAAGTTCCTTTTCATCCCGGTGTTCCGATGCTATAATATTCCTTCTGGGCTTCTACTGTTTGCATCGCACAGAAAAGCTTGCCAGCTGCCAGCGGGAAAGCTGGCCAAGCCTCTGGTGGAGGGTCCCTGAATATGATTTCTCTGAAAGGCAATTCATGGGAAGAAGGGGAAAGTGCAGAGCATCCCAAAGGCAAATTCATGTTTATTCCCCATTTTCTCTGTTTCATCCTCCTCCTTGCTCCTCCCCAGCAATGTGCAGAAACTCGAAGCTGCCCCAGAGTTGCCCATCTGGAAAGCTGATTATGTCTCCCTCACCTCTACGTGTCCTTCCAGGGATTAGTAGTCAAGACTCCTCCAGGAGATGGAAATCGAAGCCTTCCCCTTGCCCCCTGCCAGCACCTCTTCTCCTTCCTGCGCTGAAGGGAGGCTGGAAGGCAGGGCTACGCGGAGTCCCAGCCCTGCTCCCAGTCTGTGCATAACTTCTAGGCAGAGACAAAATAGGAAACGCTAGTGAAAACTGGGGTAAGGGACATGTGCCAGAGGGCAGAGGGCCCAGTAAGAGCATCCAGGGATACAGGGATGGCGGGCAGGAAGGGCAAGAATGGAGGGAGGCAGAGAGAGAGGTGGAGGGAGGCAGAGAGAGAGGTGGAGGGAGGCAGAGAGAGAGGTGGAGGAGAGAAAAATTGCAAAAAACAAAAAAAGGAGGGAGAGAAAGTGAGGAAGGGAGAAACAAAACCTCCTTGATTCCATGGAGTCCCCATGGGCAGGACACTTGCCTCGGGTTGGCAGGGGAGAGCCAGAGGGATTCATTCCTGAGCATTCCACGCCAGGTGCCTACTGCCTCTAGGCAGTAGGGAAGGGCAAGAGCACCTTCTCTCTGAGCACCTCACACCTCCTGAGTTATGTAAGTGGCTCCACTCTGAACCCAGAGATAATCAGATCAGAGGGGCCCCAGTCTGCCCCTCCCCCATGGCACGGTGCCTGGCGCAGATGCAGGAGCATATAAGTCCCTACCTCTTGAGTGTCCATCTAAGGAGGGATGCTCCAGACCCCAGAAGCCATGGCCGGTGCCCTTCGCTTCTGGCTCCTATTTACGGCCCTTGCAGCTCCCTCCCAAGGCAATCGCCTTGGCTCCATACCGCGTCTGCGTTATTCCAGGTTCCTAGACCCTTCTAACACTGTTTTCCTGCGCTGGGACTTTGACTTTGAGGCTGAGATCATCACTTTCGAGCTCCAGGTCCGGACAGCTGGCTGGGTGGGCTTGGGTGTCACAAATCGCTACAGCAGAGCGGGAAGTGACCTGGTTGTCGGAGGCGTCTTGCCTGACGGCAATGTCTATTTCTCGGTGAGTCTGAGTGTGGCTCCCTCCCAAGCATGCTGGGTCTCTTGTGGGTGGAGGATGACTCTGAATCCAGGAAGGATCCATATTTTCCAAACATATTTGGGCATAGGCCCAGAACACCAGCTGATGGCTGACTTCTCCCTACAGAAATGGTCCATTGGAGAGGTTGAATCTAGGTCTTCCAGACTGAATGTCCCTAAAGTGCCCAGGGAATGGAGGCATTGGGCTGAAAGAGAGAGTGTCCTGGGCCACAGTCTCAGTGCAGGTCACTGGGGGAGAATCCAAGCTGTTTAGGATACAGTCATCATTTTCTGTTACCTTTAGGCTCAGTGAGAGAGACCACAACATTAAATAGTCTAGTAATGACATCAGTGGCCACAATAATAATAGCTTAAAATTATTATGAACTTTTGGTTAAGCAGGGGTTGGTCCAAATCTTTGCACATTAAACCTCCCAGCATCACCAGGAAGTAGATGATTATTCTCCCACTTTATGGATGAAGAGGCAGCTCACCTGTCTCCCAGTCTCATTCAGAACTGCATTTCTATGGGGAAGGGTCAATGTTAAGAGCCCCCTGAAAAGATGAAGAGCATAGAGCTTTCAGAGAATAAGTGGGTTTTTAAGACTCGGGGTTATAGGAATATTAGGATTCGTGGAGATGAGATTTGAAATGGGAGAAGTAAAGCAGGATCAGATGCCTTCCCTCTTCTCCATGAATCCCCCTTGATGTTATGCTCTGTCCCAGGAGTGAACTGCATTTTATAGACCCGGGTTCTGCTAATTTGGTACCTTAGCGGGGCTAAAGGGACTCAGATTACTCCAAAGCCGTGAGCACTTAGGGCTCCCGGTTCTCACCCTGTAACCTTCCCTGGGCCCCAGGACCAGCACCTGGTGGATGAAGACACGCTGGAGGAGGATGGGAGCCAGGATGCAGAGCTGCAGGGGCTGACAGAAGACGCTGTCTACACCACCATGCGCTTCTCCAGGCCCTTCCGCTCCTGCGACCCTCATGACCAAGACATCACGGTAAAAGAGAGAGGGGAGAGGAGCGTTTGGTTGCAAGCAGCCCTTCCTCCTGGGCGGTGACATCACCCCAACCTGGGGTGGCCATATCCGTCGGGCAGCCAGTCTAGGTTCCCAGGGCCGCCATCTCTCTCAGCATTCTCCAGCATGGCCACCCCGCAATCCTGCTGCCTGTGACTCCACCAGCCCTCTATGGGCGGCCTCCCCCTGACAGCCCATGCCTCCTTCACCTGCGTCCCCTCTTGAAGAACCTTGCCTGATCTCCTTGAACTGCAGGGTGTCGTGAACCACCTGTGGACATGGGCTCAGAGACAGGCTGGGAGAGGGGAGGTGGCTTGCCCAGCATCTGCAGCCGGTCAGCCTCTAGGCAGAACCAGAACCCAACTAGTTCTGATCCCTAATCTCAAGCTCTCTCCATTCTGAAACTGCAACGTGGCATTCTGCGGGGGCGGCTCCGAGAAACTCTGGTTCTTTATGTCTCAGCACAGAACAAAATTCAGCAAAAGGCAAAGTGATAGATGAGAAGGGATTTACTAGAAGAGGACACTTGTGGGGCTTACATCGGGTGGGCGAAAGGGTGCTGCCCTTGAGAACCTAGTGCGCTACAGGTTTATAATCAAAGGAAAAGTGGGAAGGCAGGGGGAAAGACCACCTTCTGCCTCATTCTTGAGTAGACATCACAGTTCCATCCTCATTCCTCCTCCGCATCAGGTAGGGGAGTTTGCTTGTCTCTACATGGTCAAGCCAGGACTGTCATGGTGCTATGGAAAAAATTGTTTCAGGTCTCAGTACAATGAGGGTCTTTCACTTTCACACGTCACCTTTCCACAAATCACTGTTTTCGTGTGTAGAGAGTATGTCCTAGGCGGTCATTAACTAACTGAGCTCACCGGCAGGATGTGTGTTTCACACCGCCGTTGTTTTATTGTTTGGGTGAATGTCTCCTGTTTCTGCTGCACGGTTTTGTTGCTAAATAAGCCTGTTTGGTTTTGCTTCCCTGATAGCTCAGCTGTTAAAGAATCTGCCTGCAATGCAGGAGACCCTGGTTCAATTCCTGCATTGTGAAGATCCCCTGGAGAAGGAAAAGGCTACCCACTCCAGTATTCTAGCCTGTAGAATTCCATGGACTCTATAGTCCATGGGGTTGCAAAGAGTCAAACACGACTGAGCAATTTTCACTTTCAAACCTGCTTTGGCTGGAGTTCCCTGGTGGCCTATAGGGGCTTCCCTGGTGGCTCAGACGGTAAAGAGTCTGCCTGTGATGCAAGAGGCCCAGGTTCCGTCCTAGGGTCCAGAAGATCCCCTAGAGAGAGCACTGGCAACCCACTCCAGTGTTCTTGCCTGGAGAAGCCCGCAGAGAAGCCTGGCGGGCTCTGGTCCACAGGGTTGCAAAGGGTCGTATGTGAATGAAGCGACTTAGCACACGCAATCTGTTTTCTTGAGTAATCTTTAACTCACAGGGGTCTCTCATACTTTTAATCCCTAGTGGGATTACCTATTTAATCACCCACTTTGTCCCTTCACTCTGTCCCTATCGGTTGCACTGTAAAGCAGTGACTTGTGTCGGTGGTTGGGTGTGGGTGTGTGCAAAGTGCGGCTTGTGGGTGGCAGCACCTGGATGCCCTTGACACCCACAGAGTGACACTGTGAGGGTGCTGGCCGCCTACGGCCTGGATGACACCCCAAAGATAGATCGGGAGCGTACTTTTATGAAGTCCATCTTCCTGCTCCAAATCGTCCACCCTGATGATCTCGATGCCCCCGAGGACACCATCATCCATGACTTGGAGATCACTGATGTAAGATCCCCCCCTCCTTCCTGCCCAGTCACCTCCAGCCCCTTCCCCACCTTCCACTCTATCCAGACCTTCCTCTTGCACCCAATATTCAGTACATTCCTGGAACCCAGGTTCCTCTGACTCCCCTTGGTCCCCCGAGGATGGTCAAATTGGCCCTCAAGTGGCTGCCCTTCCCTGACCTGTCCCTTCCCCTGCTTCTCTGGGAGCCTCCTTCCCACCCATTCAGCCTCTGCATGTCCCCCTCTAGTTCCTCATCCCCGAGGATGACACCACGTATGCCTGCACCTTCCTCCCTCTCCCCATCGTTAGCAAGAAGCACCACATCTACAAGGTACCATGAACCAGACAACGGGACATTGTCAAGGTGGTTGAGACAGGCAGTGGGCACGGTTGACTCTGAAGAGGTGTAGGATGAAGGTGTCCAGGAGGACCTGGGGGCCAGGCCAGGTCTGGTGGAGGTGGCAGTTCCAGGATTTCCCGAGCCCAGAACTACAGCTCCCAGCACTGTTTCACTCATGCCCCATGGTGCAGCAGTGATTTTGATGATGGTCATTAGTTACTAAGTGCCTGCAAAGACCGAAGGATGAGCCCTACCCTGGGCCCAGAAATGTGTTCTTTTAGCCCTGGAGGAAGTGCAGGCTGGTGGGGGAGTAGGGACACATGGCCAAAGGCTGTCAGGTTGGCAAAGGCTGGTCAGAGGAGACTCAGGTAGGTCACCTGACTTCACATTTGAGTGATTACAATTTTGATCAAATAAATGAAAGTGTGACCTTACTGTGGATGGCCAAAGTGTGCACGCCATGGTTTTCTTTAGAGAGCGACTCCAACAAGGTGTGGCCACATCCGCAGATATAAGGAACCAATGAGGTTATTAAAGGGAAGTCAGAAGTCTTGGGATATTCCCGGCTAGACCTGTGCTGTGTTCTCAGGAACGGGTTTTAAAAAGAATGAGGGCTGAGAGAGGAGTCAGGTGGAGTGCCAGGGAAATGACAGGCTGGGGAAGGAGGAAACAGAGAAAATGGACAAGGAAGAGGGAAGTGGAGACGTGGGCATGGTTTCATTAATATTTGAGGGAAAGAAAGCGAGGTGGGGTGGGGACTCGAGGGATAAGGACTTGACCCAGAAGATCTTGACCGTGCTGTGTCTTGCATCCCGTGCCCAGTTCGAGCCCAAGTTGGTCCAGCACAACGAGACAATTGTGCACCACATCCTGGTGTATGCCTGCGGCAATGCCAGTGCTCTCCCCACCGGCATCAGCGACTGCTACGGGGCCGACCCCGCCTTCTCCCTCTGCTCACAGGTCATCGTGGGCTGGGCCGTCGGGGGCGCAGTGAGTCCGTGTGATGAGGGAAATCGGTGGCTAAGGGGACACGTGTGGTCAGGCAATGGGGACTGGTGGATGGGTGGAAGATGGAGACAAGGGAGGTCTGGGATGGAGGCGAGAAGACACGGGTGAGTGCCGGTGGGTTGGTGGGGGGGGCGGTCCCCTGCATCTACTTCCCAGCCATTCTTGCTGCCAAACCTCCCTCCTTCCACCAGAGTTACCAGTTTCCAGACGACGTGGGCATTTCTATTGGGACGCCCTTGGACCCCCAGTGGATCCGCCTGGAGATTCATTACAGCAATTTTCACAATCTGCCTGGTGAGCCTCTAGAGCGTTAGAGGAAGCGGCCGTGGATGGGGCTGGCTGAGTCCTCTAGGCATTGATGCGGGAGACCCACTGACTCCTGCTCGCAGCCCCACCCTTGCTTTCCCAGGCCTCTTTTTCCGCAGCCTGTGACCCGTTCCCCCGCCTCCTCTGATTGGTCCTGCCGGCCCCAGGTCTGTACGACTCATCGGGGATCCGAGTATACTACACCGCGCACCTGCGCAAGTTTGACATGGGCGTCCTGCAGCTGGGCGTCTTCACTTTCCCCATCCACTTCATCCCCCCCAGCGCCAAGTCCTTCCGGTCCTATGGACTGTGTAAGACGGAGAAGTTTGAAGAGGTGAAGCCGGAAGGTGTCCCTCCCACCCCCTGCTTCCCCTGAGATGCCCGGTTCCCAGTCATAGATCTGGTGAGATCCACCAGCGCGCAGCCCTAGTCTCCAAGCCGGAGAAGGACCACTGCCTGGTGTGATTTGGGAAACTGACCCAACCTGGCTGGTGCAGGGGAGGTGGGAGTCATGGCTGGGCCAGAAGGCCCAGCAGGGACTAAAGGGGTGTGTTCCAGGCTTGAGAGGAAGGTGTCAGATAGTAAAGGGGGAAACCAAGAAGCAGGAGAGCTCCTAGCCGACCCGGTGGTCTGCTCCCTGCCACAGGTGAACGGGGCTCCAGTGCCCGACATCCACATCTTTGGCTATCTGCTCCACACCCACTTGGCCGGCCGCGCTCTGCAGGCGGTGCAGTACAGGTAAGGGAGACACAGACCGGAAGCACTCCCTTCTGGGTTTGGAAATAAACTTTAGGAAGCGTTGTTTATTCTGCAGTGTGAGGTTATGCTCAGCTGGAGCAGGAGAAGCTGGAACTGTTCCTGGAGCAGAGATGACGGAGGCTGGAGATTTTTGTTTTACAGGCCACCTGTGCCCACATGCTACTGCTTTGTTGACAGACACCCTCCTCCCTGCGTCGGTCTCGCCTTACTCCTCTCCCCACATTGTCTCCCTCCAGAAACGGAACTCAACTCCGCGTAATCTGTAAAGATGATGCCTATGACTTCAATCTGCAGGAGACTCGAGATTTACCTTATCGAGTGGTGATCAAGCCGGTGCGAGGCGGGCTCGGGGAGGCATGGCTGGCATCTGGGGAAGGCAGGATCAGCACTTGTTATTGTTAGCCAAGAGGTCTAAGGCTGGACCAGTCCCTCTGCCTCTTACTTTCAGCGTTTGTTTCTCTCCACACAGGGGGACGAATTGCTGGTAGAGTGTCGCTACCAGACGCTGGACCGTGACTCCTTGACATTTGTAAGTACCCATCTCCCCACCATGGTGAATGACAATAAGCCTCGGAAGAGCTTTACCCCTTCTCTTGGCTATCCCATGACTCGGATGATTCCAGCTGAAGCCCCTTTCTTTCTCCAGGGTATTACCGATTCACGTGGGGCTTCATGCTCTCACATCCCATGACTGTAAGACGGGTACCAGGATTCCCATTTGCTCAGTCAGTGACTCACTAAGATTGTCGCTAGCTCTCTCTTCTTCTCCAGGGGGGTCCCAGCACCATTAATGAGATGTGCCTCATCTTTTTCTTCTACTATCCCCGAAACAACGTCTCCAGCTGCCAGGGGTACCCTGACATCATCTACGTGGCCCATGAGCTGGGGGAGGAGGTATCAGAGTGAGTCATCCTGGAAGATAAGGCCAAGACTAACCTCCAGAAGTTAGATCACTTGTGTGCAAAGTGTTTGCCTTTTTCTCATGCATTTATCTGATTCGAACACTGTTTGCTTTCAAGGAGTGACTTTTAACTGGGGCTTTCCGGGTGGTGCAGTGGTAAAGATTCTGCCTGCCAATGCAGGAAACACAAGGGATGCGACTTCAGCTCCTGGATTAGGAAGATCCACTGGAGTAGGAAATGGCAACTATTCTAGTATTCTTGCTTGGACAATCTCATGGACAGAGGAGCCTGGCAGGCTACAGTTCACAGGGTTGCAAACAGTCAGACACAACTGAGCAACTTTCACTTTTCACACTTTAATAATTTTAATGGACAATCGTTGACTAATGTAATGCCTTCACCATGATACTTACCAAAGCCTATCGAGTTCATGGGGTCTCAAAGAGTTGGAAGTGACTGAGCACGTATGCAGTAACCTTTTAATTACTTGGGACTAAGGTCCTCCCTGAGGCTCTGGTGAAAATGCTGAAGCTCCTTTCCAAGAAGAATGCAGCTCTTTGCAAACACATTTCATTTCACAGACAATTTCAGAACATGTATGGGTTCCCAGAAGTCACCCCATCAACCTTCTTGGGCTTCATGGTCCCCAGATCAAGAAACACTTCTTTAAAGAGTCAGCACTTCCTGTTTTTCACTTTAAAAAAATTGTCATCTCTAATTCTGATGATTTCGCCTTCTGCCATGCTCACGGTTGTCTTATTGAGTTGTAAGACATTCCTTATAGTGTACCCCTACACGGAACTGATGCTAACAAAAGTGAGGCTGCTTTTTACACATTTTGCCAAAGCTTTAAGTCACCCCTGAACTAGTGTCTGCTCTTTCTGCCCACGGCAGCTCCATGGAGGGCATGATGGCCATGAGCAATGTGGAGTGGACCCCAGAGAACATTAAGAAGGCTGAGAATGCCTGCAAGGAGGCCCAGCAGACAGTGATAATAAAGACCATTGATGTAAGTGTCCCGGGAGACACTGCGCTCTCAGGGTTAGGGAGTGAGGGATGGTTTGGACGAGGCCAGAAAAGAGGAGAAAGGGGGTGTGAATGGCAATGGCAGGAATGCTGGATCAGAGAAGAAGCTGAGTGAGTCAAGGAGGGCTGATGCAGCTCTGGGTGTGGGTGAGTGTCTCCCAGTCAGCCTGTGAGGCTGCAGGGACTGGGGATGACCAAGGAAAGTCTTAGAAGATGAAAGGAGACAGGGGTGCTTCCGCCTTCAGCCTTCTTCCTCCTTCTCCTACAGGAGCTAGTGGAAAACACAACAGGCTGGATTCGGGACATCAACCCTACTCCCCGGGGCCCTTGTTTGGAGTCCTCTGGAGGCAAAGTGGAGCCCCAGGACAAAACCCCTGCAGGCTTCAGGGCAACCCCTGGGGTCCTCTCGGGGTCCAGCAGTGCTGCCCTGAGCTGCCTCCCCCTGGCCGCCCTCCTGTTTGGGCAGGGGGCCCTGTCTTGTCTCCTTGCCACCCTGCAGGCTGAAATCTGATACCGTCCCCTCGGCCACATACTTAGGCCCCTTCCCTGCTCAACCTCCTCTTATCGTCACACAAACTCCCCCCTTGGCCCCCAAAGTCCCCATCTGTGCCCCTTCCCATGACCTCAGTCATGACTGCAGGCCTGGGCATGGCACAGAGACCACAGAGCCTGTCACATGGCAAGCTCGACAATTCATCCTTCAAACCATCCAAGAAGCATTGACAGGACCACACGTCCTCTAACGAAATCTGGATTCAAGGCTGGGTGAGGGAGTGGGTCTCTGAGCAGTCTGGTACACAGGCTCGCCCAAGGAGATGCTGTTAGGGGGAGGAGGGTGCTTGAATGCGTAGAGGGAGCCCCGTAAACCCTCCTCAGCTCATGCTGGCCCTGGAGGGGCTCCTGTTTCTCTGTTCTGCGGACAGCTTTGTCCAACCCTCCCTGTGAGGCCGAGGCAGCCACATGTGTGCTTCTTGTGGTGAAGGGAGAGGCTCTGTTTATAAGGGACAAAGTTCAAGTCACCAAATTAAACAGAATTCAACTCGCTTCCTGGTGCCATCTCCTTCCTTTGAGCCTTTGGTCCAGGTGAATCAGCGGCCACTAAGGTGGTCTCTTAAAGGCTCAGGCTGAGGCATCCAGAGGGCATTTGAGGATCCGGTTGCCCCAAATGCAGCTCCTAATACATTGTTCGCTTGCCTCAATTGCGCCTTGACTGCCAGGTGATCTTTAGTTCCTCAATATGTATCACATTCTCAACACTCAGATCACCAGGTGTCAAGAGCCTGTCTGGCCAGGGAGTCTGACCTGGGCTCTGAAAATGGGTCGAGGGCATGCCAGCCTGTGAATTGCCTTGCCCATGGTTCCCCTGTCTTCTGGAAGGGACCCTTACCCTGAATATTCCAGGGTGTTTAGAGGATCTTAATTCCCTGAAGATTAGAGATCTGGTCTCTCAATTTCCTACCACTGCTTGAGTTCATGTGTGTGCATGCCAAGTTGCTTCAGTCATGTTCAGCTCTGCGCAACCCTATGGACCATAGCCAGCCAGACTCCTCTGCCCATGGGGTTCTCCAGACAAGAATACTGGAGTAGGTTGCCAAGCAAAGCAGAAAACATGGCTTACCCGAAGCCAGAGTTCGCTACTGGGCTTCGCTGTGGTCACTATTCAAGGGAAATGGAGGCTTTTAAGTAATAATCTTAAAACATGGTTAAGGCCCTTTGGCAGTAGTTTGAAGTTCACGAATGACTTTCTACAGCATGAAGAAACACACAGATCAAAACTAATCTAGACTGAAACTTAAAACAATCAAAACAGACCTTTTGGGCATCTCCCTGGTGGCTCTGTGGCTAAGACTCTGCATTCCCATTGCAGGGGGCCTGGGTTCAATCCCTCCTCAGGGAACCAGATTCCATCCCACATGATGCAACTGAAGATCCCTAGTACCTCAACTAAGACCTGGAGCAAACAAATAAATAAACATTAAACAAAAGCAAAACAGACCTTTTCTCTCCCATCTGCCCAATTCACAAAAAAGTCTGACCTTTCTGCTCAAAACTGTGTTACTCCAAGCACCCCCCCACCCCCCACCCCTGTAAGCAAATTCTTCCACCCTCGATCTTTCAGGTAAAAACAAAAAGGAAATAGAAGAACCTCCTGGATGGGTTTCTGATGTCAAACCTCAGTCTGTGCTGCAGCCTTATCCTCAGGTCTGTCCTGATAAGTTCAAGTCAGCTGAGCGACCTCCCCAGAGTTCTGCAGTCAGAATCTTCCAGTGCTCCGCTTCTCCAGCCCAGAGACTGGTGCACGTCCTTTGCATTATTGCTCTCCTCTGTACCCACTTTAGTTTTCCTTCTTTCATTTGATTTTCCTCTCCATCTCCTGATCTCAGCATCTAGTCACCATGTACATATTCACTGAGCACCACCTGTGAGCTTGACATTAGGTCAGCATAGGAGCTACTGAAATGAACAGGAAACGGACAGCACCACCTTCCCTGCCCCTCCGACCCACCCTTGCAGAGCTGTGATCAAGCTTCTAGGAGCCCTTGGCTGGCCATTTTTGCCTTGGGTTCAGGGACCACTCCTCTAAGCCTTTCCTAGTACATGGACCATTTCTCCCCACTGACTGCCTCCAGAGAGAAACTATAATTTATATCAATTTATGGATAATGACATGCTTCTATATTTAAAAGGAATGCATTTATCTTATGCATGTATATTAGACCATACATATGGCTAATATGAGTTTTGTGGCTCAGCTGGTAAAGAATCCAATATACACATCTAGATGTGTATAAGAGACAGGTGTTACTCCAAGCACCCCCCCACCCCCCACCCCTGTAAGCAAATTCTTCCACCCTCGATCTTTCAGGTAAAAACAAAAAGGAAATAGAAGAACCTCCTGGATGGGTTTCTGATGTCAAACCTCAGTCTGTGCTGCAGCCTTATCCTCAGGTCTGTCCTGATAAGTTCAAGTCAGCTGAGCGACCTCCCCAGAGTTCTGCAGTCAGAATCTTCCAGTGCTCCGCTTCTCCAGCCCAGAGACTGGTGCACGTCCTTTGCATTATTGCTCTCCTCTGTACCCACTTTAGTTTTCCTTCTTTCATTTGATTTTCCTCTCCATCTCCTGATCTCAGCATCTAGTCACCATGTACATATTCACTGAGCACCACCTGTGAGCTTGACATTAGGTCAGCATAGGAGCTACTGAAATGAACAGGAAACGGACAGCACCACCTTCCCTGCCCCTCCGACCCACCCTTGCAGAGCTGTGATCAAGCTTCTAGGAGCCCTTGGCTGGCCATTTTTGCCTTGGGTTCAGGGACCACTCCTCTAAGCCTTTCCTAGTACATGGACCATTTCTCCCCACTGACTGCCTCCAGAGAGAAACTATAATTTATATCAATTTATGGATAATGACATGCTTCTATATTTAAAAGGAATGCATTTATCTTATGCATGTATATTAGACCATACATATGGCTAATATGAGTTTTGTGGCTCAGCTGGTAAAGAATCCACCTGCAGTGTGGAAGACTTGGGTTCGGTCCCTGGGTTGGGAAGATCCCCTGGAGAAGGGAAAGGCTACCCACTCCAGTATTCTGGCCTGGAGAATCCCATGGACTGTATAATCCATGGGGTTGCAAAGAGTCGGACACAATGGAGAACCTTTCACTTTTAGACAGTACGGCGAAGCCTGGTGTGCTGCAGTCCATGGGGTTGCAAAGAGTCGGACACGACTGGGCAAGGGAACGACATTAGACGATACTGCTGGGAATTATATGACCTCAAGCTTTTTTTTTTTTTTTTCCAATTTATGGTTTTTTTGTGACTATTTCCAGAAAGCCTAATGATACACTCCAAATAGATGGGCTCGGTGTTGAGGTAGAAAAGGACAACCCCTACTTCCTCCTGGAAGATCTTGGCACTTGGGTGTCTGTCACACCTCACCCCTCAGTTGGTCTCTAAGTTCAGGTCAGCTCTGAATGACTCTGAGACTGTGACTCTTTTTCCATCTCACCTCCTCTACTCAAAACTCCATCTTAAATGTGGAGGGTAAATAAATTATTTATTCCCTCATTGCTTCTTCGTGTGTGAAGACAAGAGGTGCGTACGTGCTAAGTTGCCTCAGTCAGGTCCGACTCTTTGTGACCCCTTGGGCTGCAGCCCACCAGGCTCCTCTGTCCGTGGGATTCTCCAGGCAAGGACACTACAGGGCAATGGGTTGCCATGCCCTCCTCCAGGGGACCCTCCTGACCCGGGGATCCAACCTGCATCTCCTTGTGTCTCCTG
Organism: Oreotragus oreotragus; assembly: GCA_006410675.1. Classification (NCBI taxonomy): domain Eukaryota; kingdom Metazoa; phylum Chordata; class Mammalia; order Artiodactyla; family Bovidae; genus Oreotragus; species Oreotragus oreotragus. The sequence goes on from SJYX01011781.1 coordinate 199,983, forward strand.
CATTGGCGGGCGGGTTCTTTACCACTGGAGCTACCTGGGAAGCCCTAGAAGACAAGAGGACCCGTACCGTTTACAAGGATTCTGGTCTTCCCCATGGAATAAGAGTATTTTGATACAATTTCAAATTTATCATTGCAAGAATTCCCATAAGCCCTTTAAACGAGCTTTATCCATTTACATTTTGCCCCGTTTCTCTCTCCTCTCTTGCCATCTTTTCTCTTTTTCTCCTCTCCTTACCCCCCACCCTCCACCACCCACTCCTTCATCCTTCCCCTGGCTCTCTGTCTTCCTCTCCTTCATGAAGTTGATAACTTAGCTTGCTACTTCTGTTTGCTAGAGTTCTCATCAAGTCTCAATTCCTGCCATACTTAGCTGAGACTGAGCAAGAAAGCTTCTCAGCTCCACTGCTCCCCCACCCCAGTGGCTGCCAACCTTGATGGCATGTTCGAGTCACCCGGGTGATGGGGGCAGTGTCCAGGCATTCGCATCCATCATTACACTCTCCAGGTGTTTCCAATATGCACCTGAGCTTGAGGACCACTGAACCAGAAGCTCCTTTGCTCTTAACCAGTCAACTTCCTGAATGAGCAGGAATCCCACTCTGGCTTCACATGTTGGAGCGACAGCACAAGGGCTGACCAGTGCTCCCTGAATTCCAAGAGCTAGACTTGTAGTTGCTAGACTGTGAGGACGGGTGGGGATCTCAAAGAAGGGGTGCGTGTGGGGGACTCAGGGAAGTGGCTACTTACCAAACATCACTCAAAAAATAAATAGCATTGAAACATGTATAATATCATATGTGAAACAGATCACCAGCCCAGGTTCGATGCAAGAGACAGGGTGCTCAGGGCTGGTGCACTGGGATGACCCTGAGGGATGGGATGGGGAGGGAGGTGGGAGGGGGGTTCAGGATGGGGAACACATGTATACCCATGGCTGATTCATGTCAATATATGGCAAAAACCACCACAATATTGTAAAGTAATTAGCCTCCAATTAAAATAAATTAATTAATTTTAAAAATAGCAAAGAAAGAAGAGCCCTTATAATGCCAAGTAACAAATACAGAAAAAAATGTGAAGTTAGAAAATCACCATTTAATAAATTCATAGTAATAATTGAATCAGATAAGAATACTCAATAGATGGTGACAAAAACTAATAGAAGAGGAACCAGTTAGCTACATAGCCTCAAAGTATCTCCACATAATATAGCTATTCCTTATGATGAGAAAAAGTTGTAACTTACCCATGCAGAGGACTGAAAGTCACCACTTCAACCAAGTCAGCCAGCTGGCATCACCAATCATGGACAAACATCACTTAACCTCCTGACAGGAGTACCAGGAAGGATATAACATCAATTCTATGTTATATCTGTCTGAGAAATATATAACCTCAATATAATCATGAGAAAGTATTAGACAAACCCCTAATGAGGAATATTCTACAAAGATCTGACCTGTAATCATCAAAATCAAAGAAGAAAAAGAGGGGCTGAGGGATAGTTCCACAGTAGAGAAGACTGAAAAACAAGCAAAAATTCTATTAAGCAAATGCAGCAGCTCCTTGTCATTGTCCTTGTTTAGGTGTTTTTCCTTTCTTTCTTTTTCAAAATGTTTTTGGCTATGCCACAAGACATGCAGGATCTTAGTTTCCCAACCAGCGACTGAACCCAAGTCCAGGTCAGTGGACACCCACTGGACTGCCAGGGAAGTCCGTGTTCAGTGTTTTATATAAAGAACATTATTGGGATGATTGGTAACCTTTGACTAACGTCTCTGCATCATATGGTGGCACTGTATGACCATCAACTTTCTGACTTGTCTGATTATATTGTGATTATGTGAGAATATGTCCTCGTGTTTTAGGAAGTTTATACTAAAGCATGTTGTGATGTTGAGACATTGTGTCTACAGCTCTTAAATTACACGTGTGTGTGTGTGTGTGTGTGCAAGTATGTGTGTGTGAGAGAGTAAATATGGTACATAGTTTACAATTTGTGGATGATATTTGGGAAAACTGGGTGGAGAGGATAGTGAAGGTCTTTAGCTGTTTTTGCAACTTTTCTCCAAGCTTATTTCAAAACAAAAATGCTAATTTTTAAAAAAGAAATAAGCACGAGGTCTCTACAAAGAGAGTATGAAAATGGAGCAAAAGACATTTTTAAAGACGCATAAAGAGTTACCTAGAAAAAAATTCAATTTAGAAAAATGTCAGCTTTTCTAAGCAAGAGATTTTGACTACTATGAGAAAAAGTTTAAATCGATAGAAGAACACTCGAGGGATTATGTAATCATCATAATAAAACTTTGTATAGCATTTTACAGAATGAAAATGCATTTCCAGTGTTGACTCAGCCTCGGAGATGAGGAAGCTGAGACAAGTAAAAGCCAACGGCGTCCACTGGAAGCCGTTGTCTCTGCACCAATCTGTACAGCTGGTGCCTCCAGAACTGGTCCAGTGAAGGCGACCATGCATTTTAGATGTAGGCGTTGGCGTCGTCAGAGCTTAATCAGCAGCAGCAAGCTAGTGCTTTCTTTCACCCCTTGCCTCTCCCAGTTTTCTGAACCTGATTCCAGGACCGCATCTTGTGCATGGACTGGAATTTCAATTCTCAGGTCTCTTCAAATGTCTGAAGTAAGGCCAGATTGTCTTTTTTTCTGTTTTTGTTGTTGCTGCTTACGCGATCATGATTTTTTATTTTATTAAAAACTTTATTTTTTATTGGAGTCTAGTTGAGTAACAGTAGTGTGTTAATTTCCGGTATACTGCAAAGTGATTCAATGATACATATGCATATATCTATTCTTTTAAAAATTCTTTTCCCATTCAGGTTGTTCAAGAATATTGAGTGGACTTCCCTTTGCTGTACAGTAGGACTTGTTGGTTATCTGTTCTAAATATAGCTCTGCATTTGTTATTTGTGGCTGTTGTTCTTTTTTCAGGGAGCACTTGCCTTTTCAAAATTCCATACTTATAATTACAATCCATTTATATACACAGAGGGATTGAGGTTCAGTAACTAGAGAACTATGGTTGTTTGAACAAATTCCTCTTCAGTGTTTCAAGTCCCAAGGGCTTCAAAAAAAAAAAAAAAAAGTGAAGCCTTTGGCCAGTGAATCTGCCCCGGTGTGGCAGCCTGGCCACAGGGTCCCATGTGCCATGGGACACAGAGCTCTTTGTCCAGGATCAGGGTTTGTGGTGCCAACAAGAGAAATGCCTTGGAGCTCCCTCAGTAAACATACACGTGAGGGAGCCTGGGAGCAAGTCCATTGACCTAGTTTAGAATGATGAGTTTTGCTTTGTTTTGTTTCCACACTGTATTTGCCCAGGACCTGACAGTGAAACTAGGACATTGTTGTCCTAGGGAAGTGATTCTCAAAATTTTTGGTCTCAGGATCGCTTTACTTTCAAATTTAGTGAAGACCCTGTGTTTTGTTTGGGTGGATTATATCTCCAAATATTTGCTGGATTAAGAAAAATGGAGTCATTTGTAAAATGTTTTATGAAATATTTATTTCTTCCTTCATTAAAAATAACAATATATCAAATACATGTTGACATAAATAATATATTTTTAATGAAAGGTCACTATATTTTCCAAAGCAAAAACAGTTAGTGAGAAGAATGACATTGTTGTATAATTTGTCAATCTGTTTAATGTCTGGCTGAATAGAAGACAGCTGGGTTCTTGTATCAGTTTCCATATTCATTTATTGTGATACCACAGAGCACAGTTTCTGGAAAGTGACACTGTATATCAATGAGAGGATGAGTGAAAATGGCAAAAACAACAGCGTATTTATATGAAAAGAGGCTTGACCTTGTAGACCCCAGAAAGAGTCCTGGGGTCTCCCCTGGTTCCCCAAACTACATTTTCAAAATACTGTCCTGGGGTTAAGCCTTCAATAGCACCTAAATGGCGATATTTGGTTATGACCATGAGCCTAGTCACAGGGGTGATCTTAGAAAATAACAGATCAGGAATAAATGGTGATTGTGGGTATGAACGTCCAAGAACATGATGAAAGTCTTAACACACTTAAGGAGAGTCTAGATAGTAAAACAAGAAGGGAAAAGCTGGTAAGTAGGAGACAAAGCAACTAAAACTATGAACTCTGATCCCAGGGTAGAGATTGTCTCCCCTGTGTCATATCTTTACATACTCATCTCTGTCTGGGTGATTTCTGGTCTGTAGAAGAGTTAGCACTTTGTAAGTTAATTCAGTCATTAGAGGGAGCAGCAACAGTCTAGTATTATCTCATAAATAAGTACTAACAGCAGCAGTACTTGGAGAAGAAAGAGGACTCATCAGGAACAATATTGCCATTGCTGGCAGCCTCCGTACATACAGAAAAAAGTAGTCACAGGAGAAGGAGTGTTCGTGCCAATGGCATGAGCTTATGAAAGGTAAGTGCTCACTGTAGAAAAAGCGTTACTTGTATTATTGTCCCCAGATGTTGTAGGGGAAGGATAATTTGTAATCAGAGCATCATTACCAAGACTGGCAATTGGAGAAGCGGTTTCTGTAAGAGGAGAGGTTACTTCAGCAAAAGTAGTGTTCTTATCATAAATACTTTCAGAGAAACTAGTCACAGTAGAAAACTACTGCTAGTAGTATCAGCAGCAGCACCTGTAGGAATGCAGTGGTAACGGGTGAGGATTATCAGTGCTAGTAGCAACAGTATTGGTTGCAGAATGAGTAGTGGTAATAAGAACAGCGGCAACAGTGCTAGTATCCGCAGTACCTGTCGGGAAAGAAGTAACTGTGATAGGAAGAGTAGCACTAGTTGTAGCGGTAGCAGTATTTGCAGGGAAAGGCACGATAGAACTAGGAACACTTGTATCAGTAACTTCAATAGCAGTTGCTGGGAAAGGCATGATCGTGACGGGAAGACTACCACTAGTGCTAGGCAAGAGTAGTGTTTGTAGGGGAAGAGAGAGTAGTATTAGAGACAGTACTGCTAGTTGAAACTTCAGTACTACTTGTTGGGAAAGGCATGGTTGTGACCGGAAGAGGAACATCAGTGCTCTCAGTAGTAATATTTATTGGGGAAGAAATAGTGGTATTAGGGAGAGTAGTACTAGTTGAAACGTCAGTAGTACTTGTTGAGTAAGGCATGGCTGTGACAGTAAAAGTAACATTAGTGCTATCAGTGGTAATATTTGTTGGGGAAGAAATAGTGGTATTAGGGACAGTAGTACTAGTTGAAACTTCAGTAGCACTTGCTGTGTAAGAAGGCATGGCTGTGACAGGGAGAGTGATATAAGTACTATCAGTAGTAGTAGTATTTACAGGGGAAGAGAGAGTGGTATTAGGGACAGTAGTACTAGCTGAAACGTCAGTAGTACTTGTTGAGTAAGGCATGGCTGTGACAGGAAGAGTAATATCAGTACTACCAGTAGTAGTATTTACAGGGGAAGAGAGAGTGGCGTTAGGCACAGTAGTACTAGTTGTAACTTGAGTAGCACTTGTTGGGTAAGGCATGGTTGTAACTGGAAGAGGAACATTAGTACTATCAGTAGTAATATTAATTGGGGGAGAAATAGTGGTATTAGGGAGAGTAGTACTAGCTGAAACGTCAGTGGCACTTGTTGGGTAAGGCATGGTTGTGACCGGCAGAGGAACATTCGTGCTATCAGTGGTAGCATTCATAGGGGAAGATACAGTGGTATTAAGGACAGTAGTACTAGTTGGAACTTCAGTAGCACTTGTTGAGAAAGACATGGTTGTGACAGTAAAAGTAACATTAGTGCTATCAGTGGTAATATTTGTTGGGGAAGAAATAGTGGTATTAGGGACAGTATTACTAGTTGAAACTTCAGTAGCACTTGTTGAGTAAGGCATGGTGGTGACAGGAAGAGTAATATCAGTACTACCAGTAGTAGTATTTACAGGGGAAGAGAGAGTGGCGTTAGGGACAGTATTACTAGTTGAAACTTCAGTAGCACTTGTTGAGTAAGGCATGGCGGTGACAGGAAGAGTAATATCAGTACTACCAGTAGTAGTATTTACAGGGGAAGAGAGAGTGGCGTTAGGGACAGTATTACTAGTTGAAACTTCAGTAGCACTTGTTGAGTAAGGCATGGTGGTGACAGGAAGAGTAATATCAGTACTACCAGTAGTAGTATTTACAGGGGAAGAGAGAGTGGCGTTAGGGACAGTATTACTAGTTGAAACTTCAGTAGCACTTGTTGAGTAAGGCATGGCGGTGACAGGAAGAGTAATATCAGTACTACCAGTAGTAGTATTTACAGGGGAAGAGAGAGTGGCGTTAGGGACAGTATTACTAGTTGAAACTTCAGTAGCACTTGTTGAGTAAGGCATGGTGGTGACAGGAAGAGTAATATCAGTACTACCAGTAGTAGTATTTACAGGGGAAGAGAGAGTGGCGTTAGGGACAGTATTACTAGTTGAAACTTCAGTAGCACTTGTTGAGTAAGGCATGGCGGTGACAGGAAGAGTAATATCAGTACTACCAGTAGTAGTATTTACAGGGGAAGAGAGAGTGGCGTTAGGGACAGTATTACTAGTTGAAACTTCAGTAGCACTTGTTGAGTAAGGCATGGCGGTGACAGGAAGAGTAATATCAGTACTACCAGTAGTAGTATTTACAGGGGAAGAGAGAGTGGCGTTAGGGACAGTATTACTAGTTGAAACTTCAGTAGCACTTGTTGAGTAAGGCATGGCGGTGACAGGAAGAGTAATATCAGTACTACCAGTAGTAGTATTTACAGGGGAAGAGAGAGTGGCGTTAGGGACAGTATTACTAGTTGAAACTTCAGTAGCACTTGTTGAGTAAGGCATGGCGGTGACAGGAAGAGTAATATCAGTACTACCAGTAGTAGTATTTACAGGGGAAGAGAGAGTGGCGTTAGGGACAGTATTACTAGTTGAAACTTCAGTAGCACTTGTTGAGTAAGGCATGGTGGTGACAGGAAGAGTAATATCAGTACTACCAGTAGTAGTATTTACAGGGGAAGAGAGAGTGGCGTTAGGGACAGTATTACTAGTTGAAACTTCAGTAGCACTTGTTGAGTAAGGCATGGCGGTGACAGGAAGAGTAATATCAGTACTACCAGTAGTAGTATTTACAGGGGAAGAGAGAGTGGCGTTAGGGACAGTAGTACTAGTTGTAACTTCAGTAGCACTTGTTGAGAAAGACACGGTTGTGACAGTAAAAGTAACATTAGTACTATCAGTGGTAATATTTGTTGGGGAAGAAATAGTGGTATTAAGGACAGTGGTACTAGCTGAAACTTGAGTAGCACTTGTTGGGTAAGGCATGGCTGTGACAGGAAGAGGAACATCAGTGCTCTCAGTAGCTGTATCTACAGGGGAAGAGAGAGTGGCATTAGGGACAGTGGTACTAGTTGAAACTTCAGTAGTACTTGTTGTGTAAGAAGGCATGGCTGTGACAGGGAGAGTGATACAAGTACTATCAGCAGTAGTAGTATTTACAGGGGAGGAGAGAGTGGTATTAGGGACAGTGGTACTAGTTGAAACTTCAGTAGCACTTGTTGGGTAAGGCGTGGTTGTGACTGGCAGAGGAACATTAGTGCTATCAGCAGTAGTATTTACAGGGGAAGAGAGAGTGGCATTAGGCACAGTAGTACTAGTTGAAACTTGAGTAGCACTTGTTGGGTAAGGCGTGGTTGTGACAGGAAGAGGAACATCAGTGCTCTCAGTAGTAATATTTATTGGGGAAGAAATAGTGGTATTAGGGAGAGTAGTACTAGTTGAAACGTCAGAAGTACTTGTTGAGTAAGGCATGGCTGTGACCGGAAGATTGGCATCAGTGCTATCAGTAGTAATATTTATAGGGGAAGATATAGTGATATTAGGGACAGAAGTGCTAGTTGAAACTTCAGCAGTACTTGTGTAAGGCGTGGTGGTGACCGGAAGAGTAACATTAGTGCTATCAGTAGTAGTATGTATAGGGGAAGAGAGAGTGGTATTATTAGAGGCAGCAGTCCTAGCTGAAACTTGAGTGGCACTTGTTGTGTATGGCATGTCTGTGATAGGAAGAGTACTATCAGTGCTCTCAGTAGTACTATTAATAGGGGAAGATATAGTAGTATTAGGGATGGTAGTACTAGCTGGAACTTCAGTAGCATTTGTTGAGTAAGGCATGGTTGTGACAGTAAAAGTAACATTCGTGCTATCAGTAGTAATGTTTATAGGGGAAGACAGAGTGGCATTAGGGACAGCAGTGCTAGCTGAAACTTGAGTGGCACTTGCTGGGTAAGGCGTGGTGGTGACAGGCAGAGGAACGATAGTGCTGTCGGTAGTAGTATTAGTAGGGAAATATGTAGTGGCATTAGGGACAGCAGTGCTAGCTGAAGCTCGAGCGGCACTTGTGTAAGGCGTGTCTGTGATAGGAAGCGTGCTGCCCGTGCTCTCCAGAGTAGCGTTTACAGGGGAAGAGAGCGTGGCGCTAGGGGCAGCAGTGCTAGCTGAAACTTCAGTAGCACTTGTTGTGTATGGCGTGTCCGTGATAGGAAGCGTACTATCAGCGCTCTCAGCAGTAGTATTAACTGGGGAAGAAATCGTGTTCTTAGGGACAGCAGTGCCAGCTGAAACTTCGCGGGCGCTTGTTGGAGAGGCGGTTGACCCGGGAAGAGCGGCACTAGTGGGACCAGCAGCGCTAGCACTGGTGCCACCTGAGGCAGAGGGACGGGAGGGGACAGAAGCAGCAGCGGTGGCAGAAGCTGTAGAAGGACGTAAAGAACCCGCTGCGGGGGGGCTCGTCAGAGTTGTAGTGGAAACTGTAGGACCACCGTGCACCCAGGTAACCTCAGTTAACTTTTCCAGGCTGATAATCTTGTCAGTCAGTTGAATATTTAGTGTCTGCCAGAAAAGAGGAAATGAAGTTGGTATTTTAAAATTGTTAAATATCACATTTAAGTTAAACCTCACATTACAGTATAACAGCTGTGCCATGCAACTTATTGAGACCAATCTAACACACACCACAGTCTCTTTGGGAAACATATGGAGAGGATTCTATCAGATCACTGATCATTGATCCCTGGACTATCCTGAGAGGATCACTAATGTGCACTGTATAATATGAGTCAACATTTGCAAATATATATAACCTTTCAAGTATAAGTAAATACAACAATAATGCTAATAACTTTACAGAAAAATAAAATTAATGTATGATACAATAACATTCCTTTAAGACATACCTGATTGTAAGGGTCACTCTTGAAATTCATCACCATGAATTGTTGATTGTCATAGGAGACAGTCACTTGTGTTATGTCAGTAGAGTTTATGCCCCAGATTCTAATATATCCAACTTTCAGTGAATTAGTGTCACTCAAATAATTATTATGTATCCTTTGGATTTGCAGTACACTCTGCAAAGAATGTATAAAGAGGAAAAGATACATAATACATCTGTTAATAGACTAAATTCTACATTATAATGTTAACAAAAATGCTGGTTTTATTCTTAAATATTTCATGAAGACATAGTTCCTGAATACTTAAGACAATAAATTTGAGGTGCTCAAAACAGGTTTGTGTGTCAACATTATGAAAGTTTTTTTTTTAACCTACATTATTACTAATTCTTACAATGATTTTGAAAAGAAAAAATCTTTATGTCTGTTTCTCAGATGAGAAAACTGAGGCTCTGGGAGAGAAAATGAGGTCAAAGTCGTACAGCTTAAAGGCACTTATATGATTGGAATCATGATGAACTTATGTGCGTAGCACTGTATGACTTAGCACAGTATGAACAAATGATTATGGCAACTTGTCCCTAGGCTAAGGATCAGTCATCCAATTCAATCACTCGCTCATGTCTGACTCTTTGCAACCCCATAGACTGCAGCATGCCAGGCTTCCCTGTCCATCACCAACTCCCAGAGCTTGTTAAAACTCATGTCCTTTGAGTCGGTGATGCCATCCAACCATCTCATCCTCTGTCGTCCTCTTCTCCTCCTGCCTTCAATCTTTCCCAGCATCAGGGTCTTTTCCAGTGAGTTGGCTCTTGGCATCAGGTGGCCAAAGTATTGGAGCTTCAGTTTGAGCATCAGTCCTTCCAATGACTATCCAGGACTGTTTTCCTTTAGGATGGACTTGTTTGATCTCCTTATGGTCCAAGGGACTCCCAAGAGTCTTTTCCAACACCACAATTCAAAAGCATCAATTCTTTGGTGCTTAGCTTTCTTTATAGTCCAGTTCTCACATCCACACATGACCGCTGGAAAAACCATAGCTCTGACTAGATGGACTTTTGTTGGCAAAGAAATGTCTCTGCTTTTTAGTATGTTGTCTAGGTTTGCTATAGCTTTTCTTCCAAGGACAAAGCATCTTTTAATTTTGTGGCTGCAGTCATCATCTGCAGTGATTTTGGAGCCCAAAAATATAAAGTCTGTCACTGTTTCCATTGTTTCCCCATCTATTTGCCATGAAGTGATGGGACCAGATGGCATGATCTTAATTTTCTGAATGTTGAGTTTTAAGCCAGCTGTTTCCCTCTCCTCTTTCATTTTCATCAAGAGACTCTTTAGTTCTTCTTCTCTTTCTGTCAGAAGGGTGGTGTCATCTGTATATCTGAGGTTATTGATATTTCCCCCAGCAATCCTGATTCCAGTTTGAGCTTCATCCAGCCCAGCATTTAGTATGATGTACTCTGCACATAAGTTAAATAATCAGGGTGACAATATACAGCCTTGACATACTTCTTTTCCAATTTGGAACCAGTCTGTTGTTCCATGCCCAGTTCTAACTGTTGCTTCTTGACAGGCATACATATTTCTCAAGAGGCAAGTCAGGTGGTTTGGTATTCCCAAGTCTTAAAGAATTTTCCCATAGTTTGTTGTGATCCACACAGTCAAAGGCTTTAGTATAGACTAAGGATAGTTTGCAACAAATCTAAATCATCAACTATTTTAAGAATCAACACAAGGGTTACCATAATGTGAGTGAAGTCACGAGATGTTGGAAGATTAAGGCCTGAATGAAAATCATCATGAATATTTGTTATGGGTGTTAAAAGAAAATAAAAAGAATCACCATGGGAATAGGATTGTCAAGAAAGGACTTAGGAACGACGTGGAATGAGAGAAGTCCTGGGAAGATGGATAGAGCTGATGAAGACAAAATGAACAGGAAAGTGAATGAGGTGGAGGGAGGCAGAGATACACCTGGCAAAGGCCCTGAGTTCACAGACTCCTGAGTTCACACTGGCACTAAGCAGAGAAATTACTGGTTAAGTACATAAGATGATGACTTGATGCAATCAATTAAGGAGACAGCTGCAGTAGAGTGAAACTATGAACTCCTAGACTCTGATAGCAACAATAGAAAGAAAACAATGTTCAGTTGGCATTATGGAGAATTAACCAGATTTTGTGACTGACTGAGCAATAAGAATCAAGAGAAAATTAAGAAAAAGGAATATAACATGAAGTAAATGGATGTTTTGTAGCTAACTCTTATGATTTGGGAGAGCCTATTTCTAAATTGTCTGGGATTTCGCAAGCCAGTCGATAGCCTGAAATTGAGTAACATGAAGGGAGATTTCACACACAGAAATTAACAAATGCTACAAATCAGCCACAAACTCCCATGACCTCATGCCAGCCAGAACACCACTGATAAAAATTGCTCCCAGGGGAAGCTCTCTTTCATGTCAGGACACTGATCCTTAGGAAAAACTCCATCAAACATCACATAGAAATAAGAATTCATTTATCACTACCTTGGAATAACAGAAGAATGGAATTTTAGCATTAGAAGATTTTAACATTTATGAAACCAAATATATTATAATCAAGAAACAGGAGAACTATCTTCCCTAGCTTGAATAACTATTTAGCAGTAGGAAGAGAACTAAAATCCAGGACTTCTAGATGAACAGCTTCATTAAAAAGCAATATTTTCAGAGGAAAATGATATAATCTTCGATTCTTTTCTTAAACTAAGAACAGAGAAGTTACATGCCTAATTAGTATACAAAATCTTGCGTTTTGTTTCAGAAAGGCAAATGCAGGATGTCAACATCATGACCCAATAATAATGTCTATGAAGATAATTTGATACACGTGTTTAAAAAATACATAGTGTGATGCAATAACAGTAAGAAAACAGTTTAGCTAAAAGGAGCTAAGAGTTAGGTAATGAACTAAATAAGTATTTATTATTGCATGCCACTGAGGTTTTGAGTTTTGGGTTTGGGGTTTGTTTGTTTTCTTTTTTTGCAACAGAAAGTCCACACTGTCTTATAGACTATAATGCAAACTATATATGTAATTTAACAAGAGAAAAAGGAAAAAAATTGCTTTGATGATGTTTTCTTTAACCCAATATATCCAAAATATTGGGCTTCCCTGGTGGCTCAGATGGTAAAGAATATGCCTGTAATGAGGGAGACCCAGGTATGATCCCTGGGTCAGGAACATTCCCTGGAGGAGGGAATGGTTACCCATTCCAGTATTATTGACTGGAAAATCCCATGGACAGAGGAGTCTGGCAAGCTATAGTCCATGGGGTCACAAAGATTTGGACATGACTAAGAGACTAACACACATCCAAAGTATTTTAACATATGTTTAATATAAAATATTAATGTGAAATTTTATAATATTTTTAAATATTTAAATTAAGCTAGTCATATTAAAAATGCTTGATTGCCACATGAGGCTAGTGACTATCATGGCATACCATAGTGCAGCTCTAAAATAATCTCTCGATCCTGGGACCATGCTTTAAGAGAAATCTAGACTAATCTAGTCCAAACAGAATAAACTAATCTGGAAACCAGTGTAGGCACAAAACAGAGGAAGTATGAAGTTAGCCTGGAGATATATAACTCCAAGAAGACAGAAGGAATATGTGAGAGATACCTTCAAACACCTGAAGCACTGTTATGTAGAAAAAACACAATAGGTTTATGTTATACTACTCTTTAGCTAAATCCACAAGTCAAGCAGATTATAGGTTTGATAGAGAATGATCCTCCTACTCTAATTAAAACTATATGGATTATCCACGGAATCATTTAACATGCCTAGTAGATTGATTGTAGTATGACCTCCAATGATTTGTCCCTCCCTATCTATACTCTTTCCATGCAATTGTGCAATGACCTGCCTCTCTGAATGGGGCATTCCATCCCACCTCTGTTGGGGTTAGCCATATGACTTTGCCTATTGACAACTTAATATAAATGGAGATTTCAGAAAGCCCTCACTCAGGCTTTTCCACCTCTGTTGTTGCCCTCTTTCATAATCATGGAAATGTCATGCCCAGACCTGCCCGTAAGACCATCTTAGATCATCTAAGAGCAGCTGACCTCTGACATGTGACCACCCCCTCCAGATATATAATCACCGGAGCAAACAGACATTCCCATGACTGATTGCAGATGAATGTGAGCCGGCCAAGATCAGCCAAGCCCAGCCTAGATCATCTAAGCACGGCAAAGTTATAAGCTAAATAAGCATTAATTACTGCATGTTGCTGAAGTTATGAGGTTGTTTTTTATGAAGTTATGAGGTTGTTTTTTATGAAGTTATGAGGTTGTTTTTGCACCATTTTTGTGCAACAGATAGCCAATCTAGCATTTATCCTTCAAATTTTTATCAGCCAGAAAGTGTCTCATTTCCTAAAAACATGTCATATATTCAAGGACTCATTTTTTCCCCAGCATTATATGAATTGCAATTTTTTTAAATAGAGTGATGGTATACTGGGCAACTGTCAAAAGAAGAATTGTTTCTTCCTTATTTTCATGTCAGTAGATCTGATTTATAAATGTAAAGGCAGGAAGATATGGGATATGCTACCATTCACTGATTACATTTAATCTGTAGCTAACTGGGAAAGGATTTATAAAATTCAATAAGACAGTCTTACCTGAGCTGCTGTGAAGTTTACCAAGAAATAGTTTCCATTTTCAAAGGTATCTGCAAGCAAGAAAAAAGAATAAGCAACTACTCATTGTTTCAACAATAGCAGATAATCTTTCATGCAGTCAGAAACTATTTCACTGGGATCACAAGTACTGATTGACAAATCATGACCTCTGTAGAGCACCACTGAAGATAGTAGCGAGGGAACATTTCACCCCAGGTTAGTGTGGGGATGTACCTATGGCAGAGGGTATTTTTGAGGTGAGCATCAGGAGATTGCACATACAAGAGAATCTGGATTGAACTAATAGACACCATACGTGAAAAAGCACGGAGGCTACTGATTGCAACAGCAAAGAATCTGCCTGCAGTACAGGAGGCCTGGCTTTGATCCCTGGGTAAGGAAGATCCCCTGGGGAAGGGCCTGGCTACCCACTCCCCAGAATTCCCGCCTGGAGAATTCTGTGGGCAGAGGAGCTTGGCAGGCTACAGTCCACGCAGTCGCAAAGAGTGGGACACAACTGAGCAACTAACACAGAGCCAGCATAGCCGCGAGAAGTCACCCGGCTGTGACGATGAAGGCTCAGAACTGGGGAGAGTGGTTAGGAATGTGTGCTCTCAAGAGAAACTGAAATACATTCAAATTTCCACATTTGTATTATTGTGAAAACTCTGGGAAATTACTTAACATTTCATCATTTGTAGACTGGAGATGTTAATAATACCCAGCTCAAGGCAATGAGGTCTACAACATGCCACTTGTGTTGATAAGTACTCAAAATTTTTTGTTCCCCATCATCATCAAAGTCCTCATCATCTCTGCCTTCCTGGTTCCTCTCTCCCTACTCTTAGCTCATCCTTCCACAGTGTTCCAGATCCTAAGGCCTCTGGCCTCAGCTTGTTACATCTGTGTGATCAACTCGTAATTCAGTCCTGTATCCAGCACTCTTCAGCTCCTCTGTTTCTTCTGTTTTTCCCCACTGAATCTGGTCCTTTCAAAATCACCAGTGACAAAGTATATTAAATTCCAATATCTCATCATGATGTTCAAGGTTTTTAGCTTCTTTGCCCACACATCTCCTCTTTGAAATACTCCTTAGTTGATATCTGCTTTACTCCTTCTCCTTATGTGGCTAAACGCCTGTTTCATAAAAGTCAGTTTCATTTCGCGTTTTATTCTTGGCCCTAGTCAACATTTCATCTCTAATCAATATGCCAACATAGTCTCTCCCTGAACCCAATAATAGTCTTTGTTTTTTAAATTAACTCCACTCTTGGGGAAATGAACACTTGTAAACCCTTTTTTTTTTTTTTAATTTTTTATTTGAACTCCCAAACATGAACCGCCCCCCCCCCACTCCACATCATCCCTC
>SJYX01011781.1:216827-229221 GCA_006410675.1 Oreotragus oreotragus
GGGTGTACATGAACTCCCAAACATGAACCCCCCTCCCACCTCCCACCCCGCATCATCCCTCTGGATCATCCCCATGCACCAGCCCTAGGCATCCTGCATCCTGCATCGAATAGCATTAAACCCTTATTTTTAAACTGAGCTTTGGCTAGAAAGTGAATGTAAGAAAACACCATAGCCTCTTTTAGCAGTTTTAATATAAAATTTTTAAAGAATGAGATTCTGTTCATATAAGCTACTTAAGATTAACTTTGACCTAACTATTGAATCTCCTTAAATCTAAGTAAATTTTTAAAAATAATTACAAACAGGTGATGGACAGGGAGGTCTGGCGTGCTGTGATTCATGGGGTCGCAAAGAGTCAGACATGACTGAGCGACTGAACTGAACTGAAGAGAAAAATTAAATTAAATCTATACTTGTATCTTCATATTTTAAATTTTAATTTCTAGGGCTGGTGTAAAAGGGAAAAGTGCTTCTGCATAGACCTTAAACAGTGTAAAAAGTTTAAAACTTGCTGGGAATACTAATTTTTAGCTTTAAGGCTAGAATATATTTGTTGTAGGAACCTAAAGTTTTATTGGAGAAGGACGTGGCAACGCACTCCAGTATTCTTGTCTGGGAAATCCCACGGACAGAGGAGCCTGGTGGGCTACAGTCCATAGGTTCACAAAAAGAGTCAGACATGACTTAGCGACTAAACAACAACAAAGTTTTATAGAAAATTGTTTTTTCCCTCCTATTTTTGAAATATATTGCTCATAGCGAGCTGATTTTACACACTAACTTTGGTGCTATAAACCCAATATGATATTAATCATCTAGTCCTCATCAGCTCAAGCTATATAAAAGGATTCTTGTTGTTTAGTTGCTAAGTCAAGTCCGACTCTTTTGCAGCCTCATGATGGTAGCCTGCCAGGCTCTTCTGTCCACAGGATTTTCCAGGCAAGAATTCTGGAGTGGGTTACCATGTCCTTTCCGATCCAGTAATCAAACCCGCATCTCCTGCATTGGCAGGAGGATTATCTACCACTGAGCCAGCAGGAAAGCTGGAAAGGATTCCAGATTCCCTTAAAACACTGGTTCTCAACCAGCAGCAATTCTGCTGGTGAAACATGTAGCAGTTATCTAGAGACCCACTGGTTGTTACATTTTGGAGCTGGAGAGAGTGTTTCAGCATCTAGTGGGTAAAGGGTAGGGGTGTATAAACATCATATAATTAATGGTTCAACCACCACCAATAACAAAGAATTCAGTTCAGTTCAGTCATTCAGTCATGTCTGACTCTTTGTGACCCCATGAATCACAGCACCCCAGGCTTCCCTGTCCATCACCAACTCCTGGAGTTCACCCAAACTCATGTGCATCAAGTCGGTGATACCATCCAGCCATCTCATCCTCTGTCATCCCCTTCTCCTCCTACCCCCAATCCCTCCCAGCATCAGGGTCTTTTCCAATTCGCATGAGGTGGCCAAAGTATTGGAGCTTCAGCCTCAGCATTAGTCCTTCCAATGAACACCCAGGACTGATCTCCTTTAGGACAGACTGGTTGGATCTCCTTGCAGTCCAAGGGACTCTCAAGAGTCTTCTCCAACACCACAATTCAAAAGTATCAATTCTTCAGCGTTCAGCTTTCTTCACAGTCCAACTTTCACATCCATACATGACCACTGGAAAAACTATAGCCTTGACTAGATGGACCTTTGTTGGCAAAGTAATATCTCTGCTTTTTAATATGCTGTCTAGATTGGTCATAACTTTCCTTCCAAGGAGTAAGCGTCTTTTAATTTCATGGCTGCAATCACCATCTTCAGTGATTCTGGAGCCCCAAAAAATAAAGTCTGACACTGTTTCCACTGTTTCCCCATCTACTTGCCATGAAGTGATGGGACCAGATGCCATTATCTTCATTTTCTGAATGTTGAGTTTTAAGCCAACTTTTTCACTCTCCTCTTTCACTTTCATCAAGAGGCTTTTTAGTTCCTCTTCACTTTCTGCCATAAGGGTGGTGTCATCTGCATATCTGAGGTTATTGATATTTCTCCCAGCAATCTTGATTCCAGCTTGTGCTTCTTCCAACCTAATGTTTCTCATGATGTACTCTGCATAGAAGTTAAATAAGCAGGGTGACAGTATACAGCCTTGATGTACTCCTTTTCCAATTTGGAACCAGTGTGTTGTTCCATGTCCAGTTCTAACTGTTGCTTCCCGACCTGCATATAGGTTTCTCAAATATAGCCTCAAAAGTCAATGTTACCAAGGTTGAGAAAACCTGCACAAATAAAGGCACTTTCTTAAAAAAGAAGAGAATTCTTGCTCCCTAATTTCAAAAGTTACTTCAGGGACTCCCCTGGCAGTCCAGTTGTTAAGACTTTGCCTTCTAATACAGGGTTTGCGAGTTCAGTCTCTGGTGGAAGAGCTAAGATCCCACATGCCTCAAGGCCAAAAGCCCAAAACACAAAACAGAAGCAATATCGCAACAACTTAAATAAAGACTTTAAAAGTGGTCCATATTTTTTAAATCTTTTAAAAAAAAAAAAGCTACTTCAAAGCAATTATAATCAAGATAGTGTGTTACCAGCTGTTAATTCCTGTTGCTATAATTTTCTGCTCACCAAACAAATTATTGACTGAAGTTTCATCTTTCACATACACTTCACTTAAGGAAAAATATGTACTTCCTAATAGACGGGAACATCTTAGCCCATTAATAAACACAGTTCTTATATTTAAAAACTGACATTGTGGCTTATTATTTTCTTGTAAGGTTCAAGTCCCACTCCCTTAAAAGTTGGCTTGGGTGGCTAGTTAATCTCTTTTCTCGGATTTTTGGGCTTTTTGTTGTTCTGCTGCTGCTGCTGCTGCTGCTGCTGCTGCTGCTGCTGCTGCGAAGTCACGTCAGTCGTGTCCGACTCCGTGTGACCCCATAGACGGCAGCCCACCAGGCTCCCCCGTCCCTGGGATTCTCCAGGCAAGAACACTGGAGTGGGTTGCCATTTCCTTCTCCAATGCATGAAAGTGAAAAGTGAAACTGAAGTCGCTCAGTCGTGTGCTAGCCACTCTGATTTAAATGTAAAATAACTTAAAAGCTTGTAATGGAAATTTATTATTTATCTTGCATATTAATGATACACTTTATTCAGCAACTATGTTTTGGGAATTCTATCTATATATTAAATCAACTAAATCTGCATAAAATCTACATGATAAGTAATATCTTACAGATTTTGAAAACTGAGGAAATACAGGCAGAGAGATAAAGTCAGACACTGTTTCCACTGTTTTCCCATCTACTTGCCATGAAGTGATGGGACCAGATGCCATGATCTTCGTTTTTTGTATGTCAGTCTGCTGCTGCTGCTGCTAAGTCACTTCAGTCGTGTCCGACTCTTCCCCATAGACGGAAACCCACCAGGCTCCCCCATCCCTGGGATTCCCCAGGCAAGAACACTGGAGTGGGTTGCCATTTCCTTCTCCAATGAATGAAAGTGAAAAGTGAAAGTGAAGTCGCTTGGTCGTGTCCGACTCTTAGAGGTCCCATGGACTGCAGCCTACCAGGCTCCTCCACCCATGAGATTTCCTGGGCAAGAGTACTGGAGTGGGGTGCCACCGCCTTCTCCGATATAAAGCTATAAAGCTTCCCAAAAGATATACAATTAGTAAATGACTGAAATGGTTTTTGAAGCCAGACCTATTGAATTCCAATATATCACATGTCTCTCCATAGAGTTATCTTAAAAAGCAAATCCAGAGACGAAATGGAACTTTGAAAACAAAAGTAATCTAATTCCTTTATATCCCTCCATTTTTTGCCAGTTCCACCTATAAATGAGCAAAAAGAAAATAATTTGAAAAAATCTCTCTTATATATTGTATTAAGGGAATATAGGCTTCTAAAGTATTATCCATACATGAAGAAGAGTAATTTAAAATGCCTGGTTTTTCCAGTAGTCATGTATGGATGTGAGAGTTGGACTGTGAAGAAGGCTGAGCGCCAAAGAATTGATACTTTTGAACTGTGGTGTTGAGAAGACTCTTGAGAGTCCCTTGGACTGCAAGGAGATCCAACCAGTCCATTCTGAAGGAGATCAACCCTGGGATTTCTTTGGAAGGAATGATGCTAAAGCTGAAACTCCAGTACTTTGGCCACCTCATGGGAAGAGTTGACTCATTGGAAAAGACTCTGATGNGTTGAGAAGACTCTTGAGAGTCCCTTGGACTGCAAGGAGATCCAACCAGTCCATTCTGAAGGAGATCAACCCTGGGATTTCTTTGGAAGGAATGATGCTAAAGCTGAAACTCCAGTACTTTGGCCACCTCATGGGAAGAGTTGACTCATTGGAAAAGACTCTGATGCTGGGAGGGATTGGGGGCAGGAGGAGAAGGGGACGACCGAGGATGAGATGGCTGGACGGCATCACAGACTCAATGGACGTGAGTCTGAGTGAACTCCGGGAGTTGGTGATGGACAGGGAGGCCTAGCGTGCTGCGATTCATGGGATTGCAAAGAGTCGGACATGACTGAGTGATTGAACTGAACTGAACTGCAACATCATCAAAAACTTAGAAATACTTAGGATAACTTAACAAAATATGTGCAAGACCTATGCACTGAAAATTATAAAATGTTGCTGAAGTAATTAAAGAATACTTTCACTTACTTACTTACTTAATTGAAGATGAGATAGAAAGGGAGATCAATAACCCTAAATTTATCTTTAGTATCAATGCATTTCTGTTAAAGCTCTAATAAGCTTTTTGTTAGGTACTAACAAGTTGATTTAAAATTTTTTATGAAATCCAAAGGAACTACAGTCAACAAATCTGAAACTACTTTAGTCAAGACAATATGATAGTGGCATAAGGATTAAACATTTAGATCAATAGAAAAACTAACCCCAAATAAACTCTCAGCCACATATAACCTATTGATAGCTAACAGAGGTGTCAGGAAAATAAAACAAGGAAAAAATTTTATGCTTTCGAGAAAGTGGTGCTTGATCAGCTGGACAAACATGGGGAGGAAAGAACCTGGACTATTACATACATACAAAATATAATACTAATGAGGTGGAGTTCCTAATACATAAAAGCTAAGACTGCAAAACTGGTAATCTTCAGTTAGGCTATGTGATGTGATTTATGATAAATAATATATATTTGGTCTTCATCAGAGAGCTTGCCTGGCAGAGCAAGTGGTAAAGTATCCTTCTGCCATAGCAAAAGACGCAAGAAGATCCCTTGGAGTAAGGAATGGCAACTCACTTCTGTATTCCTGTCTAGAAAGTTTGCCGACAGAGAAGCTGCTATAGAAGCCTAGAATTGGAATTCCAAGTGAAGAGAGCAATCGAGGTGCCTTTTGTTCTGTTAATGAGGTGACTTTTGGAAAGCGTCTCAGGATGGGGGCTGTGTGCTGTGTGCTGTTCTTAGTCACTCAGTCCTGTCCGACTCTTTGCAACCCCATGAACTGTAGCCTCCCTGGCTCCTCTGTCCATGGGGATTCTCCAGGCAAGAATACTGGAGTGGGTTGCCATGCCCTTCTCCAGGGGATAATCCCAACCCAGGGATCGAACCCAGGTCTCCCACTAGTTGCCAGAATAACCAACTATCAGTCTTACTCTGAGACCTCTGGAAGGGAGAGGGGCTGGAGATTGCATCAGTAGCCAATGGCCAAGGATTTAAACACCAGGCCTATGTAATGAAGCTTGCAAACAACAGCAACAACAGGAATAACAACAAGAAAAACACAAAGAATGAGGCCCAGAGAGCTTAGGGGTTGGAACACACATGGAAATGCGGGGAGAGGGACACACCTGGAACAGGCAGGGGAGCTCCACAAGGCTTCCCTCCTACTTGCCCTGTGCCTTGCTTCTATCTGGCTAGTTCTGAGTTGCATCCTTGCATAGTAAACCCATAAACTATCATGCAAAATGTTTCTCTAGCAAGTTAATCCAACCTGAGGAGGGGGTCATGGGACCCTCCAATTTATAGTTGGTCATTCAGAAGCACAGATGACAACCTGGACTTGCAGCTGGCATCAGAAGTGGGAGGGGAAGGCAGGAGGAAGAAGTCTTGTGAAACTGACCCCTTAACCTTGGGATCTGACATATGATCTCCAGCAGTTAGTGTCAGAATTGAATTGTAGCACACCCAGCTGGTGTCCCAGAATTGCTTGTTGGTGTGGAAAAACACTCACATACACATATATCGGAACTGGTACCAGAACACTTTTTAGGCTAAGACACAAGAAGCACAAATCATATAAGAAAAGCATGAATAAATTGATGTCTAATCAAAATTAAAGTTACCCTTTGCCAGACACCATCATGGAATTGAAAGGGCAAGTCACAGACAGGGAGAACAAACCATATATTTGATAAAAGACTGTAAGATACGTAACTCATAGAACTCAATAATAAAGACAAATGACAATAAAAAAAATGGGTGAAGGACTTGAACCTCACATAAGAAGGTATATGAAGTGAAGTGAAGTGAAGTGAAAGTCACTCAGTCGTATCCAACTCTTTGCGACCCCACAGAATATACAGTCCATGGAATTCTCCAGGCCAGAATACTGGAGTGGGGAGCCTTTCCCTTCTCCAAGGGATCTTCCCAACCCAGGGATTGAACCCAGGTCTCCTGCACTGCAAGCGGATTCTTTATCAGCTGAGCCACAAGGGAAGCCAAGAATACTGGAGTGGGTAGCCTATCCCTTCTCCAGCGGATCTCCCTGACTCAGCAATCGAACCAGGGTCTCTTGCATTGCAGGCAGATTCTTTACCAACTGAGCTATCAGGGAAGGCCTAAGAATGTATATAAATAACCAATAAACACATGATAAGATGCTCAACATCAAGGAAGTGCAAATCACATCATAATGAAATGCACTATACACCTACTAGAATGGTTAAATTTTTTTAATTAAATTAACTCTTAATGTTGGTGAGGATGTAGAAAACTGGAACTCTTAATTAGTAATGTTAGTAATAGAAAACACTACACTTTAGAAAACAATTTGGTATTTTCTTCAACTAGTAAACATACACTTGTCACATGACCAGGCCCAGCAATTCCATTTCCAGGATTTTACCCAAGAGAAGTGAAAACATATGTTACAAAATGACTTATACTCAAATAACCATAGCAGGTTATAGGTAATAGTAAAAAATATGAAACAACTCATATGTTTATCAGTAAGTAAATGGATAAATTGTGGTACTCCCACAAGATGTTGTTCAGGAGTCAAAAGTAATGGACTCTTATATGCAATAAAATGGATGAATCCTTAAAAATATTTTGCTAGGTGGAAGAGGCTAAACACAAAGAGGACACACTGTAGGACTCTACTTACATTAAACCTAGAAAAGACAAATCTAATTCATAATGTCAGAAAGCAGATCAGTGGTTGTCAGAAACTGGAAATATAAACTGGGAGTAGGGGGCAGTTTGCTGGAAAGAAGTAGAAGGGCTTTGTGTTTACAAAAATATTCTACATATTTATTGTGATAGTAGCAAAACAACAATTGTATACATTTGTCAAAACATGTATTAATAGAACTGTAAACTTAAAATGGATACACTTATGTAGGTGTATCAAGTTAATTAGAAAACAATAATTTTACTTTTAGGAATCTACCCTATGAAAATAATCTGAAATACAAACAAATGTTAATACTCAATGTTCTTATTTTATAACAATAAAAACTGAAAACATCCTGCACAGGGAATAACTATAGAAAGATAAATTATGGAATATCCTGTTAATGGAATGTGATAATCGTAAGGTGTGATATTGATAAGGTGTATAAAATAATATCTAGACATATTTGTGCCATTATGTTAAGTGCAAAGAAACAGGATTCACAAATTAAATACGGCAACCCACTCCAGTACTCCTGCCTGTTAAATCCTAGGAATGGAGGATCCTGATAGCCTACAGTCCATGGGACTGCAAAGAGCTGGACACGACTGACTGACTTCACTTCACTTCACTTCATGTTTTCAACCAGAGGAGGAAATGACAACCCACCCCAGAAGTAATGCCTGGAGAAGCCCAGGGGCTGAGGAGTTATGGTCCACAGTGTCGCAAAGAGTTGGACACAACTGAAGTGACTGAGCATGCATTGTTTCAGCATTATTGAAAGTTAAGCATTATTTTAAGTAAAATGAAAGCAAAAGGTGCTACCGCAAAAATATTAACTGGTTTCAATTTTTTCTAATTTTTTATCTCTAAAATGTTCTCTTTAATGATGATATGTTTACCCTTGTAATGAATAAAATCAAAAGGAGGAAACCTTTAGAAATATTTTACTTTTGTAAAGAAAGAAAAAATGTTTTATTTTATTTTAAAAAATTATAAATTCAGTAACTGCTACCTGTTACAAGATTAGAATGTTCTGGTCCACAGTAATAAAGTATTGGAAAACGGACATCAGTTGGTGAGAGATTTTAAATCTACAGCAATGCCTGAGGAAGAGGGTATTCCAGTTATAGTGACAAGCACCAGTATCTAAGATAGAACTATCATGTTCCTAGACTGGGAAGAGAAATTACACAAAGCAGTATTTCATTGACCTAATTATTCTTTTGACAACTTTAATTCCCAAATTCTGAGACACTAAGAAATTTTCTAAGCTCTAATATGTTTCCTGAGTGGGCCTGCACTAAAAATGTGTTAGTCACTCAGTCATGTCTGACTTTGAAACCCTGGACTGGAGCCTGCCAAGCTCCTCTGTCCATGGGATTTCCCAGGCAAGAATACTGGAGTGGGTTGCCATTTCCTTCTCCAGAGGGTCTTCCCAACCCAGGGATTGAGCCCAGTCTCGTGCATTGCAGGTAGATTCTTTACCGTTTGAGCCACCGCTTTGGAGGCAAAGGGTGCCTGGTTTAGATGGTTGGCCCAGATAGAGGCAGATCTATGAACCACTGAGAGTAGATGGTCAGCTTGATATTTGCAGTAACACTCTTATCAGAGCGAGAAAGTTACAGGGAGATTAAGTCCCCCAGCTGAATCTATAATATCAAATTGATGATCTTACAAAACTGGGGACCCTATACTCTTCTATTACAACTACAGCATAATATATATGAGAAACAAAAGTTGCAAAAATCCTCCCAACACCATCGCCTTATTAATAGTAGTAATAGAAACAGGTTTTCAGTTCATGCCAATTATATCCTGAGCCTCCATGTATGGCTTTCTTGACTGCTGTGTGCGGACCCAGGAAAGCTCCTACTCACCAATGCTTTGTCCATCATCCCAGAACAGCTGACCTTCAGCTCTCCCATTGTCATCCAAAGCAACAATCAATCCCATATATTTCTGTCGGCTATTAAAAGAAAAGTTATTTTTCTATAGACTGCAGGTTGTAAGAATGAAGGACAGCTTAATATATAGTCATCCAGAAAAAAAGTAAATGCATTAAAAATACACCTAAAATTCTAAAAACAGATGAGATCAAATAAAAGATATTTAAAAGCTAACAGAATGAAATGTTTATATTTTAATGAATTATTCAATACAACTTAAATCTCCAAAAATCAAATACATACGTTACTTACATACATATTATAAGTAATATAAGAAGCTTCTCCCCCCCACTGCCAAAAAAACAAAAAACAAACAAAAAAAAACCAATCATTTAGCAGCTTCCAGATTGCTGTAGAATACAATGCAGTGTGCTTCTCCTGCATTCACAACTTTCCATGGCCTGATACTAACCAGCTTGATTTTTATTTACTTTATCTCCTTTTCAGTGCTCCAGTTAAACTCAGCATGAATGGTTTACTGTTCTCCAAATTAAGCTCATTTTTCACCTTTAGTTCTTTAATCCTCCCAGTATATCCCTTTCTCTTGTTTTCATACATTCAAATTCTATTATTCAAGACTCAGCCCGGAGCTGAAACCATGATTTTTACAGCACAAGAGTGAAAGCTAACTTCCCTCTTTGAGTGGTTACTACTCTTGTTCTGTACGTCTCTCTTGACATAACATGTTCTATTTTGTGTAACGTGTGTGTGTGTGTGTGTATAATTTCTCTTGAGTTCACCAAAGTAGACCTCAGGATAAGTACTAAAACTCTGGGTAGCCATCACAAATCAAAGAGCTCACTCCTATTCCCAATTTTTAAATGCTGTGGAGAGAGGTACATGATGCTACCCTTGGGAAAACATACCTTGAACCTTTGACATAGAAGCTACAGATAAAAGTTCTCCCCAAGACTGACTTCATGAATTCGTTCTCCCCCAGATCCCTCTTGGAAGGTACTCTCAGAATCAGATTAATGAAGCTGTCCATGTTTAGTTTATCCTCCATCGAGGTGGGCCACTTCCTAAAAGGCTGCCTCATTATGGGAAAGTGAGGCCAACAAACACCACCTCTCTCCCTTACCTGGAGTGAGTGTTCATCGCAGGTTCTTGCCAAGGCAGGACATAGCCTCCTCTGATATGAAGGTTGATATGGTCCAGGGGAGCCTCCAGGACTTTCCACTCACCTGTTGATTCATTGCCCAATCCCTAGAAGGGAGAAAGTAGGCAAGGAATGATGACGAGAAAAATAGATGAAATCAGAGCCTGCTTTATCACAAGTCCTTCCTTTCCAAGAAAATCAGCAAAATACTGCAAATCGAAGCAGAAAATCTCTGGTTTTCAGCCTTGCTAAAACCTCTAAAAATCTAGCCTTTTCTATGTATTGTCCAGAAAAGGTAGGTGGTTGGGGAGGAGTCAATGTAACATAGGCATCAGATTTTCTAATATTTATGATTTTATGGATACTTTTATTTAAGCAAACTTTGCGTGGCTGAAAGACTGAAACTTACTGCCTTAGAAAATAGTGTGCTTGGAAATCAGGAGAAAGTTCCAGGCCCCTCTCTCTGCCTGCAGGGACCAACCCGGGTCCAGAAACAATGTTAATTCTTACCGTGCTGTAGTCATACCAACGGGCTCTGGGAAAGTAAGCCTGGACCTGAAAAGTGTTCTGAAACACAAAATCAACACATCGTTATGAATATGCCAATAATTTACTTTTAATTTTTAAAATTATCTCTGTAGAAATAAGGTTAAAAAGGGAACTTGATTAATGACTTTAAGAGTTGGAAAGGTTTTATTGAGAAAGATCCTAGGAAATTCTTCTTTAAACACAGAGAAACATAACATTTATGAAAAGGTAGATTTTGCAAGCATGCAAAATGACAAGATACCAAAATGAGAATCCTTTGTGGGGGTAAAGTTTCCATTTATGGAGATCTTGGAAAACAATCAAGATCTCCCTTAGAAGTTCTAGAAATGCATTTGCCTGAAAACAGTGAGCTGGATAAGACAACCTGTAGGGCTACCCTTGTGGCTCAGTGGAATCCAACCCGCCTGACAATGCAGAAGACACAGGTTCAATGCCTGGTCAGGGAAGATCCCACTTGCCACTAAGCGCAGGGCAGCTCAGTCTGTGCGCCACGACGACTGGGCCTGTGCTCTAGAGCCCAGAAGCTGCAACCACTAAGCCCACGTGCCCTCAAGCCCGGGCTCGCAGCAAGAGAAGCCACCACAGTGAGAAACCCTCACAGCACAACTGGAGGGCAGGCCCCGCTCACAACCAGAGAAAAGCCCACATAGCAACAATGACCTAGCACAGCCAAAAAAAATAAAGATCTATAAAACGCCCTTCCTGTTCTTTAGATTATCTGATTGGAGGGTATCTGAGCCAGAATGGAAAACTCACATTTTCCAGCACGGGGCTAATTAAGATGGCAGGGCCCAGCATGAACTGATGGTCTATATCCCATGTCGTGCGTTCCTCTGTAAACCTTAAAGAAAAAAATGTGGAAAATATGCCCATATTTTATGACCCTCTGCAACTGTTATGACAGTTGCAGAGGGTTATTCCCAAGACATCTCAGACTTGTCACTGGGGGAACCCAGCTCTACTCACTCATGGAGAAGGGGTCGAACCACAGTGCTGCCCTCAGCATGAGCATTATGCATTAGAGTGTAGAGGTAAGGCAGCAGAGTATATCTGGTCTGGAGGACTTTTCTTGAGAACGTCTCAAAGGCTGAGTCCCAGGCCACAGGATCTTGTCTCTAAAAGGGTAAAGGAGCAAGTGGAAGGTTACCTCCTCCTTCCTAGCAGTATGATAAAAGGACCAGCACACACATATGGGCTTTCCTGGTGGCTCAGGGGTGGAGAATCCCCCTGCCAATACAGGAGACATGAGTTTGATCGCTAATCTGGGAGTAAGCCCTGGAGAAGGAAATGGCAACTTACTCCAGTACTCTTGCCTAGGAAATCCCATGGACAGAGGAGCCTGGCGGGCTACAGTCTATGGGGTCATAAAGAGTCAGATTTAGCAACTAAGCACTCACGCACAGGCACATATCCCATATGAAGGTTCAGTTCAGTTCAGTT
>SJYX01011781.1:230560-248227 GCA_006410675.1 Oreotragus oreotragus
TATCTAAGATAGAACTATCATGTTCCTAGACTGGGAAGAGAAATTACACAAAGCAGTATTTCATTGACCTAATTATTCTTTTGACAACTTTAATTCCCAAATTCTGAGACACTAAGAAATTTTCTAAGCTCTAATATGTTTCCTGAGTGGGCCTGCACTAAAAATGTGTTAGTCACTCAGTCATGTCTGACTTTGAAACCCTGGACTGGAGCCTGCCAAGCTCCTCTGTCCATGGGATTTCCCAGGCAAGAATACTGGAGTGGGTTGCCATTTCCTTCTCCAGAGGGTCTTCCCAACCCAGGGATTGAGCCCAGTCTCGTGCATTGCAGGTAGATTCTTTACCGTTTGAGCCACCGCTTTGGAGGCAAAGGGTGCCTGGTTTAGATGGTTGGCCCAGATAGAGGCAGATCTATGAACCACTGAGAGTAGATGGTCAGCTTGATATTTGCAGTAACACTCTTATCAGAGCGAGAAAGTTACAGGGAGATTAAGTCCCCCAGCTGAATCTATAATATCAAATTGATGATCTTGCAAAACTGGGGACCCTATACTCTTCTATTACAACTACAGCATAATATATATGAGAAACAAAAGTTGCAAAAATCCTCCCAACACCATCGCCTTATTAATAGTAGTAATAGAAACAGGTTTTCAGTTCATGCCAATTATATCCTGAGCCTCCATGTATGGCTTTCCTGACTGCTGTGTGCGGACCCAGGAAAGCTCCTACTCACCAATGCTTTGTCCATCATCCCAGAACAGCTGACCTTCAGCTCTCCCATTGTCATCCAAAGCAACAATCAATCCCATATATTTCTGTCGGCTATTAAAAGAAAAGTTATTTTTCTATAGACTGCAGGTTGTAAGAATGAAGGACAGCTTAATATATAGTCATCCAGAAAAAAAGTAAATGCATTAAAAATACACCTAAAATTCTAAAAACAGATGAGATCAAATAAAAGATATTTAAAAGCTAACAGAATGAAATGTTTATATTTTAATGAATTATTCAATACAACTTAAATCTCCAAAAATCAAATACATACGTTACTTACATACATATTATAAGTAATATAAGAAGCTTCTCCCCCCCACTGCCAAAAAAACAAAAAACAAACAAAAAAAAACCAATCATTTAGCAGCTTCCAGATTGCTGTAGAATACAATGCAGTGTGCTTCTCCTGCATTCACAACTTTCCATGGCCTGATACTAACCAGCTTGATTTTTATTTACTTTATCTCCTTTTCAGTGCTCCAGTTAAACTCAGCATGAATGGTTTACTGTTCTCCAAATTAAGCTCATTTTTCACCTTTAGTTCTTTAATCCTCCCAGTATATCCCTTTCTCTTGTTTTCATACATTCAAATTCTATTATTCAAGACTCAGCCCGGAGCTGAAACCATGATTTTTACAGCACAAGAGTGAAAGCTAACTTCCCTCTTTGAGTGGTTACTACTCTTGTTCTGTACGTCTCTCTTGACATAACATGTTCTATTTTGTGTAACGTGTGTGTGTGTGTGTGTATAATTTCTCTTGAGTTCACCAAAGTAGACCTCAGGATAAGTACTAAAACTCTGGGTAGCCATCACAAATCAAAGAGCTCACTCCTATTCCCAATTTTTAAATGCTGTGGAGAGAGGTACATGATGCTACCCTTGGGAAAACATACCTTGAACCTTTGACATAGAAGCTACAGATAAAAGTTCTCCCCAAGACTGACTTCATGAATTCGTTCTCCCCCAGATCCCTCTTGGAAGGTACTCTCAGAATCAGATTAATGAAGCTGTCCATGTTTAGTTTATCCTCCATCGAGGTGGGCCACTTCCTAAAAGGCTGCCTCATTATGGGAAAGTGAGGCCAACAAACACCACCTCTCTCCCTTACCTGGAGTGAGTGTTCATCGCAGGTTCTTGCCAAGGCAGGACATAGCCTCCTCTGATATGAAGGTTGATATGGTCCAGGGGAGCCTCCAGGACTTTCCACTCACCTGTTGATTCATTGCCCAATCCCTAGAAGGGAGAAAGTAGGCAAGGAATGATGACGAGAAAAATAGATGAAATCAGAGCCTGCTTTATCACAAGTCCTTCCTTTCCAAGAAAATCAGCAAAATACTGCAAATCGAAGCAGAAAATCTCTGGTTTTCAGCCTTGCTAAAACCTCTAAAAATCTAGCCTTTTCTATGTATTGTCCAGAAAAGGTAGGTGGTTGGGGAGGAGTCAATGTAACATAGGCATCAGATTTTCTAATATTTATGATTTTATGGATACTTTTATTTAAGCAAACTTTGCGTGGCTGAAAGACTGAAACTTACTGCCTTAGAAAATAGTGTGCTTGGAAATCAGGAGAAAGTTCCAGGCCCCTCTCTCTGCCTGCAGGGACCAACCCGGGTCCAGAAACAATGTTAATTCTTACCGTGCTGTAGTCATACCAACGGGCTCTGGGAAAGTAAGCCTGGACCTGAAAAGTGTTCTGAAACACAAAATCAACACATCGTTATGAATATGCCAATAATTTACTTTTAATTTTTAAAATTATCTCTGTAGAAATAAGGTTAAAAAGGGAACTTGATTAATGACTTTAAGAGTTGGAAAGGTTTTATTGAGAAAGATCCTAGGAAATTCTTCTTTAAACACAGAGAAACATAACATTTATGAAAAGGTAGATTTTGCAAGCATGCAAAATGACAAGATACCAAAATGAGAATCCTTTGTGGGGGTAAAGTTTCCATTTATGGAGATCTTGGAAAACAATCAAGATCTCCCTTAGAAGTTCTAGAAATGCATTTGCCTGAAAACAGTGAGCTGGATAAGACAACCTGTAGGGCTACCCTTGTGGCTCAGTGGAATCCAACCCGCCTGACAATGCAGAAGACACAGGTTCAATGCCTGGTCAGGGAAGATCCCACTTGCCACTAAGCGCAGGGCAGCTCAGTCTGTGCGCCACGACGACTGGGCCTGTGCTCTAGAGCCCAGAAGCTGCAACCACTAAGCCCACGTGCCCTCAAGCCCGGGCTCGCAGCAAGAGAAGCCACCACAGTGAGAAACCCTCACAGCACAACTGGAGGGCAGGCCCCGCTCACAACCAGAGAAAAGCCCACATAGCAACAATGACCTAGCACAGCCAAAAAAAATAAAGATCTATAAAACGCCCTTCCTGTTCTTTAGATTATCTGATTGGAGGGTATCTGAGCCAGAATGGAAAACTCACATTTTCCAGCACGGGGCTAATTAAGATGGCAGGGCCCAGCATGAACTGATGGTCTATATCCCATGTCGTGCGTTCCTCTGTAAACCTTAAAGAAAAAAATGTGGAAAATATGCCCATATTTTATGACCCTCTGCAACTGTTATGACAGTTGCAGAGGGTTATTCCCAAGACATCTCAGACTTGTCACTGGGGGAACCCAGCTCTACTCACTCATGGAGAAGGGGTCGAACCACAGTGCTGCCCTCAGCATGAGCATTATGCATTAGAGTGTAGAGGTAAGGCAGCAGAGTATATCTGGTCTGGAGGACTTTTCTTGAGAACGTCTCAAAGGCTGAGTCCCAGGCCACAGGATCTTGTCTCTAAAAGGGTAAAGGAGCAAGTGGAAGGTTACCTCCTCCTTCCTAGCAGTATGATAAAAGGACCAGCACACACATATGGGCTTTCCTGGTGGCTCAGGGGTGGAGAATCCCCCTGCCAATACAGGAGACATGAGTTTGATCGCTAATCTGGGAGTAAGCCCTGGAGAAGGAAATGGCAACTTACTCCAGTACTCTTGCCTAGGAAATCCCATGGACAGAGGAGCCTGGCGGGCTACAGTCTATGGGGTCATAAAGAGTCAGATTTAGCAACTAAGCACTCACGCACAGGCACATATCCCATATGAAGGTTCAGTTCAGTTCAGTTGCTCAGTCGTGTCTGACTCTTTGTGATCCCATGAACTGCAGCACGCCAGGCCTCCCTGTCCATCACCAACTCCCGGAGTTCACTCAGACTCACGTCCATTGAGTCCGTCATGCCATCCAGCCCTCTTATCCTCTGTTGTCCCCTTTTCCTCCTGCCCCTAATCCCTCCCCAGCATCAGAGTCTTTTCCAATGAGTCAACTCTTTGCATGAGGTGGCCAAAGTACTGGAGTTTCAGCTTCAACATCATTCCCTCCAAAGAAATCCCAGGGCTGATCTCCTTCAGAATGGACTGGTTGGATCTCCTTGCAGTCCAGGGGATTCTCAAGAGTCTTCTCCAATACCACAGTTCAAAAGCTGTGTAGGTTACACATCATTTTTCCTCTAACTTCTAGCTTCCTCTTTCCCACCATCTGCCATCTTTATAAACTGGAGTTTCTTGCTTCCTTTCCTTTTCATGAACCCTTCAGGACGGGGTCTAATCTTGGCCCTGCATGTGTGTAGAGAGAGACGGGTCTCCATGCAGCACTGACATAACTCAATGAGATTTAAGTAAAATACAAACCCATCATTTCTAAAAGCAAAGGGAGCCTCTTTTTATTTCAGCTCCACGGGGAGCCATAAACATTTCTCCTCATAGGCATGAATAACCCAAAAGATGGGAAAAAGTATATTCTTAAAAAATGGTTAGTAGTCTGGGCTTTTGAACTCTGTGGATTTTCCAAGCACTGGAGTTGCTGGTGATTTTATAATTTTTCATCATACAAATAAGTACGATGTTCTTGAGCACTGAGGAGAAGCGGTGGGGTTTCCCTGATGGCTCAGTGGTAAAGAATCTACCTGCCAGTTCGGGAGACACAAGTTCAATCCCTGATCTGGGAAGACCCCATATGCTGCGGAGCAACTATGCCGGTGCACCACAACTACCAAGCCTGTGCTCTAGAGCCGGGAGCCACAACTACTGAGCCCCAACTGCTGCAACCACTAAAGCCCACGGGCCCTAGAACCGTGCTCCACAATGGCAGAAGCCTGCACACTGCAGCTAGAGACTGGGCCCTCCTCGCCGCAGCTAGAGAAAAGGTCCACACAGCAACGAGGGCCCAGTACAGCCAAAAATAAACAAATACCTAAATAAAATTACAAGAGGAAGTTGTGATGTGAGGACACGAAACACCCACACCGTAACCCGCTTCCCTCACCCTCGTCCCGAATGTGTTGTGGTTCCTGGAAAATGGATAAAATGCCCCCAGCTGCATCCAGCGAACACACATCTCATACTCGGCATCTCCAAAGAATCCACAGATGTCTGCTCCTGTCTGAGAAGATGCAAAATCAGAGCATATTTTAAGTGGGACTTTGTGGGTTTCAAACACACTGAAATCTGAACTAGGGGATTCATCATGGCCCAGTATAACTTACATAAGAGATTCCAAAGAGACTGCATTCCATCATGCCTGCAGGGAGAAGATACAGCTGCATTGGACACGGGTGAGCAGACCATGGGAAGGGTAGGTTTGACCTGTCTCTTCTGTTCCACATTTGAAAGCTCTGAGCCGCTCGTGGTGAAAATGTCAAAAGATGGGTGTGCATTAAAACTCACACACACACAGAGCACTCAGCTCCCGTAGCTTTCACTGACCACATGGATGATGATTAGACACGACCAACCCCGCTAAAGAGCACTCCAGTCCCCTTCCCACCTGGAGAGGCCCCAGGATGAGAGCCCACACACCAATGATTGACTTCTTCAGCTGGTCCCACGCGGCCGTATTGTCACCCAGCCAGTGTCCTCCCCAGCGGCCAGAAGAGGGGAAAGTGGAGCGAGTGATGACAANCCCACCTGGAGAGGCCCCAGGATGAGAGCCCACACACCAATGATTGACTTCTTCAGCTGGTCCCACGCGGCCGTATTGTCACCCAGCCAGTGTCCTCCCCAGCGGCCAGAAGAGGGGAAAGTGGAGCGAGTGATGACAATCCCTCGCTGTCCCGTCACCTCCTGCACGGCTCTGCTCAGAGGGGGACAAGGGGGTGAGCTGAGGGTGAATTTGAGGCTGGACAGTTGAGGAACTTTATCATAAAGAGTAGCTGCAGCCTGGAGTGTAAGGCAGCAGAGTGCTGCTCCATTTTGAGCCAGAAAGCATCTGCTATTTAAGTGACGCTGAGAGTCCCAATCAATTTCCCAGCAGAACAACTGAAGATAAAACATCAACTAAAATATGGATTTCTTTTTCTTTTAAAAAAATTATTTAATTAAAAAATGTTATCTTATTTTGGAATATAGCTGATTAACAATATGTGGATTTCTTTTCTTAAAAAAATTAATTAGCTGTCTACTTCTAGGTATGAGGAGGGCTGGGGTAAGGTGTAAGACAGATATTCACAGAACAATTACTCTGTCCCAGGTATTGTACCGGTCATGTTCATGCGTGCAGCCTCACAACCCTGGCCTCCTTTTACTGTCAGGAAACTGAGGCTCAACGAAGAGAGTTAATTTGTCAGTCATTTAAAGAGCAAAGAGGTAGATCTGGTACCCAAATAAAAGTATATATGACTACAGCTCCTTTTGTTAATATGCTCTCTACTAGGCTAATCCTCAAAATGCAGGAAAAACTTTGCACAGAGGGACAAATACACATAAAAGATGCTTAAATATTTATCAATGGAAGATCAGTCTTCTGTAAGATGCTTTAGCCCAAAAATGAAAACAAAATATGAGAGAAAAATCAGTGGAACAAAAAAGAAAATCTACTGATAGGTGCTGGTGTATGATGTAATCCAAATATTTGCTAAAGAAAGCATCACATCAATAGGCAGAGATAAAGTATTCAGTAAGTGACATCAGGAAAAGAAGCTAGCTATAGAAACAAATGTAGCTAGTAGAAACAAATCCATTTAGGTTACTGCCAATATTTTTACACAAGTCCAAAAATGGACAGGGATGCGTGGGCATGTGTGTGCTCACACACACACACACACACACACACACACACACACACACACACACCAGTGAGAGGTAATGAAGGCAAGAAATAAGGCAGGGGTATCCCCAGTGGCTCAGCAGTAAAGAATCCTCCTGCAATGCAGGAGTCATAGAAGATGCAGG
Organism: Oreotragus oreotragus; assembly: GCA_006410675.1. Classification (NCBI taxonomy): domain Eukaryota; kingdom Metazoa; phylum Chordata; class Mammalia; order Artiodactyla; family Bovidae; genus Oreotragus; species Oreotragus oreotragus. The sequence continues at coordinate 237,552 of SJYX01011781.1, forward strand.
TTCGATGAAGATCCCCTGGAGGGGGGACCTGGCAACCCACTCCAGTCTTCTTGCCTGGAAAATCCCCATGGACAGAGGAGCCTGGTGGGCTACAGTCCATAGGGTTGCACAGAGCTGGCCATGCCTGAGGTGACTTAGCACATACACGTAGAATAAGGGTGGTTGCCCGTGATGCAAAGAACTTTGTCCCTGACCATGCCAGAACTCTAGACGTTTACAGCCATGGGAAGAAATGAAAACTGTCTTGCTGACCAATGACAAAAGCACACTCACTCGTACGTGGGTCTGGTCTGGGCCCACCCGTAGAGGCTGTGCACGTCGTAGTGGCGCACCGCTGAGCCGTCGGGCAGCACCTGCTGGCTCTCCATGCACAGGGTCTTGCTGCTCAGGCCCCGGTCCCGGGACTCCAAATCTGGGAGGAAATGCAGAGTTAATTCTTACAAAACCTGATTTGCACATTCACCAGAAATGCCCATCATCTTCTCATTTCTCGACTTCAGCCAATAACCTTGTTACCAATAACAGCTCCAGTTTTAAGAATTTTTTGTTATCAGGGTCCTGTAGCTGCTTAATTAATGAAAGGTAAGAACAGGGTACGGAGCCAGGAAGGGCACCCTTCTGTCTGCTCCAACTCCAATAGCTACAGGGGGCTGCCATAGCCCAGTTGCTGCTGCTGCTGCTGCTGCTGCTAAGTCGTTTCAGTCGTGTCCGACTCTGTGTGACCCCATATAAACCCCTCTGTGGTTATGATTGTCTCTTCCACTAGATGGTAATGTTCTCAAGGGAACAGGTCCTATTTCATCACTGCACTAGTGTGGCTTGAGTTTTCTGATTTGTCATCACTTATCTGATACACAGATATTAAATTAAGGAAAGAGGGAGAAAAAGGCAGAAAGAAAGGAAGGAGAAAGGAAGGGAGGAAGGAAGGAAGGAGCTAGGAAGCAGTAGGAAGCCCAGCAGTGCCCCACAATTCAGGAAATGTGGAGCCCAAAAATTGCTGGGAGAGTGCTCTTAATGAAGTGAGTCGCTTCCTTCCCTAGGCAAAAGTTCAATTAAGGTACGAGTTCAAGGCAAGAAAAGGGTTCACCTTGTAGGGTGTTCAACCCCTAAGACACCTTTAAACCAGGGTCCACTGACACTCCGTTTCTGTTTTTACCACGGGACAAACAGGGAATATCTTTCATTCAGGTTCTGTGAACACGGGCAGAAGGAGTGACGGAGCTAGATTTCCATCATCTAATCAAAAGAGTGAAGTGTGTGTGTAGGGTGTGTGTGTGTGTGTGTGTGCTAGGTGTACATGTGTGTCTTTGTAGTGTCTGTGTAGTATGTTGCAGGGGGTGTGATGTGTGTGGTGTGTGACACGTCTGTATGTGCGCGTGTGTGGTTTGTGTGCAGTGCAGTGTGTGGTATGTGTGTGTGGTGTGTGTGGTGTGTGACACGTCTGTATGTGTGCGTGTGTGGTGTGTGTGCAGTGTAGTGTGTGGTATGTGTGTGTGGTGTGTGTGGTGTGCAGGGGGTGATTTGGAGTTTCAGTTATCGGTCCATACTCATCACTATAACCAGATGCACATGGTTGCTTGGTTTCTTTCATACCACATCATGCTATTGTTTCTATGCTTGATTAATGGTTTATTTGCACTTATTCAAAGTTATTCTATTTGGGATTTTACGTCAGATTTAAAAGTGTTTTCTTGCCAAAATCAGGCTTCACTTTGACAATACAGGAAAATTTGCAAGGCTTGTGAGGAGAGAAGTACTTTGGTGAAGACATCATTTTACATACATGGCACATAGGGTGGATTATTAAGAATTTCATTGCTGCAGCCCCTGACAGATCCATTCACAAAGTTCGATGGTTCATTCATGTTCTGCAATGAGATAGCAAAAAAAAAAATTCTGTGGGTCAGAGGCAGCATGGACCTTCCTGCAGATGACACTGACCTCACAGAGATAAGGTCAAATTTAAACCAGCTGGTTGCACCACTGACTCTGTGTAATCTCAACCTAAAAGGATTCTAAGAAACCATTTTGGTTTAAGAAGAGTGTTAAACCTCTAGTTTACTTGGCATTTTTAGACTTGTGAGGATTGGCTTATAGTGACAAAATACTGAAATTAGGCTGGAATCATGACCTAAGTAAATCTCCTTTTGATTCATCTCCCCACACAAGCCCATCTTTTGTGTGTGGATGACTCACTTTTTTATCTGTGGCTAATGGTTATCATAATCTCCTCATTATCAATAGTTTAGATGATTGATTCTGACATCAGCATAGACCTAAAACCAGGAGAAATCTCTACCTTTCTACAGTAGATACAGTCCTAAAAAGTTGTAGATAACTCAGAAACAATCTAGAAATCAAATAATACTTGCAGGGATCTATTACTTAAACACAAGAAATAGTTCCCGAGGTGAGTATTCACAGCCTACATTATCAATGGAAAATTTAAAATATTGTATATTAGGTGATCTTAAGTGAAAGTGAAGTCGCTCAGTCGTGTCCAGCTCTTTGTGACCCCGTGGACTGTAGCCCACCAGGCTCCTCCATCCATGGGATTTTCCAGGCAAGAGTATTGGAGTGGGTTGTCATTTCCTTCTCCAGGGGCTCTTCTGTCCCAGGGATTGAACCCAGGTCTCCACATTGCAGGCAGACACTTCCCTGTCTGAGCCACCAGGGAAGCCCCTGGTGATCTTAAGCAGGACATACTAAAATGCAAAGGCAAGCTGTTTGGGAGGACTCTTGGCTACTGGAGTTATTTAGCTACACCTTCCTTGCAGTGGAACAAACACCACAGAGCTGCTGGGATCTGTGTTCCTCAGGGCTGGCCCCATCTCTTCACAGTTTGGGTTGATTTGTGTCCTTTTGTGCGCCTGCTCTGGGTCTGCCTGTCCTGATGGTGGCCAGGGAAGCCCCAGGGCCACCAGTGGGCTAAGAGGTTTGTCTCTGGGTCAATGGCAAGCTTCTTTCAGCCTGGCCCAAACTGGAGAAGCTCTTCAGAGGTGACCTGGAATGTGGTCGGGAGCTCAGACCACTGCACAGTGGAGGAGGAAACTGGGGCACTGATATGCTTCCCACTCCTAGAGAAACACCAAGAGAGGAGGCTTTGACTGTGTGTCCCAGAGACATCTCAGGAAGCCCTGCTCTTAAGCCCAACCAACAAGCGTAGCAAGCATCAGAATGGACCTTTGAAGCTGGCATTTTCCCAGCNACAGTGGAGGAGGAAACTGGGGCACTGATATGCTTCCCACTCCTAGAGAAACACCAAGAGAGGAGGCTTTGACTGTGTGTCCCAGAGACATCTCAGGAAGCCCTGCTCTTAAGCCCAACCAACAAGCGTAGCAAGCATCAGAATGGACCTTTGAAGCTGGCATTTTCCCAGCCCTGTGATGAATATCAGTTGCCTCTGATCCCTGCCTTGCCCACCCCTGGCCCTGCCCTGTATCACATGATGGGCCCTTGGGCTCCTTTAGCACTGGCCTCTGGGTAGGTCTGGCCAATGAAAAGCACTGGCAAGAGATTAGAGGGTGGGAGCTAAGAGAAGCCAGGTATGTGTCCCTCTTTCTTTTTCAGGCAGCAACTTGAGCGGTGGCTTATTGCCTTCAGGGACTCCAACTCCCACCAGGCAGTATGGCCCTGGGCAGATGTACAATTCTCTCTGCTCTTCCTGGTGGTCCCAGCACCTCAGCTCTATAACAGCATCCCTCTCATCCAGTCCTCCAGCCCTAACTTGCTGCTTTAGTAGGTTCTGAGTTATCTCCCTGTGTTTTGACTGCTAATGTTTTCAAAGAAAGGCATGAAAGATGACTTACAATCCACAATCCATCAAATTTCAAGCTCTTCTCTGGCTCTCGAGGGTTNTTGCCTCTGATCCCTGCCTTGCCCACCCCTGGCCCTGCCCTGTATCACATGATGGGCCCTTGGGCTCCTGCAGCACTGGCCTCTGGGTAGGTCTGGCCAATGAAAAGCGCTGGCAAGAGGCTAGAGGGTGGGAGCTAAGAGAAGCCAGCCATGCGTCCCTCTTTCTTTTTCAGGCAGAACTTGAGCGGCGGCTCATTGCCTTCAGGGACTCCAGCTCCCACCAGGCAGTATGGCCCTGGGCAGATGTACGATTCTCTCTGCTCTTCCTGGTGGTCCCAGCACCTCAGCTCTATGACAGCATCCCTCTCATCCAGTCCTCCAGCCCTAACTTGCTGCTTTAGTAGGTTCCGAGGTATCTCCCTGTGTTTTGACTGCTAATGTTTTCAAAGAAAGGCATGAAAGATGACTTACAATCCACAGTCCATCAAATTTCAAGCTCTTCTCTGGCTCTCGAGGGTTTCTGTAGAGCTCTTCTATTTCCCTCTTCCACCAACAGCATCCCTCTCATCCAGTCCTCCAGCCCTAACTTGCTGCTTTAGTAGGTTCCGAGGTATCTCCCTGTGTTTTGACTGCTAATGTTTTCAAAGAAAGGCATGAAAGATGACTTACAATCCACAGTCCATCAAATTTCAAGCTCTTCTCTGGCTCTCGAGGGTTTCTGTAGAGCTCTTCTATTTCCCTCTTCCACCAGGCAGCTGTGCTATTCCGCAAGAAGTCAGGAAAAGCAACGTGGGCTTTGTACAGCTGTAAGGATGACACATGCTCTTTTGTGGGGTCTCAGCCTGTCCAGGAAGGGGGGTGTGCAAGGACTGGGAAGGGGAGACAAGCAGGTATTTGTGCAAGGCTTTGCCCACTCGGTGTCTGCCCTAACCTCATACCAGTGGCTGCAGCTGCACAGAATTTACTGTGGACACACACACACCAGGGAAGGTGACTCCATTCTCTCTTTTCCTAGAAGGTTAGATAGTCTTCAAGTCCCATTTTGAACATGGGATTCACGTTACAATTAGGCATGTCATCATATAAACAGGAAAATTAGCCATCAGCGTCTAAATAGTCAAACTTCAGAGCACAAGTGCTTTTACCCCATTGGCCAAATCAAGGTGATCAGTCACACAGGGAAATGTGAGCTGCAGTGTGGATGGCAGGCTGGATGCCCCAGACTGACGTGGCATCAAGTGCTGAGTCAAGGCCATTGGTCCTTTCAACTGGCCACCACTTTCTTCTAAATGTAGACGATTCGTTAAAACCCAGTCTGTTCATAACCTCTCCAGTGGAAAGATTCCAGACTTTCCTTCATTATTTTTCAAGCAACATTAAGTTCAAACAAAATACAACCCATTGCAGGTGCACAGGTAAAGGTATCTCATACATGATTCCCTTCGATACAATTCCAGTTTAGCTACCTGTTGGGTTTTCCATTTGGGGAAAATTCTGCTTCCAGAAAATTACCCGTTGACAATTATACTCAACTCAGAGCTACTTAACCAAACATCAGGGTAAAACTCATAAGTATCCAGGTGTTTAGAACCATGTAGACAAAAATCTGTGCATTACTGTACCTTAACCTGAGTATCGTGATCAAGGGACCCATCCACATTCACGTTGGGCAGATCTGGCAAAACCTAGAAAAAAAAAGAAAAAGAAAAATTAAAATCTTTAAAAGGCATTGCACACAGACCATGAGATGTTTCACATGTTAGACTCAAATGACATGCATCTCCATACAATTCTGGGGGATATTTGCCATTAATTAAACTGCAAAGTCTGAATATATGACATTTTGTTAGATGAATATAGGTTGGGATCTCTTGATTCATTCCATCAGTTTTCAAAATCTTAATTTTGAATGTTATTAACTAAATCTCTTCTAAGCACATCCTCTGTACAATCACTTTGCAAATGATGATTTTTTTCAGTGATCTGCCTATCACAGACTTGTAACAAATTTCCCCTTATAAAAAATACATATTAAGTGTGACTCTAAAGGAATAAGATTGATTTCTGTTCACAACCCATACACTTAGCCTCAATGCTTTTAAGCAGTATCACAACTTACTAGAGACCCAAGTATACACAGCATTAAAAAATTCATAGCATCAACCAATTTCGTCTATAATTAGAAGAACATTAACTGTATACATTTTGGACTTCCCTGGTGGCTCAGATGGTAAAGCGTCAGCCTACAATGAGGGAGACCCGGGTTCAATCCCTGGATTGGGAAGATCTCCTGGAGAAGGAAATGGCAACTCACTCCAGTATTCTTGCCTGAAATATCCCATGGATGGAGGAACCTGATAGGCTCTAGTCCATGGGGTCACAAAGAGTCAGACACGACTGAGTGATTTTCCCTTTCACTTTTCAACTATATACATTGATTCATTCATTTATTCCACACATACTGAACATTTACTAGATGCCAGGCTCACTTATATAATCTGTATCTGCTGAGCCTTAAGTAAGAAACAGTTCTCGTTTTCTCCAAGTTCACAGATGGAACATAAGCACTAGGTTGTATGTTACACTCTCTGAGAGTCGCAATATAGAAAAGGGAGAACAAAGCTGGTCTTTGAATGCTTCCTAATAGTGAACATTTAAGTTGGCCTTGAAGTGTGGGTATTATTTGGGTAAGTTGGGAAGGAAACATTCAAAGACACTTGAACAGGGCATTAACCCAGAGCAGGAGTATTGCAGCAAAACAGAAACAAGTGAACAGCCTCTGGCACATACCAGCCAAACAGGCCTACAGTCGTTTCGGTTATTCTTTAGCTGTTACTGCTAACAGACTGTTGAGAAACCTGTATGCAGGTCAGGAAGCAATAGTTAGAACTGGACATGGAACAACAGACTGGTTCATATAATCTGTATCTGCTGAGCCTTAAGTAAGAAACAGTTCTCGTTTTCTCCAAGTTCACAGATGGAACATAAGCACTAGGTCGTATGTTACACTCTCTGAGAGTCGCAATATAGAAAAGGGAGAACAAAGCTGGTCTTTGAATGCTTCCTAATAGTGAACATTTAAGTTGGCCTTGAAGTGTGGGTATTATTTGGGTAAGTTGGGAAGGAAACATTCAAAGGCACTTGAACAGGGCATTAACCCAGAGCAGGAGTATTGCAGCAAAACAGAAACAAGTGAACAGCCTTTGGCACATACCAGCCAAACAGGCCTACAGTCATTTCGGTTATTCCTTAGCTGTTACTGCTAACAGACTGTTGAGAAACCTGTATGCAGGTCAGGAAGCAACAGTTAGAACTGGACATGGAACAACAGACTGGTTCCAAATAGGGAAAGAAATATGTCAAGGCTGTATATTGTCATCCTGTTTATTTAACTTAAATGCAGACTACATCATGAGAAACACTGGGCTGGATGAAGCACAAGCTGAAATCTAGATTTCTGGGAGAAATATCAGTAACCTCAGATATGCAGATGACACCACCCTTATGGCAGAAAGTGAAGAAGAACTAAAGAGCCTCATGATGAAAGTGAAAGAGGAGAGTGAAAAAGTTGGCTTAAAACTCAACATTCAGAAAACTAAGATTATGGCATCTGGTCCTATCATTTCATAACAAATAGATGGGGAAACAATGGAAATAGTGACAGACTTTACTTTGGGGTGCTCCAAAATCACTGCAGATGGTGACTGCAGCCATGAAATTAAAATACACTTATTCCTTGGAAGGAAAGTTGTGACCAACCTGGACAGCATATTAAAAAGCAGAGACATTACTTTGCCAACAAAGGTCCATCTAGTCAAAGCTATGGTTTTTCCAATAGTCATGTATGGATGTGAGAGTTGGACGGTGAAGAAAGCTGAGTGCCGAAGAATTGATACTTTTGAACTGTAGTGTTGGAGAAGACTCTTGAGAGTCCCTTGGACTACAAGGAGATCTAACCAGTCCATTCTAAAGGAAATCAGTCCTGAATAGTCATTGGAAGGACTGATGCTGAAGCTGAAATGCCAATACTTTGGCCACCTGATGCGAAGAACTGACTCACTGGAAAAGTCCCTGATGCTGGGAAAAATTGAAAGCAGGAGGACAAGGGGACGACATAGGATGAGATGGTTGGGTGGCATCACCAACTAGGTGGACATGCATTTGAGTAAACCCTGGGAATTGGTGATGGACAGAGAAGCCTGGTGTACTGAAGTCCATGGGGTTGCAAAGAGTCGGATACGACTGAGTGACTGAACTGAACTGAACTAACAGACACTTGTAGCTGGACTTGTCCTTCACAAAGCTAATTACTCTCTGACTCCATATAGATTATACTCTGTGCTTGGCATTCTTCTCCTCCTACACTCCTGTAGCATTCTCCATTTTAGAAAGCAGGTCCTGGGCTGATAACTTCAGGGACACCAGACTTGGCTGCTGAGTTGCCTGATGCCAGCTGTGGCCATTTTGAAACTTTGCAGCAGAAAGAAAAATTCAAGACATTCAAGAGGACGTAAAACCTCTCCCTATTCCTGAGAGCAGGGCACAATTACTGAGTCACTAGTCCGCTGTTTTCCCCTTTTGCCTGGTAAAAATAATACAGCTAATCTTCTCTATTTCCTCCAAATGTTGCCTCTGTATTTCTATTTGGCATCGGTAGACAAGGAGCCAAGATTTTGGCAACAAGATGAAGCAGCATGAGATATTTACAGAGCAACCCTGGCTAAGAGCTACTGTCTCACAGAGTCAGGAAGTCCACTTAAAAATCTTGTTGCTAAGAGTTGAACAATGAGTATGAGGATTGAGGCCACAAAAGGGAATGAAAGGAGATAATAGAAGGAGATTAATTCATAGCATTCAGTGATTTATTTACATACTGATTAAGCATCCTGGGTCAAAGATGAGAGTGAGTGACTGAGAGACAGATTTCAAAGTCCTTTTCAAAGGGATTCTTTATCTTTGTTAAACGACCAGTTGGCATATATAAGGGGTGGGTCATTGGAATACTTCCAAACAATAAAACAAGGCTCACTGATATTTTAGAGGATTAGACCTGAAACCTTAGCCTTATTAATGTTTATTGAGCTAATCAGTATCAGACAGATTTCTACTCATTCATAATTTGTAAATTACCCAATATATTTTGCCAAGAGTTATTGCATCTCTTTTAATCAATTGTGATACTGATTAATTACAGGCACCTTATCCAAAATCTTACCTTTCCCCAGACAATATCACTGTTGTCTGGCCATTTGATAAACACATCACTTTCCTTCCCTCTGGTGAATGTGAGATACTGGGTCTCATTGCCAGAAATGGCTGGGTCCTGCAGGGAAAGGGTTTAAAACAGCAGACATGAGAAAAACGTCACCAAGAAATCACCTCTCTAAATTTTTAACAATTCACAGTACAGAAAGAAATGGTGAGAAAGAAATACAACACCACACACACATATCCCATGGATAACTGAAAGCAAAAAGCTTTATTGATGTTTCTCTATAACATTATTCTTTTATTTTTTTGGCTGCAACGTGTGGCGTGTGAGCTCTTAGTTCCCCAAGTATTCAAGTATTGACTAAAATTTGGGTCTTCCAAAAAATGTATTTATAATCTAAGATAATAAGATGTCCTTTTCCTTACAGAGATTTTATTCTTTTGAATTGAATAAAATCTCTTGAATGAATGAATGAACAAAAGTCAGAGAATAATGCTGTAATTTCTGGAAGCTATAAGGAAGGGTCATTTGTAGGTAACTACTTCTCTGTTTGACAAGATACAGCTTCCAATGTAAACCAGGGATCAAACCCACGCTCCCTGCATTGAAGTGTGGAGTCTTAGCCACTGGATCACCAGGAAGTCCCTCTCTATAACATTCTGGAGGAAAAAAGTATGCTAATGTTTGAAAACAATTCCTGGAGATAAACCAGGTTAATAAAACATTACTCTCAAGTGGAGAAGTCTAATTGATTGTATTTCCACAATGTAATGGCAATAGTCCTTAAGAACATGAAATTCCTTTCTTCTATTCTGTGACCCAACTTGTCTATCTCAAGTTCCCTTCCCTGTTCAATCTATCTCATACCTGCCTCAACTGCTCTCTAAACAGCATCATATTTCACAACTGTCATAGAAATTGTCACTATCTATCTGGAACTATCTTTTTTTAATGTTTATTTATTGGGGGTCTCACTCCAAAAGAATAAAATCTCTGTAAGGAAAGGGACATCTTATTCTCTTAGATTATAAATACATTTTTTGGAAGACCCAAGTTTTAGTCAATACTTGAATGAATGAATGAACAAAAGTCAGAGAATAATGCTGTAATTTCTGGAAGCTATAAGGAAGGGTCATTTGTAGGTAACTACTTCTGTGTTTGACAAGATACAGCTTCCAATGTAAACTGTGTGCTCAGTCGCTCAGGCAAACCCAACTCTTTGTGACCCTATGGACTGTAGCCTTCCAGGCTCCTTCTGCCCGTGGGATTTCCCAGGCAAGAATACTGGAGTGTGTTGCCATTTCTTCTTCCAGGAGATCTTCCCAATCCAGGGATCGAATCATTGCCTCTTGTCTCCTGCATTAGCACGCAGATTATTTATCACTGTACCACCTGGTAAGCCCCCAATATGAAATAATAAACTGATATTCTGGATCTTAAATCAGTTGTTGGTGAATTTAATTAAGAAGAAATAAGTCCCTTAAACCTCACCATTGTTGAGTACTGGTAATGGTAACTTAAGAGGTTTTTGAGCCCCTAAGGGAAAAATGAGATTAAGATACAGCTATTTTTTCCGAGGCATATCCTGAAACAGTGAGACACACTCTCTCTCTTCTTTACTGGTTTTTTTTTTTTTTTTTTAGGCTATATCTAGTGTTATTGATTG
>SJYX01011781.1:268499-303653 GCA_006410675.1 Oreotragus oreotragus
GGATGCCATGATCTTCGTTTTCTGAATGTTGAGCTTTAAGCCAACTTTTTCGCTCTCCTCTTTCACTTTCATCAAGAGGCTTTTTAGCTCCTCTTCACCTTCTGCAATAAGGGTGGTGTCATCTGCATATCTGAGGTTATTGATATTTCTCCCGGCGATCTTGATTCCAGCTTGTGTTTCTTCCAGTCCAGCGTTTCTCATGATGTACTCTGCATAGAAGTTAAATAAGCAGGGTGACAATATACAGCCTTGACGTACTCCTTTTCCTATTTGGAACCAGTCTGTTGTTCCATGTCCAGTTCTAACTGTTGCTTCCTGACCTACATACAGATTTCTCAAGAGGCAGGTCAGATGGTCTGGTATTCCCATCTCTTTAAGAATTTTCCACAGTTTCTTGTGATCCACATAGTCAAAGGCTCTGGCATAGTCAATAGAGCAGAAATAGATATTTTTCTGGAACTCTCTTGCTTTTTCCATGATCCAGCGGATGTTGGCCATTTGATCGCTGGTTCCTCTGCCTTTTCTAAAACCAGCTTGAACATCAGGGAGTTCATGGTTCACATATTGCTGAAGCCTGGCTTGGAGAATTTTGCGCATTACTTTACTAGCATGTGAGATAGTATAGCCATTCTGAAAAAGAAATCGGCAGTTTCTTATAAAACTAAACATATACTTACATAATACCCAGCAACTGTCTCCTGAGCATTTATCCCAGACTACTGAAAACTTGTGTTCACATAAATATCTGTTCCTAGCAGCTTTATCTGTAATAACCCATGACTGGAAATACTCCCAGATGCCCTTTCTTAAGGGCATAGTTAAACATATCTTGGAATGCTGCTCAGCAATAAAAACGAACTGCCTTTTGACATGGAAAAGCTTGGATGAATTTTGAGGAAATTATGTTGAATTTTAAAAGCCAGTCCCCAAGGCTGCATGCTGTATGATTACATTTACATAACATGTTTGAAAGGACAAAATTATAGAAATAGAGAGCAAATTAGTGGTTTCCAAGAACTAAGGATGAAGTTGAGGCTTGGGGCAAGTGGAGGCAAGTAGATTGGACAACAGGAGGGATCTTCTTTATAGTGAGAAGGTAACATGCACGAAGGCTAGGGCTCTCCAAACAGAGGAAATAGGCTGCAAGTGTCAGACTTTTTTTGTCTCTCTATATACACAAAATTAAAAGGAAGTTTCTCTTAAAATTCTGTGTTGCCATGACAACACCTGGTTCCACCTGAACTTGACTTTTCTCAAATCTTGAGCTAACCGATGTGGTTTTTCTTATGGAAATGTTTTTCTTAAGCTATGTTAATGAACTATGTATTTACCCTAGACTCTGTCTTTCTTCAAGTTGGTTCTGCCTAAGACTCAGAACCAACTTGACAAACCAGTGTGTTTTACTCATGCAAATGTTGTCTTAAGTTATGTTAATGAGACTATGTATTTGCTTGAAAACCTGACTTTCTTCAAGATTCTTCAAGATTTATGGCCTGGGATGACTCACCTGTGCCAATGTTATCTCAAAATACATGTTGTGGGTGAGGGGCCTGGTGCCACTCTCTGAATTTTGAGACAGTTCCTTTCTCTAATTAGCAGACTGCTGGAGAAGGAAATGGCAACCCACTCCAGTGCTTTTGCCTGGAGAATCCCAGGGACGGGGGAGCCTGGTGGGCTGCCGTCTATGGGGTCATGCAGAGTCGGACACGACTGAAGCGACTTAGTAGTAGTAATAGCTGTATAACGCCCTGCTAAAGACTAGCGGGGGGGCACTCTTTCTACCTCCTTCTGATATCTATGTTAGAAGATTTCTCTATCTTTTTTATACTTTAATAAAACTTTAATACACAAAAGCTCTGAGCGATCAAGCCTCGGATTGGCCCCGGATTGAATTCCTGTCCTCTGGAGGCCAAGAATCCCAGCCTCTTTCACAGCTCAGCAACAATCTTTCAATAGTATAGATGTCAATATTCTTGCTGTAAAATTGTACTATAGTCTTATAAGATGTTCCAATTAGGGGAAACTGGGTAAAGAGTACAAGAGAACTCTGTATTATTTCTTATAAAATGGGGCTCTATAATTATGTCAACACAAAAAGTATCATTTAAAAAGCAATATGGGACTTCCCAGACTTCCCTGGTGGCTCAGATGGTAAAGAATCGACCTGCAATGCAGGAGACCTGGGTTCGATCCCTGAGTTGGGAAGATCCCCTGGAGGAGGGCATGACAACCCACTCCAGTGTTCTCACCTGGAGAATCCCCCTGGACAGAGGAGTCTGATGGGCTAGAGTCCATGGGGTCACAAAGAGTCAGACAGGACTGAGTAACTCAGCACCTGGGACTTCCCTAGTGGTCCAGTTATTAAGAATCTGTTTTGCAATGCAAGGGATGTGGGCTTGATTCCTGGTCAGGAAACTAAGATCCCACATGCCATGGAGCAACTAAGCCCATGCATGGCAACTAGGGCCAAACGCAGCCAAATAAATAAACATTTAAAAAATAAAAGGCAATATGAATTTAAAAGAAAGAAGAAATAAGGGAGCGAGAGTCCCACACAAGAAAGTTCTGCCCACGGACAAACAGACATCTAAGAAAACCAACTCAGGGTTCTCCCTGCCCCTTCCAGCCTACTGCCATTCTTCCTCTTGGTCCCCTTGGGAAGCGGACACCCGGTAAGTAATGCACCGCTTCTCCCAATCTCTCAAAACCACCACGTAATACCTGTGCCCAAGGCCTAGCTTTAGGGGCTAGAAAGCAAGTTCCTTGATGGAACAACTTCAAAAAGGCTCTACATACCTCATCACCCCCATCCACACCCCCACCCACTTGTACTGTCTCAAATAAGGGTACATCTTGGAAGCCCAGACTCATCATATAAAACTCAAAGACAATGATTTTTTTTCATAAAAACAGACAACTTCTTCACCAAACTCATGCTGATTTTCTATCAGTCAATGTTTCTAACACAGATTAAAAATTTTCATTTTAATGCTAATCCTTTCTGGGACTGTGGCAATGAGGCATTGCCCACAAAGGTAAGCAACTCCAGGAAACCCAAAACTCAAAAAAGCAGTCACAAAAAAGAGCATGCACTGTGCGTTCCCCCCAAAAACGGTACTTACAGAGGTGATGGAAAAATTATACAGAATATAATTATTTTCAGTTACAGCATCTGAAAGAGAAAGATGGAGGAGGGACAGTTACTACAGGAAGCAGAACAGTTGGGCATCCTCTTCTCCCCACTGGGAACGCCTCTGCCAACTAGCCCTGCTCACCCAAGTTCTATCTGTTTTTTTGCAGACTCCACAGAGGTCTCCTGGACTACTCCAACTGCCAGTAACTGCTCCCTCCTCTGAACTCCATGGCATAGGTGAAACCATTTTGTCGGCATTTAAAGCATTTGGGGGGCTTCCCTGGTGGCTCAGTGGTAAAGAATCTGCTTGCCAGTGCAGGAGACCCGGGTTCAGTCCTGGGCGCCGGAAGATCCTACACGCCATGGGGCAACTAAGCCCGTGCACAACTGCTAAGCCTGTGCTCCAGAGCCTGGGAGCCACAGCTACTGAAGCCCACACACCCTAGAGCTTGTGCTCCATGGCAATGAGAAGCCCACGCACCACACCTGGAGAGTAGCCCTCGTTTGTCACGAGAGAAAAAGCCCACACAGCAATGACAACCCAGCACAGCCAAAAATAAATAATACGATAAATAAACAGATAATTTTTAAAAAAACATTTTGACTCGCATTTGTAGTTATCTACATGCCCTCCCTCTCTCTGGACAAAGACTTCCTCAAGGGCAAGGGCTATGTCCTCTGTGCTAAGTCTTTTCAGTCATGTCTGACTCTGTGACCCTATGGATTGTAGCCCACCAGGCTCCTCTGTCCACGGGGGTACTCTGGGTAAGAATACTGGAGTGGGTCGCCATGCCCTCCTCCAGGGGATCTTCTCGACCCAGGGATTGCACCTGCCTCACTTACATCTCCTGCATTTGCAGGTGGGATCTTTACCCACTGAGTCACCTGGAAAGCTTAGGCCCTGCACATAGCCCAATAATAAATAGCCAAGAACTATTAATAAATGCTAATTCTATGTAGGGCAAATTTTTATATAATGAGACCCGAAGCTTATGTGAGGTACTTATGTGTGAAAAAACAACACACAAATTTGATACCTGCTTCTCAATAGCAACCAAGGCAATATTTTACAATCTATTAATAAAATTGTAGCTTCTTAGGTGGTGCTAGTGGTAAAAAATCTGCCTGCCAATGCAGGAGACACCAGAGGCGCAGGTTTGATCCCTGGGCCAGGAAGATCCCCTGGAGTAGGAAACGGCAACCTGTGCCAGTATTCTTGCCTGGGAAATTCTATGGACAGGGGAGCCTGGCAGGACAGGCCATGGGGTCACAAAGAGTCAGACTCAGCTGAGCACGTATACACATTAACATAATGTATTATTAATAATGACATCCAGAGAAAGGAATAAACTAAATCCAATCATATCTTTTGCTTTGGTAGAATCAGTAACACACAAGTTGCTCATCTGAAGTCTATTTTAATGTATGTGTTTGGCTGGTGGAACTTTAAGGATTCATTGATTCTAAGTTGTAGAAATAAGCTTCAGTGATAACAAAGCTCGTGCCATACTGGGCAGTCTGCCAAGATGAACTGCCACGGAGAAGCACAGTGATGGTACCATAAGGAATCTACCTTTAGAGACACCATCATCCCAGTACAGCTCTCCCTTTGCTTCTCGCTTAGAGTCCAAGGCAACGATGAGTCCCAGAGAGTTCTTCCGGCTGTAAAAGAGCAATTCTCAGTTTCAGAGAATGAAGAGAAGATAGAATGGTCTTAAGCCAGCCCCCTTCATGCCCCAGGGACAGACCATTTTGGAGTCAATCTCAGCTATTAAGTAGATACTGATGCTGTCTGAAAACACAGAAGGAGGGTGTGGGTCGACGGCAGAGGTGAGGAGTGAATGAGCTTAAGAACAGTAGCTGGAAGCGGTTCCTGCTGAGAACTGCACTTGCGATAATACCAACAATTAGTACTTACTGGATGCTTTCCACGTGGCGGGCCCTCCTCTAAGCATCCTATTGCCTTAAATCATATCTATTATTCCATCTGAGCCTCTTAATAACTCTAAGAAGTTGAACTGCCATCATCTACAGTTTACTAATGATGAGCAGAGACACACAAAGTTGCTTGTGGTAACGCTTCTCGTATGTAGCAGAGCTGAGGCTTGAACTCAAATTTTCTGGCTCTTGACCTTAAACCTATGTTGACTGGCATATGGTATCTCTTACCTCCTATTAACTTGCATTATCTCATGCCTAAGGAAATCTACTTGAGGATATTTTTTGACCTGGGGAATCCTCATGAGTGATTATTTTGACCACCCTTACAATTTGATGCAATTTACAAGTGAAAGACAATCCCCTGCTAAATGAAGATACCAATTTTGGGCTGACCTTGAGAGGAAGTGAGAAAGATGAGTTACTGAAGCTATTTTCCCTTAGTTGATCCACTTTCAGTTCCAATTTTTCTTTCCCATAACACTCTGCACCCTCAGAAGAGTGAGGCACTTACCTGGCCTCTGTGGTCGTGTTTGGCTGCTGGATGGGAAAGATGTAGCCCCCTCGGAGGTGAAGTCCTATCCTATCACCTGGCAGCAGCATCTCCACAAATTGTTTCCTCCATTCTATGGCTACTTGCTAGTCAACAAAAGGGGGAAAGACCAGAAAATACGTTATTTGGGCTACAAGGGACATTGGAATTATCTAGTTCAGTTGCTTCATTTTAAGCAAGAGAAAAGCAGAGGATCCCCCCGCTACCGCACCTCCCAAAGTGAAGTGACTTGCCCAAGGCACATAGGAAATAGCAGAGCCAAGACTCCAGCCTATCCTATTTCCTTATATTACACCATGCTGTGTGTGATTTCCCACTCGGGTTTTAATTCTGTAGCTCATCACAACCTAAGGCCCACTACTAGTCCACATAGCTGCAGAATAGCCAGTCAAATCTACTGAAAATTTCCATAAACCTACTCTAGTTATTCAAATTATTTCATTGTACCTCAGGAAAGGCCTTCTTCCCAGGAACGTACCCGTAAGCAACAAAATGTAAAACCTTGTTCTATTAGCCTACCCCAAGCACCCAAGACTGACTCACCGTTTCATAGTCGTACCAGATGGCGTCGGGTATGTATGCTCTTGCATAGTTCAAACCCTGGGGAAACATAACGGTGAGCAACACTGGCACAGCCCTTTCCAGTTTACACAACATGGTGGCGTGTGCTCATCGTAACACTCCTGAGAGAAAGCTGGGATCACACATCCCACAGGTAAAATACAGATCCTCAGAAAAACTAGGCAGATTAACCAAAACAGAGCTGTTCCTAGAAATGAAGATTGTTTTGCTTGGAGACTGCTGAGAAAAGCAGAGAAAGTGTATTCCCTGAGTCCCTTGTAAAATCTGATAGGAGGAGAATGAAGCAGCTAGGCCCGCAGGAGGACTACTTGCAAGCTGGCAGGACCTACCATGAGATGCTGGGGCTAAAACGTCAGCTCCAAGGGCCTTTGACTTGAGTCCCTGAGCCATCTCTCATGTTTATAAACAGATCAGCATAGTCCTCACCCCTCTCCTACTCTTCCCTACTCACCCCTGCCCTTGATTCTGCTTGGTCCTTCCTACGGGGACTCCAGAATGACAGCCTCCCCCTACCCAGCAGTCCTCTCTCCCTCCACACTCCTGTCCCACCTCTTCTCTTCTCCTACCCTGACCCTAAGAAACACACCCCCTCTGGTGAACAGGAAGCACAGACAGATGATCAGCCTGAGCTCTCAGGTATTCAAAGCCCCCATCAGTACCAAGGCCACATGCTTAAGGAAACAAGCTTTAAGGTAATTTTGCAAAATGGAGATTGTTTGGCTTGGCAGATTGAGAGTGAGATCAATAATTACTATTTTTCTAATTTTCATGCTCTCTCCCTCTTATTGGTAGTCAGATTTATCTTTAAACACAGACACTCGGGCCCCAGCTTATTCAGCTGTAAATCCACGAGAACAAGAGGGAGAGTCCACCCCATCATTCAGATTATAAACACACTTCATATAAAACAGGCGTGATGAGGAGTCCAGGCCCCCAGAGGAACTGCTCGTGCACCTCCCAGGTGGCTGGGTCCTGGTAGAACCTGGAAAACAGAGAAGGCAGGTAAAGCCTGAATACAAAACAGCCACACTTGGTAGGGCAGCAGGGTCCTAACTAACCTTGCTGCTACTAGCAAGGTCAGTGATGTTCTGAACTGAAAGGGAGTCTTTGCAGGTCAGGAAGCTTACTCGTGGACGAGGGGCCTTGCTACAGTCTCCCCCAGGGTATGAGCTCGGTAGAAAAGGGTGTAGAGATAAGGCAGCAAGGTGTAGCGGATGTTCAGATAGTATCTGGAGGATTCCAACAGCATAGCGTTGTTTTCACTGAAGGCAGCAGGATCCTGGTCCTAGAAGGAAATGTAAGCAATTACTAAATATTTTCATCAAATCTCTGAAGCTCTCTTGGGATAAGAAGCTTTCTCAAGTGAAAGCAGTCATGTTTCCCAATTCAGAGGATGTCAAAGCATTTCTAGAACTGCAAGGATCTTGGTTCTCCTTCTTCATTTTATAGATGGAAAAATAGTATCAAAGATTACATGACTTCCGCAACGTCAAATTGTAAGCAAGTAGCAGAGTTTAAATTCGATACATCTGCCAATCTATGATGCATCTGCAGCCTCAGGGTAATCCAGAGGCCCTCAGAAGTGGCCATGGAAA
Organism: Oreotragus oreotragus; assembly: GCA_006410675.1. Lineage (NCBI taxonomy): Eukaryota > Metazoa > Chordata > Mammalia > Artiodactyla > Bovidae > Oreotragus > Oreotragus oreotragus. The sequence goes on from SJYX01011781.1 coordinate 276,301, forward strand.
TAAAGGGGCTATAGTGGGCCCTACTCCCCTAGAGCTGTTGCTCCAATGTATGTTATTTATTAAGGTTTCTGATAATACTTCATTTGGCATATAATGCAATAGAGTTGTGAAAAGTGAAAGTGTAGTTGCTCAGTCATGTCTGACTCTTTGTGACCCCATGGACTATAGCCTGCCAGGCTCCTCAGTCCATGGAATTCTCCAGGCAAGAATACTGGAGTGGATTGCCATTCTCTCTTCCAGAAGATCTTCCCAACCCAGGAATCGAACCCAGGTCCCCCANCCCCGGAGTTACCACCCTCTGAAAGTTAAAGTCGCTCAGTCCTGTCCCACTCTTTGCAACCCCATGGGCTATACAGTCCATGGAATTCTCCAGGTCAGAATACTAGGAAATGTTCAGTAGCCTTCCCCTTCTCCAGGGGATATTCCCAACCCAGGGATCGGAACCCAGGTCTCCTGTATTCCAGGCGAATTCTTTACCAGCTGAGCCACAAGGGAAGCCCAAGAATACGGAGTGGGTAGCCTATTTCTTCTCCGCGGTCTCCTGCATTGCAGGCGGATTCTTTACCAACTGAGAAGCCCAACCACCCTCTGAGACCAACAATAATCAACTTGAACCCAGTGTACACGGTGGGTACTTTTTAAGTGGAGGCCCTGACCTCAAAGGTAACGGTTTGAGAAGACTTCACTGAGAAAACGATGTTAGTGTGTACAGAACTCAATAAACAGCGACCATTTGTATCATTGTTACTAGCAGCAGACAAACTTCAAATCCTGGTTCTGCCACTTACTGGCTTTGCAACTTTCTCCTCCTGAGCCTCAATTTCCAAGTCTCAAAAGTGAGGCTTTTGAAAGTGTATACCCGTAAGGCTGTTTTGAAAATTACATGAGACACCCTATATTATGCGTACTGTCGGATGAATGGCAACAGCCTACAGTCCATAAGGGTCCCTTATTAACACTGGTTAATTTTGAGTTCTCTGAAAGGGATAAACAAGCCCTGTTGTAAGCGGAAACCCGTTAACTCCTCCTCCCACCTCCCTTCGCTTCCTGGGAGCTTTCGCAGCCCGCACCACCCCCAGGTCCCACTGGGCCCACATAACTCACCTTCTCAACCTTCTTCGGCCCCTTCACCAGTTCATGCCTCTTAGGGATTGTTCCTCCGTCGCAACCCATCGCAAGCCAACAGAGTCCAGAGCAATCACCTACAGCAGCAACTTCCGGAGTCCCTGGCGACTGTTGGCCTCACTTCCGGCGCGCCGCAATGACGCAATACGCCAGTCTCCACGCGGAGAGGCGGGGCGGGGCGGGGCTTGTGCCGTCTTGGTTGCTATGGAGAGCGTCGCTAGGCGCTGGGCGTGGTCTCGAAGTGGCGGCAGCTGCAAAGCGAAGGCTGGGTCTTGGTGCAAGCAGTGCGCAGAGAGTTCTCCCACTCTCCGGCTGCAGCCAGTCCCTTCCTTTTTCCGGTGGACGTGGGATTCCTGTTGCATCCGCCTAATCGTTCCTCCACCCTTCGGGGGCGGGATCCCGGGGGCGGCGCGGGTGTAGCAGCGTGTTTTGGGGCCCCATACACCCCAGCCTTTCTGACTGGGTAGACATCCCTAGACTGGGACCGCGTGGAGGAAAAGACTGAGTTTTATTACTGCAATTAGCGATGAATAGGGATGGATCCATCTTTTCAGTTAACGTTTATATGTCTAAAAGAGAACGTATCTTTTTACTGGGCGTCGGCTGTGATCGAAGCACTCACAACAAAGAAGTGAAGTTAACTGAGATTGTGCGGGAGTGAGATTCTATATGGCCTTAAACTTTCTGATACTGCCATGCATATTGTATATACATGAAATAGTTTACACAGTTTGTACATGTATATATTTCATTCACAGCATCCTGAAGCCCAGGCTAAGTTTTTTTTTTTTTTTAATTGAAAGATTCCCCAGTGGCTCAGTAGAAAAGAATCTCCCTGCAATGCAGGAGACACAAGATGCAGGATCGTGAAGATCCCTGGGTCAGGAAGATCCTGTGGAGAAGGAAATGACACCCTACTCCAGTATTCTTGCCTGTAAAATTCCATGGGCAGAGGAGCCTGGCGGGCTACAGTCCAACGAGTTGCAAAAAGTTGGACACGACTGAAGCGACTGAGCACACATATAAAAAATTGAAAACAAAGAAAAAAGCAGGTATAATTAACAGGCACAGATATAAAATGTGCACTGATGTTCCATGCCTTTTCTGAGAGACAGGCTGTATCATATCTATAATGAGAACTCAAAACCCGTTAAAATCCATGATTGTCTTGACCATCTTTCCATTTGTTCCTTTAATTATAAATATTAGAGGAAAGTTTATCCACTGCTAGTAAAGCAGACCTTTTATGACTGGGTGTTTCCACCTTGATCAAAGTGAAACAAAAAGACTAAAACTACTCCCCACTTGGGAATAGAAAATACAGTATATGTGGATTGGAAAGCTTCAAGGGCTAGATGATTGAGTTATCTGATACTGCAATTAATAAGAATTAAAAGAAAATAAATCCTATAATCAGTTGGTCTCTCATTAGCGCCTGCTTTATTTTTATTAACATCTCAAGAACTGTAAACTCCCTAGGGACTTTGTTTCTAGGGTAGGGAAACAGAAAGCTGGAAAGATCAAAACCACTGCTCCAAGGTTAAACAGCTAGTGAGAGCTGGGGATGGGTTCTAAGATTAGTTTTCTCTTAAAGCAATGGACAGAAAAACAGAGAATAGCAAAAATAAAGGATCTTTAGACACACTCTCAAACCAGTGTTCTTTTCAGACAAGTACACTAACCCTCACCAAATTCATTTGGGGTGGAATAAACAAAAATAGCTGCTCTTTATCAAACTGTAATTCTATGCTGGGAGAGTTGGAAGCATTCTTGCCTTCTGTCCTCTCAACCTTAGTATGGGGTATAATGCCTTCTGCTACCAGGTGACAACCCTGAGGCCCAGATGTGCCAGATGTCTTGGGTCCATGGCACATATCAGGAAGTAGAAGGGAAAGGAGGTGAGGGGCTTTTTCAAATGAGGCCCATCTAACCACAGATGCCAGAATCCTTCACCTCCTCCCCCCAAAGCTACTGGTGACACCCAGTGATAATGACTATGCGGGTGTTAAAGTTCAGGCAGCTGGATGCTTTTTCTCTTCCCCCTTGGTTTCCTCTTTTAGAATATTGGTTTCTAAGCTACTCTGTGTTGCAGACTATACACAGCTAAAATGTACAGGTTTATTTTTATCATCAGTAGCAACTAGTTTGTGTTGAGAGCTGTCAGGCATTGTGTTCTGCCTTTATTTCATTAGAGTATTTCATTTCCAGTCACACTGGGAAGTAGGTCTGTTATCTGCTGCTTCTTCCCACTGTCTTTGTTGAATGAGCCAGTAAAGGATATTCCCTTATGAGGATCCTTGGTGACAAGTTTGATCCCTGGATCAAGCTGTAAACTTGAAGGGCAAGAGAGGAATGAAATCATGATAGAGAAAACCATTACCTTCTACCAAAATCAGTATTCCTTACAGACGTCTCTGGTGGTCCAGCGGTTAAGACTCTGCTCTTCCAACGCAGAGAGCATGGTTCCATTCCTGATCAGAAAACTAACATCTCACATGCTGTTCAGCCAATTAAAAAAATCAGTATTCCAGGTTCGATGTATGATACCGGATGCTTGGGGCTGGTGCACTGGGATGACCCAGAGGGATGGTACGGGAAGGGAGGAGGGAGGGGGGGTTCAGGATGGGGAACACGTGAATACCTGTGGCAGATTCATGTTGATGTATGGCAAAACCAATACAATATTGTAAAGTAATTAACCTCCAATTAAAATAAATAAATTTATATTTAAAAAAACTTAACATTCAAAAAATAAATAAATCCGTATTCCTTAACCTTTCTGGGGTCATTGGGCCTGTTGGGAGAATTTGGTGAAAACTTTGGACTTATTCCCCAGAAAATTATCNAAAACCAATACAATATTGTAAAGTAATTAACCTCCAATTAAAATAAATAAATTTATATTTAAAAAAACTTAACATTCAAAAAATAAATAAATCCGTATTCCTTAACCTTTCTGGGGTCATTGGGCCTGTTGGGAGAATTTGGTGAAAACTTTGGACTTATTCCCCAGAAAATTATCCATAAGCACTCAGGATGCTATAGTTTGTTTGTTATTTTAGTTGCTAAGTCGTCTCTGACTCTTTGTGACTCATGAACTGTAGCCCACCAGGCTCCTCTGTCAATGGCATTTCCCAGCCAAAAATGCTGGAGTAGGTAGCCATTTCCTTCTCCAGGGGATCTTCCTGACCTAGGGTTTGAACCCTTGTCTCCTTCATTGGCAGGTGGACTCTTTACCACTGAGCCACCCGGGAAGCCCAGCTGTACTTTAGACACACATGCCTTTTACTCATGGCTTCCTGAAGCCCAGGCGAAGAGCCACTACTCTCAGTGCTTCTGCTGCCTGTTAAAATAGCTCCCAAACACTTCCGGCTTCTGAACCATTGAGGGTTTTATTTCCTGTTAGCTCTGCCCATATGCTCTTCCAAAGCTGCAGTTTTAAATTCTGTCTGGAAAAAGCTGATATGCAGAATAACTCGTTCCAAGAGTCAAGCATGAAAAAACAAAAACGCAAAACTATGTGTTAGGATTCTTTAAGAATTTCACAGCCTGGGGACTTCCCTAGTGGTCCAGTGATTAAGACTCTATGCTTCCAATGCAGGTGGCATGGGTTCAGTTCCCGGTGGGGAATTAAGATCCCACATGCCTCGTGGCCTGGCCAAAAAATAAAAAGAATTTCACAGCCTCATTTAAGGTTACACTTGGGAGTGTGTCCCAAAGACAGTTAAGTAGAAAATGGAAGTGATTGTGGCGGTAATTAACACGTTACTTTTCGTTGCAGTTTAGTGAAATATTAAAACTATTCCAGGACTCTACAGGGCCTTACACGAACAGGGTCCTAACTACACCTCCCAGCTCATGTCATTCATTTTTCTACCCCACACTGGCATCTCCTCCACTTGGTAGAACTCTACAGGTATATACGTTTACTCTCCAGGCCTACATTTATTCTCAAGGTGTATGTTTGCCCTCCAGGTGTACATCTACTCTGCACACTCCCCTTGCTGTTCCCTTTGCAGAACACTCTTCCCCTGCATTTGCCAAGCGGACTCTCTTCAGTGATGCATCATCACTTGGCTCCTGGCCCCCTCTTCAGAGCAATCTTTCCAGACCTCTCCATTTGAAAAGGCACATTTTGGTACTTCTCTGGCGAGCCAGTAGTTGAGGTTCTGTGTTCCCAATGCAGGGGGCATGGGTTTGCTTGTTGGTCGGGGAAGTAAGATCACCCATGCTGCAGGGTACGATTAAAAACAACAACAAAAAACAAAGAAACAAAGAACTCAGGCTTCCCTGATAGTCCAGTGTTTAAGAATCTGCCTTGCAATGCAAGGGACATCAGTTCGAGCCCTGGTTCAGGAAGATCCCACATAACATAGAGCAGTTAAGCCCTCATACCACAACTACTGAGCCCACCTGCCCAAGAGAAGCCAGCACACTGAGAAGCCCACCTACTGTGACGAAGGTTAGCCCCTTCTGGCAGCAACTAGAGAAAGCCTGAGTGCAGCAGTGAATACCCACCACAGCTAAAAAATAAAATAAATAAATATTTTTTAAAAATGCACATCTCCCCCATCACCCTACCCACTACCCTGATTTAATTTCTTCCTCGCATTTACCATCACTGATAACCTGTTATAAATGTAACATTTGATGTCTTGTTCACCATGGAGTTTTTGCATTAATTTATATTTTTTAATGTTGTATCAAAATATAATTTATATTTATTACCAAGTGCTGGGTGTGCCTGCCTGCATTTTGCATCCAAAGAGAGCTCCTCACTGGCCTTCACCCTCACTCTGGCCCTGGTATTCCATCTCCCTCAGCTGAGAAGAAAGCTGCATGATGAGACCCTTCGTTTTGTCTACTGCAGCACATCTAGTGATCAGAAGAGGCCTGGGCAGATAGGAGATGCTCAATAAATGATTGTTAAATGAATGAAGGAAAGGAAAAGGACATTAGCAAATAACCCACAAATATGGGCAACTTGCAAAGGGAAAGCTTCGGGAGACCTGGGGTGCATACTTGGAGAGAACAGAACATTTTTAAAAGATGCTTTGTTAAGAAAAATAGTTGCCACCCACCTGGGTTCTTGGCTCCCCCAGTGCCTATCACATTGAAAGATCTCTAAAGGAGGTTTCTCACCACTTCCATCTTCCTGAGGAAATTTAACTTAATTGAGGTCAGGTTGCTACCACCACCACCACCATACACCCACCCTTTCCTCTTCCTACCTTGAGAGGAAACAGCACAGAATTCTGGACATTGAAGAAACAGACTTAGCAAAAAGCTGCTGAAACCTAAAAAATGTGATTTTATCCTACTTTACAACTTTTTCAGAAGAAAGCATCTTATTAAATCAATCAGTGGAAACTCATCCCATAACTGCTCTCTTTCAAAAAAAAAAAAGGAAGGAAACTCATTTAGCTAGGAGCAGCAGTTTTCAATATTTTGAACCCAGTGGTTTTGGTTTTATACTTTGTTGCCAAATGTCCCTGGTTTAAACTGATCTCAAAAAAAGAAATATAGATAGATATAGCTCCACACGTCTGTCTCTTTGTGGTGTCTCTGTCTCTCTTTTTGGCTCAATCTCTGGGTCATTCTATCTCTCTACATACATAGGTACATACATAGTGTTCTGAAACCATGTGGGACCTGTTCATTACCTACTGGAGACTAGGTCACTTATAAAGGACTAAATTAGTTAAAACATCTAAAGCATTAGAACAGTATCTGAAATGTAGTAATCACTTAATAGATACACCCTGTTGCTATCACTAGTGTGTAGCACATCACTTTGCCTCCTGGAGCAAACACTGACTGATGTCTCCCTGGAGCAACCCTTCCTCTTTACAGTGCCATTTCTCTCTTTGCTAGGGGTTCTGGCTGGGACACAGTGCTTCAGCGGTCTCTTGTGTTTCTGCATGTCTTCTGAACAGAGGCATTGGCTTGATATTTTGCTCCAGACTATCTTGTCAAGGATGTATGTAGCAAACCCCCTTGGAAGACAGAGACAACATCTTCCTCCAGAGCAGAAGGGCAGGATTGTTTGCTGTCTAGTGTCATAAAGATAAAGCCTCCCTCTGAGGCAAAGCTTGGTCAGGTTTACACAGAGACTGCTATAAAAAATTGGGAGCTTCCTAGGTTCAGGGTCTTTTTATGGCTTTGATGCAAACCCTTTGTCTGCACAGCATCACATACAGACACCTTTGCATTGCCCCTGGGACTTGAAGGGTATGGGGAAATGATGTAAAAATGAAGCATTAGCAGACTTCCCTGGTGGTGAAGTGGCTAAGGATCGTCTTGCCTATGCAAGGGAGATAGGTTCTGTCTCTGGTCTGGAAAGAGCCCATGTGCCATGGAGCAATTGAGCCTGTGCGCCACAACCAAGAGACCTGAAGTGACGACTACCGAGCCTGCGCGCTCTAGGGCCTGAGAGCCACAACTACTGAGGCCCATGAGCACTCGAGCCTGTGCTCTGCAACAAGAGAAGCCACTTCGATGAGAAACCCATGCACCGCAACAAAAGTAGCCCATGCTCACTGCAACTAGAGGAAGCCCACGAGCAGCAGTGAAGACTCAGCACAACCAAAAATGAAAATAGATAATCAGTAACTGCTTGTGAGGCTACAAGAGGAGCCGTTTGACTCTATGCAGGAGAATTGACATAATAACAGGTCTAATATCCTTAGAAAGGCCTGCTGGCAAGATTGGCTCTGACGGTTGTATAGGAACTTGGTTTCAGGGAGAGTTTCCACCATCCCTGAGTTGATAAGAATGGAGCAGGGCCTAAGCCGTTTGTACAAACAATGTGATTCACACAGGACATCTACTTCCCTTCAAAGAGTCTGGAACTTTGGTCCACGCCACACAGAGGCTCACACATCATCAACCCTAGTGAAACCTGGAGGCCAGGCTGTCATGAGTTTCTCTGGCCGGCCACACTCCTTGTATATTGTCATGGCTCCCAGCTAGGGGAATTAAGGGGGTCCTAGGTAACCTCCGGGAGGGGACTCTTGGCAGCCTGAGCCTGCCCTGGCACTTCATTCCCACATGACCTTTCCCTTTGCAGATTTTGCTCTGTCTCATTGTGATAGATCAGAGTGGTGAACCTATGAAGCTTCCTACCGAATCAGGGGGCCTCAGGGTGGTCTTGGGTACCCCCGACATGGAGTCTGACCCCAGAATCTCATGTCTTCTCAGCATCCATGAGATTATGGCAGGCTGACTTGTTACTTTGAAGTAAAGGAAGACATTTCACAGTTCTTGCTAGAGCCATCTCCTTATCTGTCTAGGAACACGTGGCTGTGTGTGTGTGTGTGTGTGTGTGTGTGTCTGTGTGTGTCTGTGTGTGTGTGTGTGTGTGTCTGTGTGTAGGGGTGAATCCCAGGTCTAGGACACCTTGGGTATTATACACCCATCTTACCATGGAGTTGTTAGGGGCAGACATCTGATCTAGTCCAAGCAGAAAAGACTCTTTCTTCCCTTCTGGCCATAGAACAAGAAAGACCATAACTCATGGCAGACACCTTGAAACCATGAAAGCGAACACAGAGAAAGTGGGACTCATAAACTAGGCCTTGATGATTCTGCTGGGGATGCCCAAAGCAGCTGTTTTGGAAGCCAGCTTGCCCCTGGATTATGTTAAGATACTTGAGTCAATACATTCCTTTTATTGCTTAAGAGAGATGGTATCAGGAGTCCTAACTGACACAGATCACGGCTGCTCCCAGAAAATGTCTCCATTCTAGCGCAGAGAACCAAGCCTCACCAGGACAGGATCCTTCTTTAGGGACCCTGAGAGTAACTCCATGTATACAATCAGTCTTTTGGTAGTCAACAATTTAAAAGTGCAGAGTAGCAGATAGGAACTGCAGCTGGTACCATTTCAGGTAATTTCCAGCCTAGAGATGGCTCATGGCAGAGGGGCACATAGAAGACATGAACTTCCACTTGAAGTGATGATGTAACCATAGAAACGTGAACTAAAGCCCCAGCTGCAAGGACAGGAAGAGGAGGTGTTTGACTTGGCGCGGATTGCATGTGCAAACTTGGCCTCTACTTCCTCTCCTTGCACACTTTGGGGAGAAGCATTTGCGTGACACAAATAAACATTTTGTTTTGGTACCAGAACCCAAGTGACAAAGATCAAACATCTTTCCAAAGAAAAGATTGGTGCAAAGGATGTTTCAATTCATGACTGTATTGACATAATATTATAAATGGTAACACATCTGAGACTATTGAGGTATAAACCTTTTCTGATTGAACATACTAAATGTTCAATCCATGTGTTGAATTTATTTATTAACACAGAATCTATAATGTACAAAATAAATAGGGAACCCAATAGAACATGTTATGTTACAAATTTACTGCTACTTATAACATGCTGTTTAACTCTGTTCAGATAAAACAGCAAATATATATATACATATTTGGTATAAGTCACAGATACAGAATTTGTACCAGTCTCACAGAATTAATTCTATCCAAACTGAAAATTTTACTACATTTTCTAGCAGATGCAACAGAAATTAATCACTTGAAAATAATCTCTGCCCCCGTTCTCATATTCTATTTTCTCCCTGTTGTTTAGTCGCTCAGTCATGTCTGACTCTCTTGCCAACCCATGGAAGGTAGTCTGCCAAACTCCTCTGTCCATGGGATTTCCCAGGAAAGAATACTGGAGTGGGTTGCCATTTCCTTCTCCAGGGGATCTTCCCAAACCAGGGATCGAACCATGTTTCCTGCATTGGCAGGTGGGTTCTTTACCACTGAGCCCCCAAAGAAGCCCCAAAGTAGGCTTCTCCCTAGCACCTAATATATTGTGTATGTATTTCTTCATCATTTGTCTGTCTCCCCACTAGATTGTAAATGCCCTGAGGGCAAAGCCTTGGTCAGATTCAGTGCTACATGCCCAGCACCTAGAATTTAACATACAATAGGTACCCAATAAATAAGTACTGAATGAATGAATGAACTTAAAACAGGCACACATTGAGCTAATATAAAAAACTGGATTCTACAACCTCATTTCATACACTGGCCCTGCATGATAGGTCCTTTCTTCACACCTAACTCCTCCCTGACTCTGTGGGATAAGCCAATACCCTGGAGTTGCCCAGACCCTCAGTAACACTGGGTTTGGGCACCATGACGATTGCCATCTATTCTATACCCCCAGGTTGGTTTTTTCCAGAGGACAGACTTGCACAGGTTGTGAGTGTGCAACTGAAGTGAAGAGTTTAACAGGGAGAAGGAGGCTTATTCCAACATCCCCCTGAATTGCTGTGCATGCTGCTCCAGCTTCTTGGCTTCGGCCCGGAGGTGCTGCAGGGCGGAGGGGCTGGGGTGCTGGAGCACGGCATGCTTGGTGGCCAGCGCTAGGTCCTTGAGCAGGCTGCAGAGGCAGCTGCTGCCCTTCAGGATCTCATTGACTTTCTTCACACCTAACTCCTCCCTGACTCTGTGGGATAAGCCAATACCCTGGAGTTGCCCAGACCCTCGGTAACACTGGGTTTGGGCACCATGACGATTGCCATCTATTGTATACCCCCAGGTTGGTTTTCCCCAGAGGACAGACTTGCACAGGTTGTGAGTGTGCAACTGAAGTGAAGAGTTTAACAGGGAGGAGGCTTATTCCAACATCCCCCTGAATTGCTGTGCATGCTGCTCCAGCTTCTTGGCTTCGGCCTGGAGGTGCTGCAGGGCGGAGGGGCTGGGGTGCTGGAGCACGGCGTGCTTGGTGGCCAGCGCTAGGTCCTTGAGCAGGCTGCAGAGGCAGCTGCTGCCCTTCAGGATCTCATTGCGCACGTCCCGCTCCTGGGTCTCCCGGCACAGCCTGTCCACCAGCTTCTGCCCGACCGTGATGACCAGCTTGCTCTGCGTGATGAGGGTCTCGGGGGGTTGGCTGTTCTGGAGGCTGCTGTTCAGCACGCCGATGGCTTTGAAGAGTGCCCCAAAATAGAGGCGGCAATGTTCAGAAAGGTGAATTTTCTTCTCGGGATTCTGCTGACTCAAAGGCCAGGGGATCAGGGAGCTAGGATTCTAGAGAAGGGGAAGAAGATGACAGATTAGAGAGACGCAAGCAACAGGCTGTGATTGTCCCTCTTCTCCTGTTTTTGTTTAATTTGCAGACTTTTTATAAGAAAAAGTATAGTTTTGTTTGGGAAGCTCCATGTGCAGGTGCAACACTCTGCCTAACAAATTAATGTTAATTCAAAGCATGTTGTGTTGTTTAGTTGCTAAATCCTGTCCAACTCTTTTGTGACCCAAAGGACTGTAGCCCGCCAGGCTCCTCTGTCCATGGGATTTTCCAGGCAAGAATACTGGAGTAGGTTGCCATTTCCTCCTCCAGGAAATCTTCCCAACCCAGGGATCAAATCCTGGGTCTTTGCCATCTCCTACATTGACAAGGAGGTTCTTTACTGCTGAGCCACCAGGGAAACCCTTTTTAAAGCTTCCTTATAAATATAATCTTATATATTGTGTCATATATAATCATTCATATTAGATATACATAAAATTATATTCAACCCTCTCAATAAATGATTAGAAACCCATTCTAAGAAACTTACTGACAATGACTAAATGTATACCTTTTTTAAAAAGTTTCTTCTTTTTATATTGATCCTTTTTTTAATATATTGATCCTTTTTTAACGTTTTTATTGAATTTGTTACAATATTGCTTCTGCTTTACTTTTTTTTTTTTTTTTTAACCTCAAGGCATGTGGGAACTTAGCTCCCAAACCACATCTCTTGCACTGGAAGGCAAAGTCTTAACCACTGGACCACAGTGAAGTCCCCTAAATTTATAAATTTTTAAAAATGCAGGAAAGTTGATGGTGAGTAATTTAAAATTTTTTAAATCTAAAATTTTTAATTGAGTAATTTTAAAATTTACTCAAAGAACAGGTTTTAAAGCATTACAAAAAAATCCTTCCTAATTCCAGTATAAGAGGTAAACTTGAATTCCCCCAAATTTCCAGAAGAAATCAAAATATACTGACTTATTTGCTTCAAGATTAAAATATTTATCTTACTTGCTAGTTAAAGTTTCATTTAGAATTTTACTTTCGTGAATTTTATTTTCTGCAATGTGGCGCCAAAGCCTATTCACTAGTGAAAGAGCCTCAGCATCAAATTTAGTGTCAGCCACCCCAGGTAACAATCAAAATCCCCTTTGTTAGGTGAGAGGTGAGGAGACTGAGTATCCCAGAAGAGAAGAGGTCACCTCGGGTCACTCAATTAGCAAAATAAAGATTGGAGGGCTGGACTTCCCTGGCAGCCCAGTGGTTAAGACTCACATTCCCAATGGAGGGACCCAGGCTTCACTCCCTGGTCAGGGAGCTAGATCCCACATGCCACAACTAAGACCTGGGGCAGCCAAATACATAAATAAATACTGAAGCAAGTTCTGGAGCGCTAAGCCAAGTCAGCAAGTCTGGAATTCTCATTCTTTGTTAAACTGCACCCTTTTATCAATCTAAGATCTCAAAACTCACAACTCAGAAGCACTCAGACTACATTATGGTCTGACTGTGTCTCCCTAAAATTTGAATCATGAAACTCTAACCCCTCAAGGTAAAGGTATTAGGAGATGGAGCCTTTGGGAGGTGGTGACTAGAATTAGGGCTTCCCCGGTGGTTCATGGCCCCCAGAGTGGGGGATGAGTGCTCTTATAAGGGTCGTGTGAGAGCTTGCTTCCCACCTGTGTCCTCTGCCAGGTCCGAAGCCTGGGAGGGATCTCTCACCAGAACCTGACCATGCTGGCATCCTGATCTTAGACTCCTCGTCTCCAGGACAGTGAGACATAAATTTCTCTTATTTGCAAGCCACCCAGACTACAGTACTTTGTTGTAGCAGCACAAACAAGGACAAGTGACGAAGAAAAGATCGGAGTGTTAGCTGTGGTAGACTCTTGGAGGGGCAGGAAGCATGAGAAGAATGCATCAGAAGCTAGGAATGAGAAGCAACCATCTGGGGAACTGGAACGTTGGCATCTTAGCTTGAGGGTATTACCTGTAGGTAAACAATGTGCTGCCTTTTATCCTGGGGTCTTGGAAATCTCTGGAGGTATTTTCGGTTGTCACACTGATGAGGGAGCACCACAGGATACCGGCAATCAGGGGACTAGGGATGCTCAACGGCTCACCCCGCATGACGGAGAATTGTCTGCCCAATGGTCAGTGCTCCCTCTACCCACACTAAGAAGCAGTCAGTCCAAAGCAGGATGCTTCCAAGTGTCCTTGGACCACTGCACCAGTAGCACCTGAGACCTTATTAGAAAAGAAAATTCCTAGACTTACTGCATCCCGAACACTGGGGTGGGACCCAGTTCTCTGGGTTTTAACAAGCCCTATAGGAAACTGTGAGTGAAGTGAAGTCGCTCAGTCGTGTCCGACTCTTTGCTATCCCATGAACTGTAGTCTACCAGGCTTCTCTGTCCATGGAATTTTCCAAGCAAGAGAACTGGAGTGGGTTGCCATTTCCTTCTCCAGGGGATCTTCCTGACCCAGGGATTGAACCCAGGTCTCCTGCATTGCAGGCAGATGCTTTACCCTCTGAGNATCCCATGGACTGTAGTCTACCAGGCTTCTCTGTCCATGGAATTTTCCAAGCAAGAGAACTGGAGTGGGTTGCCATTTCCTTCTCCAGGGGATCTTCCTGACCCAGGGATTGAACCCAGGTCTCCTGCATTGCAGGCAGATGCTTTACCCTCTGAGCCACCAGGGTGCCCACATAAGAAACTGTGACACACTCTCAAATTTGAGAACTGCTAGTCCGAGACAGACTTCATGTTGAATAAAATAGCATGACTTCTAGCAATGTGACAGGCCGCTAAGTTTGGGGTTTGGAGTTTGCAGAACTAAGCATCAGGAAGTGAAGTTGCTCAGTCGTGTCCGACTCTTTGCGACCCCATGGACTGTAGCCTACAAGGCTCCCCTGTTCATGGGATTTTCCAGGCAATATTACTGTAGTGGATTGCCATTTCCTTCTCCAGCGGATCTTCCCAACCCAGGGATCGAACCCAGGTCTCCCACATTGTAGATAGACACTTTATCGTCTGAGCCACCAGGGAAGACCCAGCATCAGGAGGCCTGGGTTATTATCCTAGCTGGCCTCTGAAAAGGCAATGATCTTATCCACATCAGTGAATAACTGACCCTCCTTGCCTACCCTGATCCCCCAGCTGGAAAGTTGAGTGGGTTCACTGGTTCCCAGGCTTCAGTTATGCAAAGAAAACCTTCACATGCTATGAAGTTTCTGCCTTCCTCTTGACTTCAGTTGGCTTCATCTTTGTCTTTAAACGATCCAGTTTTTACTTAAAACTGTTTAAATTGGTAAATGGAAAACTAGTATCATTTGCCAGCAATAGGAGGTAACCAATTAAAATTAAGCACAATGATAACATCTTTGATTTAAAAAAGAACATCGTATATCAAAGAGGTGCTGAAGGTACACAAGCCTCAAACCAAAATGGTTTTTCTGTTGTAATCAGAAACATTAAAAGAGAATGTCAGACCAATAAACAGATAGAGGTAGATCAAGTGAAGACACAATGAGAAGACAATCACGTACAAGCCAGGGAAAGAGGTGCCTCAGAAGAAAAGAGCCTTGATTTTGGATTTCTAGCCTCCAGAATTGTGAGAATATAAATTTCTATTGTTTAAGCCAAAGGGGGTGGGGGTGGGGAAAAAAAAAGAATGTTAGGCCATGTGACTTAATGCCTGGTCATTGATAAACTTGCAGAGGACCTAGAATTATCTCACTAGTGGTCAAAGGGCTGTGTTCCACACTTGGGGGTTCACTGGGCTAGTTCATCTCCAGGGTTCCTTCTTCTGTAAATAAGGAACAACTATCACAAAACCCAAGTCTCCTCCCATATGGGTCAGGGCTGTGATGTTGAATTATTCACAGCAGGAGATGTCTCCAGGGATAAAGCGTCAATTAGAAGGATTGGAGAGTTAGTCAGCATCTTCACTTACCTGTGTTTCTAAGTCGCTGTTTTCATCTGACCTTTGCTCCAAGATGGGCTTTTCTCTCTCTTCCAGGCGAGGCAACTTCTGAAATATAAAATCCCTTCGAATTACCTACTGTATAGCTGTTTAATCCACTTTAAAACTTGAGCATTCCTCTTTATGCTTTTGTTGAGGTTCTGCCTATGATACCTTTTGCCAAAAAAGGAGATTTTAGCAGGTCAAGAGCTGAATGTTGCCTATCAACACAGCCTAATAGGACACAGAGTTTAACCAGAAATGAAAAATATCTAAATGTCCAGTTTCTCCAGAGTGTGTTAAAGCTCTTGCACCACCAGGCATGTCAGCAGAAAACCCCAAGTCTGGGGCCGAAAGCACCAAGTTATCCTGTGACACAGCCCCTGTTATCTGCTGCATCTCCTGCAACTTGCAATTCTTGAACTAAAGGTGTCTTACTGTAGTGTCTCATCTCATGGAGGAAAGTATTTCTAAGAGTAACTAGAGTCTGGAGGCTGCTAGGACCAAGGACAATTTGGAAGAGTGTTTATACTTCCTCTTATGTTCCTAAGAAGCACACTGACAATGACTCAGTTTATAACTTTCCAAAGTGCAAGGAAACTTATTGGTGAGATTAAAAATTTTGCTCAAAGAACAGGTTTCAAAAGGTTTTCAGAATCCTTTCTTATCCGAGCATCAGAAGTAAGCCCTAAACCCTAAAATGTCCAGAAGACATCCTGTTTGTCTTAATATTAAAACATTATCTTTCTTCTTACTAAGATCTCATGCAGAATTTTACCTTCATGATTTTTATTTTCTGGAAAATGGAACTCATGCCTCCCCAAAGATGAAAGAGTAGATTCTCAGCATCTAACTTATGGGTGACCACTCCAGATAAAAATGGAAAGCTCCTTTATATTTTATTAATACCACGTGGAACTCTGAACTCACCTGTTCACAAACATTTGTTCTATTCTTCTCTAATAGTTCAGGAGAGTGTTTGCTTTCTTTTTGCTTATGAAAAGGAGTGTTCCTTTGATAGGATTCAATCTCCCTTTGGGGAAGCTGGATGGATTTGGCAAGCTTAAACTCTGCACTTGGGGTCAATTGCACGGGATCTTCCTTTTCACAGTTCGGCTTGAAAAGGAGCCTCCCATTGGCAATGATGATGGAGGCAAACCTCTTGACGTCTTCTGGAACCATCCGTGCCACCTGAACAAATCTCTCCAGGTCATCTGGGCTGTTCTGGATTTTGTCAGTCACAAGGACTTCCAGGGACCAATCACAGCTCTCCAGACTTTCCTTTGTTTCAAGCAGGATTTGGTAGGAGTTGGAGATCGTCTGTAGCTGATCCCTAATTCTGGTCTGAAGGTTACTGTTGGTGAGGTTGCAGGTGGTCCCACAGACTCCCTGGGCAAAATCCAAGAATTCTCTCAAGGATTCCTCTGTGAGGTCAGCGGCCCTGCGGATTGCGTTGATGTTGGCCTCCAGAGAGTCCCTGAACCTCCACGTCCTACTGACAAAGAGCATCAGGCCCCCGACGGAGCTGGCCACCTTGTGCTGCAGAACTGTGACCGTCTCTCTGGCCAAGTCCAGGTCCAAGGGATAGTGTCTCATCTCATGGAGGAAAGTATTTCTAAGAGTAACTAGAGTCTGGAGGCTGCTAGGACCAAGGACAATTTGGAAGAGTGTTTATACTTCCTCTTATGTTCCTAAGAAGCACACTGACAATGACTCAGTTTATAACTTTCCAAAGTGCAAGGAAACTTATTGGTGAGATTAAAAATTTTGCTCAAAGAACAGGTTTCAAAAGGTTTTCATAATCCTTTCTTATCCGAGCATCAGAAGTAAGCCCTAAACCCTAAAATGTCCAGAAGACATCCTGTTTGTCTTAATATTAAAACATTATCTTTCTTCTTACTAAGATCTCACGCAGAATTTTACCTTCATGATTTTTATTTTCTGGAAAATGGAACTCATGCCTCCCCAAAGATGAAAGAGTAGATTCTCAGCATCTAACTTATGGGTGACCACTCCAGATAAAAATGGAAAGCTCCTTTATATTTTATTAATACCACGTGGAACTCTGAACTCACCTGTTCACAAACATTTGTTCTATTCTTCTCTAATAGTTCAGGAGAGTGTTTGCTTTCTTTTTGCTTATGAAAAGGAGTGTTCCTTTGATAGGATTCAATCTCCCTTTGGGGAAGCTGGATGGATTTGGCAAGCTTAAACTCTGCACTTGGGGTCAATTGCACGGGATCTTCCTTTTCACAGTTCGGCTTGAAAAGGAGCCTCCCATTGGCAATGATGATGGAGGCAAACCTCTTGACGTCTTCTGGAACCATCCGTGCCACCTGAACAAATCTCTCCAGGTCATCTGGGCTGTTCTGGATTTTGTCAGTCACAAGGACTTCCAGGGACCAATCACAGCTCTCCAGACTTTCCTTTGTTTCAAGCAGGATTTGGTAGGAGTTGGAGATCGTCTGTAGCTGATCCCTAATTCTGGTCTGAAGGTTACTGTTGGTGAGGTTGCAGGTGGTCCCACAGACTCCCTGGGCAAAATCCAAGAATTCTCTCAAGGATTCCTCTGTGAGGTCAGCGGCCCTGCGGATTGCGTTGATGTTGGCCTCCAGAGAGTCCCTGAACCTCCACGTCCTACTGACAAAGAGCATCAGGCCCCCGACGGAGCTGGCCACCTTGTGCTGCAGAACTGTGACCGTCTCTCTGGCCAAGTCCAGGTCCAAGGGGAGCTCTCTGGCTGATTCCTCTGAGAAGGAGCTGGACGAAGAGTCAGTGGATGTGGAGGAGCAGGAGGAAAGAATGCTGGCTCTACTGTCAGAGCTGGACACAGAAGAGCTGTCTGATTCAGGGGACAGCGATGCTGCCTGGCTGGGAAACCATGAGGAGTTATGGTCCGAGGAATTCTCTGAAGGCACGTTGGCTTTCCCCAGCTCTTTCCCAGACTGAGGGTCCCTCGGCCTTGCTTTAGGGATGTCGTAAATGTTCTGCTTGGTGTTCTGCTGCTCCACTCGGGGGATCAGAAAACTTGAAGGAACCTTGTAGCTGACACCTTCGTCCAAAGGGAATGCACCCTTGGCCAGTGGAAAGCTATAAGAAGGAATTTCTGGAAGGCTGAATTTTTTCTGCATGGGCATGTTTTTCTGTGGATGTGGACTGAGAGTCCCTGCTCTGCTGCTCGGAGGGCTGTGGAAGCTGGACATACACCTGGGGAGGGCATGGTGCCCCGATTTTTCCACAGAGCTACTTGGAGATGCATTTCTTACATCAGCCTTTTCCAGAGACACTGGCGTGTCATAAACCCATTCCGATTTCTGAGGGCTTGGCAATGTGTTGCAGCCACCCCTCCTTAAGGCGATGCTTGATGTCGGGGGAATATTCTGCCTCTGTGAAGAACCACACAAAGTCACCCATTATTTAGTTTAAGGAAAAGACAGTGTGAGCGACTCGAGGATGCATGTGTATTACACTGAGGAGCCACCAAGTGCTGGGCACTGTGCATCTCAAAAGGCTGACAGTCACTCCTCTGCTCAAGTTTCTGCAGTGGCTTCCCATTTCTGCCACCACTCAAGCCCTTCACAGTCTGGCTTCAGCCTCCTTTTGAGTCTCCTCGCTCTCTGCCTCTGCCACCACACCTGGCACTCCCCTCCTTCAAGGTCCAGCGACTCAGGCTGCTTACCTTTCTCGGTACCCAAAATGCTCTCCTGCATGGCTATATTTGATTCTGTCCAAGCTGGTTCCTCTGTTCTCGTGTCCACTCAACCCCTTGCTTTCCATCTAACAAACTCCTGTGCATCCCACATGACACTGCTGAGAAGCCACCTTGGGCATGAGTGCGTGCTTGCTGAGTCACTTCAGTCATGTCCCACTCTCGGCGACCCCATGGACTGTAGACCAAATTCTGTCCAAGCTGGTTCCTCTGTTCTCGTGTCCACTCAACCCCTTGCTTTCCATCTAACAAACTCCTGTGCATCCCACATGACACTGCTGAGAAGCCACCTTGGGCATGAGTGCGTGCTTGCTGAGTCACTTCAGTCATGTCCCACTCTCGGCGACCCCATGGACTGTAGACCACCAGGCTCCTCTGTCCATGGGACTCTCCAGGCAAGAATACTGGAGTGGGTTGCCATGCCCTCCTCCAGGGGACCTTCCTGACCCAGGGAGAGAATGTCTCCCTCATCAGCAGGTGAGTTTTTTATCACTAGCGCCACCTGGAGAGCCCACCTTGGGCATAGGTGTATTTATTGTATGCCTGTGACAGAATCCATTGATAAACATGGATTACAGATTTCAAGTTAAGTCATCTCCCCTCCATACAAATAAAAACCTACGTCAGCGCAACATGTCTCCAAGGTAGACTGCAAGAAGAAGCATTTATCTCAAGTCTCCTGCGCTCTTGCTCTGTGCCAAGCACTGTACTAGGTCCTTCTCAGGGATTATGTCAATTCTCACAGTAAGTTTGTAAAGAGAAACGGAGGCGTATGGAAGTCAAAGGATTTATCTAGACTACATGACTTGTCTGGTTGCTGAACACCGTTGCAGTTACAAATTTTGCCTCCAGTGAAGTAAATTCTGCTATGAGGGATTTGAGTTCCTAATTTTGACCAAGCAAACAACATTTCCCAGAGGCAGTTCAGGTTTGCACAGTCTCAGATCTCAGTGCTGATCATACTTACATTTGTTTGGCTGGCCGGGGGACCCAGTGCTGCCTTTTGGGGGCTGGGGGGGATATCATACAGCTGCTGCGTGCCTGGCTCCTGGGAAAAGACCACAAAGAAGGTCAACTTGGAATTTTCTTTCCTGGTGACTGCACATCACAAACCGTCTCAACGCTGGTGTTTTTTTGTTTTTTTTTTTTTTTCCAAGTGAAAACACAAATCACTGAAGCCTTTGGGGCTTTCAGTCATGATGGTTTTATGGAGCAACTGTGTGCTGTTCTGAATATATTTTCAACAATGGGCTCTGTGTTTTTAAAAAAAGGCACCTTCTCAATCAAAGGTGGGGACAAACTATAGAGAGAATTAGCTGCAGTTGTCTGAGTTAAAAACAGCAGTTCATTTCCTTCGGTAAGTTCCCCACTAATGACTGGCCACTGAACTAAGTGACATATGGACACCCAGGAATGAGCAAAAGACAAGGCACCTCTAATATGGAGCAACTGTGTGCTGTTCTGAATATATTTTCAACAATGGGCTCTGTGTTTTTAAAAAAAGGCACCTTCTCAATCAAAGGTGGGGACAAACTATAGAGAGAATTAGCTGCAGTTGTCTGAGTTAAAAACAGCAGTTCATTTCCTTCGGTAAGTTCCCCACTAATGACTGGCCACTGAACTAAGTGACATATGGACACCCAGGAATGAGCAAAAGACAAGGCACCTCTAGAGATAATAGACATTTGTGGGGGAGATGCACAGGTATGTTAGGAAATCCATATATTAAGACGTGAAAAATAGGTTCCGTATTCCAAGGTACAGTGAAAGAGCACCATAACAAGTTTTGCAAAGAAAGAGAAATGAAGCTGAAATTTGGAGAGGGTTTTTGTTTTGGGCTTTTTTTTTTTTTTGGCCACACATCATGACTCGTGGGATCTTATTTCCCCGACCAGGGATTGAACCTGGGCCCTCGGCAGTGAGAGTCCTAATCACTGGAGAGACTCAGGCCGTGAGTCTCCTCTGAGTCGCCTCCTTTCACTTTATAGGCAGGGGGAAGTTTGGTACTGCCTGCTCAGAGCATTAAATTCTTCCACCAAGACTTCTTACTACCTGGGAGCCACCAGGAAGTCACCGGACCAGCCTGAATTTTTATTTTGACTGAAGCTGTGGCTCTCAGCCCTGGCTGAGCTTGAGAACCAACTGGGAGCTTTAACATTCCTACTGCTCAGGGCTCACCCCAGATCTCAAACCTCAGAGTCTCTGGGCGTGGCTGAAGCACCCAGGCCATTCCCCTGTCTTGGTGGGCAGGGGAGAGCATGGCCGTGGGGCAGTTCTGATAGGCTAAGAAGTGAGTGAAGTTGTTTTCTGATTACAGGAAGTATGTCTTACAAAACTGATGAACCAGTTACATTCAAATAAGGTAAAAGAAAAAAACACCAAAAAAACCTCTGAAATTTCATCCCCCAGAGATAATCAGTGTTAAGATGGCCAACAGTAATGTTAAGATTATGATGTATATCCTCCGTGTTACTATTACTTTTTAAAAAGTGCAGATATGTGTATATAGGTGTGTGTATATATTGTGTTAGTCACTCAGCCATATCCGACTCTTTGTGACCCTATGGACTGTAGCCGACCAGGCTTCTCTGTCCATGGGATTCTCCAGGCTAGAAAACTGGAGTGGGTTGCCAGTCCTTTCCCCAGTGTGTATATATGCATGGATATAAAGTATTACAAATGTGAAGTAAAAAAATTTTAAATATTCAGAATTCAAATAGTAGTAATATTCTTCTGAGCATGTCTGGGTTCCCTGGGCACAAAGCTGGCTTCTAAGTGGTGATGGGTTCCTTGGAGTCAGAACAGAAGCTCCAAAGATCTCTCAATGGTAAAACTGAAATGGAAGGTCGGCGTGACGCTGAGAGCCAACAGTTTAGATGGAGAAACCGGGGTGGAGCAGGGCCACGGATGAGGCTCACCTTCAGGGTTGGTGGGCACCGGCTCTGGGCAGGCACGTCGTACACCTGGCAAGCCAGGGCTGGTAATGAGGTCCGAGCAGGTCTGGGAATCATCAAGACAGCCTTGGGGAGGAAAAGAAAAACAGAGGGAAAGAAATGTTATCACCGTATCCATGGACCACAAAACAGCAAAGGCACCACTAACATGCCAGGACATTTTCTGGGCACCTCTCATTGGAGACCCTTTGCGCTGAGACTGGAGACAGCAGGACGCTGGTGGGGAGGTCTGTGATGGAGGGCAGTCTTCCTCACCAAGTGGATCAGCCTCATCTGCGAAGTGAGTTGGAAATGCAGATTCCTGGGCCCCGTGCGCATTGCACAGAATCTCAGTCTTGACAGAGAGCCTGGAAAACTGCAGTATCGCCAGGGCCCCCAGGTGATTCTGATGTTCTCAGAATTTTATTTATGGAGCTGACTTTGTGGGTCACACTTGCCCAAGAGACAACCTACAGCCTATGATGGGACTTCCCTTGGTTTGGAATTGTAGGTGGAAAGAAGCCAGTTCAGAAATGCCCATTGTTTCTTGAAAAACGTAGATGGGAACTAAGGAACATTTTTTTGAGAAACATGGTTTTGAAAGGTATAGGGGACAGAAGGAAACTCTAGTTCAAGAACTAGACGGTCTATAAGCAATTTAAACCTAAAAGCAGATTTCATCAGAAAATCTGATCTTTTTACTTGAAATACAAAAGATTACTCTTTCTGAATTCAAACCAAAATCAAATACTTACTTTGTATGGTCATTTTTTTTTTTTTAAGAGAGGTCAGTGTATTATAATAAGGAAGTTGGAATAAAAAGTAAAACAAAGCTCAAGATCGTGGTTACCCTGGGGGGAAGTGGCTGAGAGAGGTGGGAGGGGGCTTCTGGGTTGCTGGTTTCATTGTGTTTCTGGATTCCGATACTAGTGACTGAACTGTGTACTCTGAGGATCTAGAGGTTAAACTTCAGTAAAACATTAATAGATAGTATCAGCCACAGAGCCAGGTGAACTAGATCAAGAGCACGCCAAGGGCCCTGTTTTGGGTGTTGGCAGGCCAGGGGTGTGGACAGACACAGACACAACAAGGAAACTTTAGTCTCTGTGTTCATCAGGATATGACCTTGGATGGGCCTTTCACCTCCCAGGGAATCAATTTCCTCATTTGTAAAATGAAGAGTTGTTCTCCTCTAAAGAGGTCTCCTTTTCTCTCAGATCTACAGAGGTCTCTTCCAGCTAGAATGATGCAGAATCCCCGATGAGGACAACTTGAGACAAGGGACATACTTTCACCTTCTTGGGTTTTAATTTTTGGCTAACATAAATCTAGAGATGCTCAACCTGAGTATAAAGGGAATCTCTGAAACGGGTCCCCCGGGCCGCGTGCCAAGCCTGTGAACTGCCCATTGGAAAACAGCTCAAGCTAGTGGCGGGGCTTGCTTAGTTTTACCAATGTCTGCTTCTGCTCAGAATGTTATTTTTTCAGCGGTCTCAGACTCAAAGCTCACCACTGGATTACCCAAGTGGGGAGGAGATGCCTGCCTTCTGTGGATCGGAAGATTCTTAAGTTATTATAATCTTGCATCCTTCTAGCTCCTTCCTTCTTGTAGTAGAGGAAGAAGCAAGATTACTCAGAATCACCAAAAGCTATAGTTTGAGGTGAACTCAGAAATGATAAGATGGTTGGATGGCATTACCGACTCAATGGACATGAGTTTGAGCAGGCTCCAGGATTTGGTGATGGACAGGGAGGCCTGGCGTGCTGCAGTCCATGGGGTTGTAAAGAGTCAGACACGACTGTGTGACTGAACTGAACTGAACCCTCTCTTGATACAAAGCAAGAAAGAGAAGTCTAGAGGGGTGCTGTGATGTCTCCGGTCACCCAGCATGGCCGTGGCTGCCGCAGAAACCAAGTGAACCTGGATTCCTGATTTCTAAGCTGCAGACGACATTGCTTGCTTTAAAAGACCCTCAAGCACAGAGAAGGCGATGAAAAAGGGAATGGGGAGAGGGCCAAAATATAGACAGGGCAGTGATGGAGGGAACTTAGGCAGGAATAAAAGGCAGGAAAGTTCCCCAAGTGTTTTACTGGGACCACCTCAAGACCTGCTTGAGTGGTGAGGAGCCCCTGGCTTCTGAAATCCCCTTCAGTGGCTGTGGTTTCTGCCATGGCCACAGCCTGCACCAGTGAGGTCTCCACGCTTCATGTCAAGGATAAATCTTACAGCTAATGCCCTGACCCTTTTCTGAGTTGGGATGGTCAACTCATCTCTCTTTTTATACCAACATCAGTCTAGAAGTTGACAGTGAGCCCACGGTTATGTTGGATCTGGTCATTTCATTCATTCCACAAATGTCTATGGAGCATCTCGCAGGAGCCTGGCATGGTCCTGGGGGTTCAGAATCCCCAGAAAACTGCAGACTTTGCACCTGCTGTGCTTTTAGGGGGCAGGGAAAATGACCTTAGATTTAAACAAAATTTTTTTAATTGGAGTATAATTGCTTTACAATGTTGTATTAGTTTCTGCTGTACGACAACATGAATCAGCCATATGTATACATATATCCCCTACCTCTTGAGCTTCCCTCTCACCCCCATCCCCATCCCAGCCCTCTAGGTCATCACAGAGCACTGAGCTGAGCTCCCTGTGCTACACAGCAGCTTCCCACTAGCTATTTGTTTTACATACGGTAGTGCATGCACGTAAACGCTGCTCTCTTAGCTCGTCCCATTTGGCCTTTGATTTTGTCTTTTTTCTTTCCTTTGAAAGTGAAAGTCGGCTCAGTCGTGTCCAACTCTTTGTGACCCCATGGACTATACGGTCCATGGAATTCTCCAAGCCAGAATATTGGAGTGGGTAGCCTTTCCCTTCTCCAGAGGATTTTCCCAACCCAGGGATTGAACCCAGGTCTCTCATTTTGCAGGCAGATTCTTTACCAGCTGAGCCACAAGGGAAGCCCAAGAATACTGGAGTGGGTAGCCTTGCCCTTCTCCAGCAGATCTTCCCGACCCAGGAATCGAACGGGTCTCCTGCATGGCAGGCGGATTCTTTACCAACTGAGCTATCAGGGAGCAACTCAATTAACTTCAGCCCAGGCCACTCGCTCTCAGAGGAGCCAGCACCCAGGCCCCACTCTGGGTCAGCTGCTCGGATGACAGCTGAGCGTGCCAGGCCTAGATTTGGGCCAGTTGTTCCAGAAAAGGGACTTCAGGTCCACCTCACAGATGGCTGCAGGACAATCAGCCACTTCTAGAGGTGTTTGTAGTCGGTGCCTAGAGGGGCGGCTGTTCTGTGTAACACGGGTTGTCTGCCTGGCAGCCCGGGGAGGCAGGCAATCTGAAGTATCCAGAGTCTCTTAGGGACTTCCCTGATGGTCCAGAGGCTAAGACTTTGCCTTCCAGTGCAGGGTGAGCAGGTTCCATCCCTGGTCAGGGAGCTAAGATCCCACGTGCCCCCCATTCACCAAACCCCCCAAAACATAAAACAGAAGCAATATTGTAACAGATTCAATAAAGACTTTAAAAAAGTCTCTTACAGAGTCAAAGAAGCTGGTGTGGAAGAGGCCTGCAGGGTAAGTGGGACATTCCTGGGAGGAGGGGCAGTACATACATGGGAGGAGTAGCCTCTCCTGGCCTAGGGCCTCATCAGGACCTCTGTGCAGAGCTGAGGCCAGGTGGGATGTGTCATCTCAGCGGAAAACAAAGTGTGTGATGGCAGGAAATGCTTGCAGTGACTGAAGATCGTGCAAGACTGTGCTGCATTCTTAACACCTCATGAAGGCCAGGGCTTGGAGGGAAACTGCATTAATTTTTTTTTCTTTCAAATTCCTGCTTCTTTGTTCTTTTTTTTTTTTTTTTTTTGATGTAGACCATTTTTAAAGTCTTAATTGAATTTGATACAATACTGCTTCTATTTTACGTTTTGGGTTTTTAGCCCCAAGGCATGTAGGATCTTAGCTTCCCCACCAGGGATTGAACCTGCACTCTCTGCACTGGGAGGAGAAATCTTAACCACTTGACTACCAGGGAAGTCCCTTCCTCTCCTACTTTAAAAAAATGTTTCATTCTGCATTTATGAAGTGCTTCTTTTCTTCAGCTTTAAAAGAATGTTACTTTTTAAAAATTACAGATGTAATACATGCCCTATATAACACACAAATCAACCTCTTAGTCTCTTTGTTCATCAAATATTTATCAAGTACCCACCCAAGGCTAGACACGTCCAAGGTGCAGGGGACACAGATGCGAATATAGATCCCTGTTTAACGACTTCTTTCACTTTCTGCTTAACCAGTGCCACTTCCTAAGGGCGACCACTGCTAGTGTGCGTTCTTTTCAACGCATACATATACACACATACTTTTTAAAGTTTTTTTTTTTGTTTGTTAGGTTTTTATTTAAATGGCTCTTTTTCCCTCCCTTATAAATACCTTATAAAACTAATTTCATTTTTTTCCCCCAATAACTGCAGTACACACACACACACACACACATAGTGGCTCATGTAAGGTACTGCCAAAACTTATGTAACCAATCCTCCATGAATGTTCCTTTAGGCAACTCGAATTTTTCCCTGTAACAAATAATACTGTAATGGCTATGACTTCCTCATTCAGATATATTTCTGCCTTCTTGTATACTTTTGCAACAATTCTGGAAATCCTTTCTAGGTTGAAAGGAACACATATTTTAAATCTGATGAATGATTTTCTTGCCTTTGACCCATGGAAATTCAACCCCTCCATTTAACTAATGTTTCTTCCTAGTGTAAAAAGAGACCACTGTGAATGTTATCATTCTCTCAGACTCAGCTCAACTAAGCATTCAGTTTCCTGCAAAGCATGGGTGTCTTGGCAAGCCAGGAACCACCAGGGTACCCAGAGCATTAATGACAACCCAGGCACCTCAACTGACTGGTTCCCATCCTGTACGTTTGCTCTCCTGATGGACACCCACAATTCAGGGGTATTTAGGCCCTGGGTGCTTCCTACCTTTGTCCTATTTCTTCTGTCTGGAAATGTACTTACCTGTTTTGGAAAGCTTAGGGTCTTTTCACAGACGATTCTGGCACAGGTAGGTGGGTCAGGGACTTCGTAGACTTGGACTGTGGGAGGCGGGGGCCCCTCCACCCAACTCTTCATCTGCTCGTACACAGGAGATGAGGGGTTGAGCAGGGCAGGCACCTCACAGGTCTCCTGGGAGATGGCGGGAGCATTGTCTAGGCCTTTCAGGAAAGGGGGATGAGGCCTGTCTGTGGGGGCCTCTGCTAGGATTTGGAGGCGGTTGGCAGGGGCCAGGCCTTGCCTCCCGTGGAGCAGACACTTCCACCAGCCTTCGCTTTCCGGCACGTTTTGTTCCAGAATGGTCAGGATATCTCCTCTGCAGAAAGCCAGCTCATCGGCGCAGTCGGGATGGTTGTCATAAAGTGCCTTGGCCAAGAGGGTCTGAAGATGGGAGAGAAACAATTCACAGTCATTGTTATTGCCAAGGACGAAGACTGCCACACCACTAGCTTAGAACACAGTCACAGCTGCTCCTTTATCTCATTTCCTCCCCTCCCACCCCCGCCCGCCCAGAGACTCTT
>SJYX01011781.1:303805-437345 GCA_006410675.1 Oreotragus oreotragus
TTATCCCGGCTGTTTGCCCAATTTATTTCTAGCCATACTTGGGGAGGTGAGGAGAGTCTCAAGTGAAATGTCAGAACTTCCAGGTAGTCTTACCTATCACTGACTCAATGGACATGAGTCTGAGCAAGATCCTGGAGATGATACTTAAGTCCATGGGTCACAAAGACTTGTACACCACTGAGTGACTGAACAAATGACCCACCCGAGTTATATGGTAGATGGCAGCCTAGCGCAGAACAAGGTTGAAATCCTGGCTCTGACTTCCTGGCTCTGTGGCTTAAGTAAATTAGCCACTATCTTTGGGACTCAGTTTCCTTGTCTGTAAAATGGGAATAACAGCACTATCTACCTCATGTGGGTGTGCTCAGTCACTCAGTCATGTCCGACTCTTTCCGACCCTTTGGACTGTAGCCTTCCAGGCTCCTCTGACCATGGGATTTTCCAGGCAAGAATATTGGAGTGGGTTGCCATTTCTTCCTCTGGGGGATCTTCCCGACCCTGGGATTGAACCCACGTCTCTTGAATCTCCTGCACTGCAGGCAGATTCTTTACCACGAGCGCCACCTCTGCTTCACAAAGTTATTGATTAAATGGGTTGATCTGTACAGAAAGCTCACTGAACAGCTCCTGGCACTTTGTAAGTGCTCAGTAAAGCTTGGCTGCAAACTGTCAAAATGATTCTATTGTTCTTTGCCTGGTTGTTGCTTTTCTCCTGGCTGGCCTTGGAAGCTCCATGACTTTTGGGATCACACCTTGCTTGATTTGGTGTTCTCTCGCAGCATTGAGCATGGACCCAGGCTCAGAGCAGAGGCTCCATTAATGCTCATTTATTCACGTGCAGTGAAACAAAGACACAGAGGGTGAGTGACTAGTCTACACAGCCGGGATCAAAATACAAACACTCTCTTAATTCTCAGACCCACGCTCTTTCTGTAAGCTACATGGTTCTCAAAAAATCCCAAACAACAACAACAAAAAACCCCACCTGTTATAATGACAGCAATGGTACTGTACTGCCTACAGATACCTAGCTCCTCAAATGCCCCTTGACCTGATTTTAACCTTTTTACGGTTCCCTCATTAATTAATCAGTTTAATAAAATCCTTGACGTGAATTCATTTCATATTTGCATAAGTTATGATTTTACCTTTTTGAAAATGAGATTTTGTTCACACTGGGGAGAAAACAGAAAGCAAAACACAGTCTCCAATCTATTATCACAATTCCCATGAAATACATCTAACGCACTCTGAGAAGAAAAAATCCATCATCTGAAACGTGCTTGCATTTGTCTAGAAATAATGGCACCCCACCCCAGTACTCTTGCCTGGAAAATCCAATGGACGGAGTAGCCTGGTGGGCTGCAGTCCATGGGGTCGCTAACAGTCAGACAGACTGAGCGACTTCACTTTCACTTTTCTCTTTCATGCATTGGAGAAGGAAATGGCAACCCACTCCAGTATTCTTGCCTGGAGAATCCCAGGGACGGGGGAGCCTGGTGGGCTGCCGTCTATGGGGTCACACAGAGTCGGACACGACTGAAGTGACTTATCAGCAAGATAGTGTTTGTGTTTAGGCAGAGCAGTTGCTTCAATATGGCAGTTGCTTGGAAGCACCCAGATTGGCAGCAGCTTAGCTGGTGGACTTGCCTGTTGCAAAAGGGGATACTTGTCTAAAGAACAATTGCCTTGTGTGATCACCCACCTGATCAGGCACCCTGTCCTGTCCAAAATGGACATCGACAGTCTTGCTCTGGAGACATGGTTTACTTTCCATGGACAGTCTGCAATCTTCAGAGCGCCAGCTCACACCCTAAAGGGCGTACAGTCACAGCAAAGGAAAACCCTAACTATGTTGCTTGAACAGGATTCCCGTCAGAATAGTATTTTGTTATAACTGGTCCAGAGACAACTCCTGCAGTCAATTAATGTCTCAAAGCTTTAATAACAAAGACTATTAATATTTATGTTATAAAAGAATTAAATACAGGTAAGAAATCTTGGAGAATTCCTCTCCCAGAAAAGGGAGCTAACAGTAGACTATACTGAATGGGGAATTATTTTGTGTTGGGGACATGAAGCTATTATATCAGTTAATTCTCAGGTGCCTCAGAGGTAGGTTTTCTTCTTCCCATTTTACAGATGAGGAAACAGGATCAGAGAGATCAGATGACTTGTCTGAGGTCCCATGGACTCGACGTTTTCTCTTCACATCCATTATTGCACCCTTCTCCTTCCAATTCATTCTCTGGACACCAATCAGAATGACATTTTATATGATATGTCTCCTTCTCTGTCTGGTTTACTTCAATTACTATGATAATCCATGTTGCTGCAAATGATGGTATTTCACTCTTAATGGCTGAGTAATATTCCATGGTACCGCATCTTCTTTATCCATTCCTCTGCCAATGGACATTTAGGTTGCGTCCATGTCTTGGCTATTGTGAATAACGGTGCAAGGAACACTGAGGTGCATGTGTCCTTTTGAATTACGGTTTTCTCCAGATATATGCCAGCCGTGGGATTGCAAGGTCATATGGTAGCTCTATTTTTAGTTTTTTAAGGAACCTCCACAGTGTTCTCCTTTCAGTTCAGTTCAGTCGCTCAGTCGTGTCCAACTCTTTGCGACCCCATGAACTGCAGCACGCCAGGCCTCCCTGTCCATCACCAACTCCCAGAGTTCACTCAGACTCACGTCCATCGAGTCCGTGATGCCATCCAGCCATCTCATCCTCGGTTGTCCCCTTCTCCTCCTGCCCCCAATCCCTCCCAGCATCAGAGTCTTTTCCAATGAGTCAACTCTTCGCATGAGGTGGTCCAAAGTACTGGAGTTTCAGCTTTAGCATCATTCCTTCCAAAGAAATCCCAGGGTTGATCTCCTTCAGAACAGACTGGTTGGATCTCTTTGCAGTCCAAGGGACTCTCAAGAGTCTTCTCCAACACCTTTGGCTGTACTAATTTATTAATACATTCCCACCAACAGTGTAGGAGGCTTCCCTTTTTCTCCACACCCTTGCCAGCATTTACTGTTTTGTAGAGTTTTTAATGATGGCCAATCTGACTACCTCATTGTAATTTTGATTTGTATAGAATGATATTTTTTACACATAAATCAGACTGTTGGTCTGCTGTTTAAAAATGTCCAATTGTTTAGAACCACCTTTAGAACAAAACCTAAACTCTCTGCCTGATTGCCAGGCTTGAGTGGCTTCCTCTTGTTAATTTTAGTGCTTCTCTTGTGTTAATTTTCCTCCAGCTGCCTCGTTTTCTTTCCCCAATGCACTGATTACTTCCACCTCAGGACCTGTGCCCTTGTGAGTCCTCCTGCCCTGAACACTCTTCAGCCATATATTTGTACAACTGACTCCTCATCCTTCAGATCTCAGCTTAAGTCTCTTCCTGTAGAGGCTGTCCCTGACCACAACACGGGAAGGCTGGGCTCCTCCTCCACGTGCATCCACGGGACTTGGAGACGAGGGCACTCTGAGCATGTTAAGAAAGAACCCCGTTGGGACCAAGCCAGACTTTTACGGACAGGCCGGCAGTGTGGGAAGAATGAGAAATAGCAGCCTCGGGTTTCCCTGGTGGCTGAGGAGTGAGGAATCCGCCTGCCAGTGCAGGAGACGTGGCTTCCACCCCTCGTCCGGGAAGATCCCACACGCAGCTGAGCCCATGCGCTGCAACTACTGAGCCTAGAGCCCGGCAGCCGCAGCTACTGAAGCCCACGTGCCCTAGCGCCTGTGCTCTGCAACGAGAAGCCCGCGAACCGCGACTCGAGAGTAGCCCCTGCTTGCCCCAACTGGAGAAAAGCAACGGAGACCCAGCACAGCCAAAAATAAAAATGAACTAATCTAATTAAACAAAAAAAGAAACAGCAGCCTCAGCAAACAGGGATCGCGCTCTTGTGTCCCGGATACTGCACTGAACACTTTGCAGACAACAGAGCGAAGGGGCTGACGGGCTACTGCAACAACGCTCGGATTGCAACCATGATCACCGCTGAGGCCACCCCCAACTTACTCCTTGTGTGTGAATGCTCGGTGGTGTCCTACTCTTTGAGACCCCGTGGACTGTAGCCTGCCTTGCTCCTTTGTCCCTGGGATTTCCCAGCCAAAAATACTGAAGTGGGTTGCCATTTCCTCCTCCAGGGGATCTTCCCAACTCAGGGATTGTACCTGTGTCTCCTGCATCTGCTGCATCGCGTGAGGATTCTTTACCCCCAGAGCCACTGGGGAAGCCCAAAAGACCTCCAGCACCCAGTATGCCCTTGTGACTCTCTCATGCAAGTACTACCCAGGCCCAGCTCCGCTTAGCTTCCAAGATCAGGTGAGATCAGGGGCTTTCAGGGTAGTATTAATTTGGGAACATTTGTGTAGACAAGACATGAAGGAAGGCATGTATTTATATTTTTATTCTCTTTGGGCACAAAGACAGTTAGATCCTAGGTACAACAGAAGAAACCTTCCTTGCCAATTTCCAAAAAGGACCTTTCCCCCAAATACCCATCTTCATACAACAGTTGGGAGAAATGAAGGAGACTAGGGAAACAGAGGCAAAGAATAAGAGTTTCTCTCTCTGGGGAGACGTTCACACGATGGCCAGATGCAAAGTGCTAATCCATACTGCACTGCCAATGAGCCATGGGAGTAATTAGCTAGCTTCATTTACTCCTACATCAAGTTTGAGCATCAGCTATATGCCTGGAGCTCTGGGGAGATAAAGTGGTGAAGAAAACAGTTCCCGATCTCATGTTGGTGTATATCCTAGCAGAGGAGACACACTCCAATCACAACAGAAATAAACATAGGGTTTCTACTTCTCTTAAGTGCAGCCAAGAAAAACACAGAAAGTTATGAGGAATTCTGAGTGCAGTTGGGAAGTGGGGATGGATAAGGGCTTAGGGAACATTTTCCTGAGAACTGGTCATGGAAGTTGCAATCTGGGAGTGAGTAGAAATTAGTCGGATTGAGAAAGGGGGAGAAACCATCCGGGCAGAGGAAGAGAAATGGGTGGAGGAGGGAGTGAGTTTGTGAGTTTGTGTGAATTGTATGGTGAGTCAGGGAAACTGAAAGATGTCCATGTTGTCTTGTTGCTATTGAGTCGGTAAGCTGTGTTCGTTGCTTTTGTGACCCCATAGACTGTAGCCCAACAGGCTCCTCCATCCATAGGATTTCCCGGGCAAGAATACTGGAGCAGGTTGCCATTTCCTTCTCCAAGGGGATCTTGCCAACCCAGGGATCAAACCTGTGTCTCCTGCGATGGCAGGTGGATTCCTTACTGCTAAGCTATCATGGAAGCCCTGACCAGGTTGTCTGGAGAGAAGCAAACAAAAGCCTAGGGCTTCCTCCCGTATTGGCTGATGTTTCTCTCTAATTTCTGGATGGGATGGGGATTAGATGGAGCTGGTGTGAAGCCAAAGAAGCTCATCAAAGCCAGTGGTGGTCCAGTCCAGGTGGGAGAGGCCTGAGGCTCAAAAGAGGGTGGTGGTTGGCTGTAGGAGCACAGTTGGGAGGAGCTGCAATTGTGTGCAATCCTGAGGTGAGTCTTGAAAGAAGGGCAGGGTTATAACTGCTGAGACGGAAAGAGAGTTGCGTTGTGGATCAGGGGAAGTAAGATGTAGAGAGAGAGATTTGGTCCCATATTTTGTCTTCTGCAGTGATGTAAAAGCTGGCAGAGCAGCTACAGTTCTAAGCAGAGGCTGGTTAGAGGAGCCTGTAGAAATGCCACCTGCTGAAGCTAGCGACTTTTGTTTCTGCATCGTTCCCACTGCCAGGGTGGTCATCTCCTCTCTAAACAGGAGGGTGGGCACAGCTCCTCAGCGACTGCCCCACAATGGCTCTCCGAGAATCCAGCTTGCCTTCCTGCTTGCCTTTCCACTTTTCTTCAGGTCACTCAAAATAGCAAAGGGGCAGAAACTCAGTGTTCAAGCTAGGTCTCATCTATTCTTTTTGCCACATTTCAGAGCTTTATGGTGCCTGTTTCTAGGAGAGGTTAAGGTCACAAGGCGGCAGGCAGAAAAGTAGGGATCCAAATTCGAGTCTCGCTGACTCTGAAGCCTGCTAAGGCCAATTCACTGCACAGCTTCCCAAAGTCCAAGTCAGTTCCTATTCTAATCTGCTGACATGTCTGTGCGTGTGTGTGCTTAGTCCCTCAGTTATGTCCGACTCTTGGCAGCCTCATGGACTTTGCAGCCCACCAGGCTTCTCTGCCCATAGAAGTTTCCAGGTAAAAATATTGGAGTGGGTTTCCATTTCCTACTCCAGGGGATCTTCCCAACCCAGGGTTCTAACCTGGGTCTCTTGCATCTCCTGCATTGGCAGGCAGATTCTTTACCACTGAGCCACCTGGGAAGCCACAGGCAGGAGAGGCAAACTCAAATGTTCATAAGAACCAGGCAAGAAGTATGTGTACGTCAGGAAGGAAGGCCAGGTGTCAGACATTTGAGAGCGGTGGGGACTTTGGCATGGCCAGACAGATTTCAAAAGATAACTATTAATCCTGGGGTCAAATGAAGTACTGTACTGCTGAGCCCACTGAGCCCCCAGCCCACTGCTAGAGTCTTAGAGGCCTTACCCTGGTTTCCTCTGCAAACTGGGCATTAAAACAAGGGTTCACTGGAGCATTTATGCCCAACGCAGGACTCCTCTAATGGACATTCTGTTCTGAAGCCTCCCATCCATCCCATTATGTTATCAATGACTATGTGCAAATTGCTCATAGTCTGAGGCTCTCTCTATTCTCCCCTGCTGGCTCCCCTCTCTCCCTCCACAAAGGTCTGATCAGCAGCATCACAGCCCAATCCTGCTCCCTCCTCGCTTTATCCTTCACAATTCTCCCCCCACTCCCAGGCTCTTGTACACCTGAAATTATAGAGTTAATGGCAGGGAATAGGAGAGTAAGGATCCTGGGATGTTTCCATTAGAGTATCTATAAAAGAATCTTCTCCTTGGGAAGGTAATTATACCATGAGGGTATCAGCACACAGCAGGAAGTAGTAAATAAATAAATGCCACAAACAAGGAGAGATAGAGATCATAAATGTGCAAGGAACTCTGAGCAGCAAGTGGTTGCTGGGTCCCTGCTCTGTACAGTGTCATGGAACCCCATTAACAAGATGAATGTTTTTCTTCTACTAAAATCCTTCTTTGAAAAGTGTCCATGTTTAGCATATTGGCATCCTTCTCACAGATTCCATGACTTACTTCCAAGAATTCTTAGTTAGTTTTAGGGGAAGGTGATGGAATGGTTCATACTTCCCTTCTGAGGGCCATGAGAGAGAACAGTTATACAGAAGTCACAATTTTTAAAACCACATATACTGTAAATATTTCAAATCCTGTGGTGTATGGGAAATGTGAACCCCTGAGGTTCACGGAGGTTTTCCTGGATGTAGGAACTTCTTTGAGATCCACGCAGTATTCTCTCATCCATCTTTATGAGGCTGCTGAGTCCAGACTCAGAACATCAGGAGTAAATGCAGAATGAAGAAAGCTCTTTGATCATCTTTAAAGACAAAGGTCTCCCTTTCAATGTACTTGGAAGTATTTCAAATTATGTAAATACATAGATAGGCTTAGAATGATCAAAGCAGAGAGAATGGTGCTATCTGTTGGCTTGTGACTGTTTATTTTCCATCATATTTTAAAGCATAATGTTCTTCAAAAAAAAAATGAGAGAGAAACAAAAGTTTCCAAAAGCATAATAAAAATCCCCTTACCACCTCCATTTTTCCTTTCCCACCCACATTCTCCAAAAAGGGAAGAAAGAGAGAGGAAGAAGGACAACCCTGAGGAAGAAGCACAATATCCACATGACATCTTTTCATGGGAGATACTGATGAGTGACAACATTCTGCGAGGTAACCTTAGGAGAGATGAGGGAGGGGCAGGCAGGCTTTCAAGGAGTCACTGCAAAGACTCTCTGGAGGCTCCCCACTTTGCAAAGTCCATATAACAATGCAGACTTCGTACACCCTGTGTCAGCTAATATTGAGTTCCTGTAATTAATCAAAGAGAAAAAAAATTCTCTCTAATCTTCTGGAGGTATTTTCAGTCATGTCCATGCTGTTGTTTACTAATTTAGTCAATACCTCATTAATAAGGATTGCTCATAGCTTTTCAGCTCGGTTCCAGGCACTGGGGTAAGTAATTAGTATTGATTATCTCACTTGGTAGTCACAATTCCGCAAAGCAGGGACTGTTTCTAATGTCCCATTTAAGAGATGCGAAAGTTAAGGCACAGAGAGGGTAAGTGAGTAGCCTAAAGCTGCTCAGAGAGGCAAGGAATAGAACCAAGATTGGAACACAGGCAAATCTGACCCTGGAGTCTTTCCTTTTAGCCTACAAGTCATAGTGGTTACTGTCCATCACACTGTCCATCACACGATGTCATGTGCATTTCTCTGGATGAGGAAATGACCAAGGATGCCTCAGGAGAGAGGGATGGCAAGCTGACAAAAAACATTTTAACACAGTTGGATAAGCTGCATGGTTAGAGCATCAAAATTAGATACTGCATTAAGAATTCAGACAATGGCTTCAGTGTAATTACTGACAAATAATGACACATCTGTATAATGGAATACTATACACGCCATGGGAAATAGATGGGGAAACAGTGGAAACAGTGTCAGACTTTATTTTTGGGGGCTCCAAAATCACTGCAAATGGTGACTGCAGCCATGAAATTAAAAGACGCTTACTCCTTGGAAGAAAAGTTATGACCAACCTAGATAGTATATTCAAAAGCAGAGACATTACTTTGCTGACTAAGGTCAGTCTAGTCAAGGCTATGGTTTTTCCTGTGGTCATGTATGGATGGAGTTGGACTGTGAAGAAGGCTGAGTGCTGAAGAATTGATGCTTTTGAACTGTGGTGTTGGAGAAGACTCTTGAGAGTCCCTTGGACTGCAAGGAGATCCAACCAGTCCATTCTGAAGGAGATCAGCCCTGGGATTTCTTTGGAAGGAATGATGCTAAAGCTGAAACTCCAGTACTTTGGCCACCTCATGAGAAGAGTTGACTCACTGGAAAAGACTAATGCTGGGAGGGATTGGGGCTGTCTCTTATACACATCTGATAAGATNCCCTGGGATTTCTTTGGAAGGAATGATGCTAAAGCTGAAACTCCAGTACTTTGGCCACCTCATGCGAAGAGTTGACTCATTGGAAAAGACTCTGATGCTGGGAGGGATTGGGGGCAGGAGGAGAAGGGGACGACCGAGGATGAGATGGTTGGATGGCATCACGAACTCGATGGATGTGAGTCTGAGTGAACTCCGGGAGATGGTGATGGACAGGGAGGCCTGGCATGCTGCGATTCATGGGGTCGCAGAGTCA
Source organism: Oreotragus oreotragus (assembly GCA_006410675.1). Taxonomy (NCBI): domain Eukaryota; kingdom Metazoa; phylum Chordata; class Mammalia; order Artiodactyla; family Bovidae; genus Oreotragus; species Oreotragus oreotragus. The sequence goes on from SJYX01011781.1 coordinate 313,146, forward strand.
GACACGACTGAGCGACTGAACTGAACTGAACTGATACAGTCATTAAAAGAAAGAGGTAGAGTTTATATGAGCTGAAGTGGAACAGTCTCAAAAACAAGAGTATTATTATTTGACTGTCATGCAGCTTGTGGGATCTTAGCTCCCCGACCAAGGGTTGAACTTGGACCTGGGCAGCAAAAGTTCAGAGTCCTAACCACTTAACCACAGGGAATCCCTGAATGCTAATATTTTTAAATGCAAGATTAGAAACTGCAGATGGTATGCTTCTATGAGGACAGCATCTTTCTGGAAGAAGGCATAAGTCATTGGGGCTCCCTGTCTGGCTTGGGGAACTGGAGACCAGGAAACCCTAGAGATCTGGGATTAAAGGAAAACATGCTTTCAGTCCATGTTTACTGGTACAGTTTCAGTTTTTAAAATCACATGTGCATGTTTTGATTTTTCAATTCAAGAATCTAGTGTAAAGAGGGTTATGTTCTGTTGGAAGAAAATGGCTTCTGTGTTGGTGGCCTTGTGCTTCTGCTTGTCATGATCCCTGTTCTACTTCCAGATTTGCTAGATGGGAACCTTGACCAAGCCAGTCTTCATCTCGGCCAAAAGCATTTTGTCACGTAAAAGCATCTCACACCTGGGGAGACCCTTCACGAACTTCCGAGATAACTCACACCATCGATGGCACTCTTCATTTTCCATCCATTCAGAGGACCATTTACAGCATGAAAGATGCTGAGAAGTGTTTGGACCATTGTCGAGAACTGGGTGATTTTGTCAGTGTTTTTTTCTCCCCGGCTCCTTGAGAGTAGGGCTACAGCATGAAGATCCCCAGAGAAGGCAGCAAAGACCTACCACTTAGATGCAACAGGGTCAGGGACTTCCCTGCTGGTCCACTGGTTAAGAATCTGCCTTCCAATGCAGGAGATATGGGTTCGATCCCTGGTTGGGGAATAAAATCCCACACGTCACTGGGCAACTAAGCCGGTGTGCCAGAGCTAGAGAGGACTCTGTGTGCCACAATGAAAACTCTTGCATGCTGCAACTGAGACCTGATGCGGTCCCCAAAATCAATAAATAATATTAAAAATAAATGCAACAGGGGTCTAACTGCAGGTATGTTAAGAATCACAGAAGCTGGGACTTCCGCTGGTGAAGAATCCACCTGCCAATGCGGGGAACACAGGTTCCAACCTTGGTCCAGGAAGATTCCACATGCTACGGGGCAGCTAAGCCTTTGGGCCACAACTACTGAAGCCTACGTGCCCTAGAGCCCTTCTCTGCAATAAGAGACGCCCCTGCAATGAGAAACTCGCACACCGCAACTAGAGGGTAGCCGTGCTTGCCGCAACTAGAGAAAGCCCGCGGGCAGCAACGAAGACCCAGCACAGCCATAGATAAACAAACTTTGAAAAAAAAAAATCACAGACGTTTAGTGTGGAAGAAGTTTTAAGGGTTTTTCTGGGCTGGCCCAGGCAAGTGAGAGAGACATGGAATGAGTCTCCAGGCAAACTGGGGAGGCAGGCTGCCTTTGTCCCCATCACGCTCCCTCCCCTGTGGTCAACTGCAGAATGCCATGAGGCCTGAACCAGATGGGAGGCCTCCTTTGAGGGGACTGTTTCCAAGACCAGAAACGAAGGACGAGCAGCCGCAGGACACTGCAGCTGTGCATTGCATGTGTCTAACACTGGGGAAGGTGTTAGTTTAACCGTTTGCTACTTTCCCTGCGCTTGGAGTTGTATTATGAGGCCATTGGGCCTCCTCTTCTTTAAGTTATCTTAACTCTTCTTTCCTTTCACGAATTTCAGCAGCTCTCTGTAGCCACAATTACATTGAAAAGTAAAATTCCACAAGTTACAGGGAACCGAGAGAGTCACTTAACATAGCGAGATGGTACATTTCGCAACCAGAACTTGCGTGGAGATTGGCAACTCTATTAAATTATTTCCTTTGAATCTTTCATGCCCAAACACGGGTGCTGCAGAACTTGAAACACTGTGGCTGCAATGATCTGCATTTCATTTTCAGCAATTTTTAGATTTTTTTTAAATGAAGTGAGAGCTAAGTAATTTCTTGCATCATCCCCACAGTATAAAGAAGAGTAGTTTCTCTTGGAGTTTTTTTTTTTTAACTTTGCAAAGTAGTTAAATGAGAGATGCTGAGGGAAACTGCTGTCTTTCTTGTGCTTAAAATTAATTTGCTTGGATGGGCTAGGAAAATAACTGGCTTCCACTCCACTTTGAGGAAAAAGTTGAAAAGTTCTGGATGGAAAGGCTCCAGAATACAAAGAAAGTCATCTTAAGTTATTTAACTGAGATATTGAAATACCATTTTCCAGATTAAGAGAAACAGGACTTTCCTGGTGGCTCAGTGGTAAAGACTCCACCTGCCAATGCATGGGACACGGGTTTGATCCTTGGTCTAGGAAGATCCTACTTGTCAGAGAGCAACTAAGCCTGTGAGCCACAACTACTGAGCCCATGCTCTAGGGCCCGAGAGCCGCAACTACAGAAGCCCACTTGCCCTAAAGCCCATGTTCTGCAACAAGAGAAGGCACTGCAATGAGAAACCCATGAGCCGCAACAAAGAATAACCCCCGCTCACCTCAACTAGAGAAAGCCTGAGAGCAGCAATGAAGACCCAGTGCAACCAAATAAAAAAAGGAAGAAAGAGCATGATAAGAATGCATCAAAAATATTAAAAGAAAAAAAAAGAGAGAAACAAAAGTTTCCTTGTTTTCTCAACATCTCTAAAAACGATCCTGACTATATGAACAGCCACAAACCTTAACTGATTTCTCCATCATAAAGTTGAACTCTGATCTTTTCAGCTTTGAATTCTTCCTGATGGTTCAGATGTAAAAGTTTCTTACACGGGGACTTCCATAGCCACAGAAGGCATTGTCGACTAATAAGAGTTTGAGGAAGAGACGGTGGCCAGAAAAAAATTCCAAAGCCACTGAGTGGAAATGAGGCATTTTCTTCCCTGATGCCTGAATAGTGTGGTTATCCAATAGATCTGGGTCTTCACCAGACCCAGATGTTTGAATAGACTTCCCCTATTCATGGGAACTTTGCTAAAATATGCTTTCCCTGCTTCACTGATTTGACACTTATGAAGCACCAACTGTATGTCTGATGTGTATTCGGGGGAGCAAAGTGAACAAGTTTCCTTAGTCTAAGTTCAGGGTTGAAATGATGCAACAGTGAAGATCTCACAGGTCTTCAAAGTAATTGATCTTTTTGGATGTGGCCCCAGACAGGTTGGTGTTGTGCCAAACTGTTTTCGTAGCCTGTAGTGCCCTAGAGACACAGCATATTTGTTCATCCATTCCCCAAAGCCCTTTCCCACCTCCAAGTTCATTCCTTGCTAGACAAGTCCCTGAATTTTTGTTTAAGATACTTGGTTTGGAGAAAAGAGTTGTTGAGAGCAAAGGTGGGCCAAGGTAAGTGGTTGGGATTCAGCCTTCTCTTGTGGGAAACTTGTGGAGGGAGGAGGGCAAGTAGCTGAGAATTTCCTGGATCTCAGGACAGGACCCTCATCTGAAAGTGTAGGGTTCCCATCCAGCTCCAACCCACCCCCCACTGCATTTTGCACAGTTTCTTCTCTTATTCTTATCTCCTATTTTGTGAAAGTCATCAGAGGAATTAAAGAAAGTGACAGGTGAGATCTTTTTTCCTATTTCATCTTTTCCTTCCTTTGAAAGGTAAAGGGAAGGAATAGCATAGAGACCAAAGAAGGTGTTTTGTGGCCTTTGAGCAGTCGGAAGCAATTACACCACCCCTATTAGGGGAAAGCTTTGCCTAAGACTGTGCTTCTTAAACTTCGTGTTCTATTAACTGCATAGGAAAGGAAAAAAGGAAAGTGAAGTCACTCAGTTGTGCCCGACTCTTTGCAACTCCATGGACTGCAGCCTACCGGGCTCCTCCATCCATAGAATTTTCCAGGCAGGGGTACTGGAGTGGAAATTCTCTTCTCCAGGGGAATCTTCCCAACCTAGGGATCGAACCCAGGTCTCCCACATTACAGGCAGACACTTTACCATCTGAGCCACCAGGAAGAGTAACTATTGACTGCATGCTTCCTGTCATATCTGTGGGCTGTTTGTATACTTTCTAACTTGAAGAACAATATTAAATTAAGCCAATTAAAAAAAAAACACTCTCCTAAAGCAATATGACCTATGAAATTAAAAATTTGATAAGCCAGCTTTGGTTTTTTCCCAATACACATTAGAATACATAGCTAACATTAACAAATGTCCCATCTATGGACCACACCTAAAATAATCCTGTGTGACCGAGGTCAAAGTCCCTGCAGGGTGTGGTTTTTCCGTTTGATTGATCAGGAAGAATTCAAAACTGGTCCAAGCTATTTAGTAGACTGCAGAGAAATAAGTGAAGGTTCATACTTGTTCACGGAATTCTCCATTGCCTAGGGTCATATTTAGGGTTGTGAGGAAAACAACAAGCTACCTGTTCTTTAAATTCTTCTCTCATTCCGTTAGCAGGGATTTTTTTTCCAGGTTACCAGGTTTATTCATTTTGTTGTTAGTAATGAGCCACAGACAAACCAATTGCTAGCCTTACAGGAGACACCACAAGGAAGGTTATAGACAACGGGCTCTGCAACTGTCCCTGTTGGTCCCTTCATTTTGGTGTTTCCCAAAGTATAGAAGCCACTTGATGTTTTCGCTGTTAGTAACTGACTCTCATGCTCTTTCAACCTGTGAGTTTAAATTCTGCACCCAAGTGGCAAGTGAACATTCTTTTTTAAAATGTTTATTTATTTATTTATCTGGCTACAACAGGTCTTAGTTGCGGTGTGCAGAATCTAGCTCCCTGACCAAAGACTGAACCAGGGTCTGCTGCCCTGGGAGCTTGGAGTCTTAGCCACTGGCCCACCAAGCACCTTTCAGCTTTTGTTAACCAGATGTCAAATATCTCCAAGAGAGAAGCATCCTACTGCTGTCTTACCCCAGTTCTCCCGAACTCCAACCCCCAAATGATAGGCTGCTGTAACAAATGTGTGACAAACAAGACTGCTCTTGCTTTTGTGAAGCAAAGGTTTGTTCCCTGATCAGGAATCAAACCCATGACCCCTGCCCTGGCAGCCCAGAGTCTTAACCACTGGACCATCAGAGAAGTCTTGAGAAGCAATGGTTTAAAGAAAAAGAACAACTGGTTCACTAATTAATAAACTCATGGCAAACCACTCTGAATGGGCAGATGGGTTGCCTGGACTTGCCCAGGATTAACACTTCCTTGAGGTGCCTTAAGAACTCGCAAAGCCTCCCTGGCAGGAGCCGCCCTCTCTGGCGCAGGCGCACATGCTGCACTCTAGGTCCTAACTCTGTCCTGGCCGTGAGCACGTAAGAGCCCTCTCCCGTTCTGCTAAACACAAGGCTCATGAGCACTGCATTTGGAAATGATTCCTAACAGATGACTTCCCCTTTTTGCAACTCATGTTGAAGTCTTCGAGTATCTGTAGGGGCTTTTTTTTTTTTTTTTTTTTGTTACTAGCCTCCCACCTTCCTCCTTTGAAGTTATTTCCCCTCTTGTCATTTCCTCTCTGAGTCATCACAGTTCCAAGATGACCACACATGTTTCTACAGCCGCTTCCCCATTCCATTATCATGCAGGCCACTTTCCTTTGAAAAGTCTCCTAGCAGACGTTTTTTAACTTTAGGGGTAAGCTCGATGGTGTTCTGGTTTGCTTCCTCCCCTGCTCAATCACCACCCCGTCTCCTCCCAGCAAAGTGAGCTCTTTAGTAAATACCCTGTTAAGGGAATTAAAGGTTATCAAACAGGGGAAAGAATAATATTCTGTACTAGATTTTTAATGCTAATGATGATTTATTAAGTATTGAGAAAGGGGACTAAACCTTTTTTCTCTGTGGCATTTAGAGCAGCATCTTGCTTAATATTTGTGGAATGAAGGAAAGGATTTTCAACAGAAAATGGAAATAAAGTTGGTGAAAAATAAACATCAGTTTCTTGGGACTTTCCTGGCGGTCCAGTGGTTAAGATTCTGAGCTTTCACTACAGGAGGGCAAGGGTTCAATCCCTATTCTGGGTACTTAGCTCTCAGGCCAAGTGGCCAAAAAAAAAAAAAAAAAAAAAAATCGGGGGTGGGGGGTGGGGGGGAGGTTCATGAGGAAGGGGATATATGGGATATATGTCTACTTAAGGCTGATTCACATCATTCTATGGCAGAAACCAACACAGCACTGTAAAGCAATTATCCTCCAATTAAAAAATTAAAAGAAAATCAGTTCCTTAAAAAAGAAAACTATTTAGCACATGCAGTTCACTAAAAGCTATTTATACTTTTATTTTCTCTTCATTCTATTCACATCTCCTGACACTTTCGAACACCAGATGTCTTATTTTTTTTCAAAAGGCAGAGCGAATGATGCTTCTCTGTGTCCACTGAGAACAGCAGGGTACCATCCGAGATGGAAAAGGAAGCCCTGCTTGGTCTCCTGACTCACCTCCTGGTTCTGCTGTCTCCTACTGACTGTCCTGGGCACCCAGAAGCCTGAGTGATCTTTTAAAAGGTCAGACAGCTCATGTCACCTCCTGCTTTAAACAGGCCACTGGTTTCCGCTGCAGTCCAAGTTCTTACAGAGACCCATTGTGCACAGGACACTGCCGACCCCTCAGATGTTGCTCCTGACACTTTCTCCCCTTGTGACTCTTCTCTAACATCACTGGCCTTTTCACCGACACTCTGCTCTGCTCAGTTCATTCCTGCCCTTGCATTTGCTGTTCCCTCTGGTCCGTCTAGTCAAGGCTATGGTTTTTCCAGTGGTCATGTATGGATGTGAGTAAATAGATGGGGAAACAGTGGAAACAGTGTCAGACTTTATTTTTTTGGGCTCCAAAATCACTGCAGATGGTGACTGCAGCCATGAAATTAGAAGACGCTTACTCCTTGGAAGAAAAGTTATGACCAACCTGGATAGTATATTCAAAAGCAGAAACATTACTTTGCCGACTAAGGTCCGTCTAGTCAAGGCTATGGTTTTTCCAGTGGTCATGTATGGATGTGAGAGTTGGACTGTGAAGAAGGCTGAGCGCCGAAGAATTGATGCTTTTGAACTGTGGTGTTGGAGAAGACTCTTGAGAGTCCCTTGGACTGCAAGGAGATCCAAGCAGTCCATTCTGAAGGAGATCAGCCCTGGGATTTCTTTGGAAGGAATGATGCTAAAGCTGAAACTCCAGTACTTTGGCCACCTCATGAGAAGAGTTGACTCACTGGAAAAGTCTCTGATGCTGGGAGGGATTGGGGGCAGGAGAAGGGGACGACCGAGGATGAGATGGCTGGATGGCATCACGGACTCGATGGAGGTGAGTCTGAGTGAACTCCAGGAGATGGTGATGAGCAGGGAGGCCTGGCGTGCTTCAATTCATGGGGGTCGCAAAGAGTTGGACACGACTGAGCGACTGAATTGAACTGAACTATGTAACAGGCACTGTTCTAAGTTCTTTGAATATATTAACTGATTTAATCCTTATACTAACTATAAAATGTGGGTACTATTATTTTCATTTTACAGTGAAGAAATTGAAATAGAAGTTAAATAATGTCTATAAGGTCATACAGCTAGTAAGTGGCAGGGTTAAACCCAGATGCTCTTGCTCTGACAGCCAAATGCTTAATCACTGAAAAACTGAATTCATTTTATTAAAAGACACTGGTAAGAAACACCTTGCTATAAATGCCATAAGCCAAATTTCAAAATTAATTATAAAATAAGCTAATGGTATTTTTTTATTCATGCACTTTTCATCTGCTTTTCTAATTCAATCCATTATTTCATCTGAAGCAAGTTAAGAGCTTGGGTGTGAGAGTCAAACTACCTGGCTCTGCTGTTTATTCTGTGACTTTGAGGTTATTTAACCTTTCTGTGCTGAAGCCTCATATAAAACAGTAGACATAAAGTACTTGCAACAATACTTACTACTTGAAAGGCCAAAGCTGACTAAATTTAATTACACTTGGAATGGAGAATAAGGGAACAGATACACAAAAATTTTTAAGATGAATTTAATTAAATAGTATTTAACTTCTAGATACCTGTAGGTGTCATCTGGATATGTTTTGGTTATATAATCTTGGAATTCAACATAAGCCTTTTCCTGAAATTTCTCAATCTGTTCCATGTTTTCTAGGCCTGGATGATCTGAAACATTAAAGAATATATTGTTATCTTAGTTCTGGATACTCATTTACTAAGATACCAAGTGGAGATGGAAGAGGTGGTAACAAATAGTTCAGAAGGAAGCCCGATCATCTATGTGTGGCTCTTTCATTCCACAAATACTATTTTAGTAACCCACCCACTAAATACCAAGCACCGTACTTAAACCCTTAAAACTATTTCATCTGATATATGTATTCTAACATCTAATAAAAAAATGAAACCATTGGGCTCAAATAAGACAGCTTTTTCTATTTCAAAAGTGGTAGAAAGGATTTTGATCATTTTACTTTCAATAGAAACCAAAAAAATGAAATGACTTAGCTTAGTTACAAGTATTTTTAACCAATGAAATATTTTCAGACTGAAAGTGAAAGTTGCTCAGCTATGTCCGACTCTTTGCGACCCCATGGACTATACAGTCCATTAAATTCTTCAGGCCAGAATACTGGAGTGGGTAGCCTTTCCCTTCTCCAAGGGATCTTCTCAATCCAGGGATCGCACCCAGGTCTCCCACATTGCAGGCGGATTCTTTACCAGCTGAGCCACAAGGGAAGCCAAAGAACACAGGAGTGGGTAGCCTATCCCTTCTCCAGCAGATCTTCCCAACCCAGGAATCCAACTGGGGTCTCCTGCACTGCAAGCTGATTCTTTACCAACTGAGCAATGAGGGAAGCCCCCATTTTGAAAATATATTCTTTAAAATTTTTTTCATTAAAATAATAATACATACTTTAAGTATAACTGACATACAACATTGTATCTGTTTAAGGTACACAACAAAATGAAGTGATGTTCATATGCACTGTGAAATGATCACCACAGTAAGTCTAGTCACCATCTGTCACCATTCAAAGCCACAAAACTTTTTTCTTACGATGAGAACTTTCAAGGTTTATTTTCTAGGAACTTCCTGGAAAACCCCATGGACTGAGGAACCTGGTAGGCTACAGTCCTACCGGGGTCGCAAAGAGTCGGACACGACTGAGCAACTTCACGTTCATGTTTACAATACAATAGTGACTACTGTCACCATGTTATAAATTGTATCACTGTGACCTGATTATAACTGCAAGTTTGTACCTCATGATTCTCCTTCACCCATTTCACCCACCCCCTCATGCATGCTATAGTCTATATTTTTTTAATAAGAAAATCTTCCTTTCATCATTGTTAGGATAAAAAGATACTTATGAAATGATAAACCCTGAATATCCTATCAGAATAATAATATAGCAACATGAAATAACCTATATAAATATTTCACTGAAATGGAAATGTTAAAAGAATTTCATGAAACCTATGCCTAAAATATAGAAAGTGGTATCCTGACTAAGGAGGATTAGAAATGTAGCAAACAGAAATAGAGGGAATACTTAATAAAACAAAAGTACATTATAATTCTGTAGTCAAATCTATGGTCTTTCAATTTTAAGGAAAATTAAAGGGGCAAATTCATTGTGATAAAAATTGCAATACATGTTATTAATTTATCTAAAACATCAGAATAGTACAAAATAGCGTTAACTATCTTACTGATATCACTGAAGGTAGTAAGATGCAGGGCTCCTCAGGTAATTTTATTATGATACACAGTAACAGAAAAACATATACCAAAATGAAGACTACAGAGCCTACAAGTCAATTTTTCTTACTCTAAAATTGATCGTTGAGCTTTACTGTCATTTTACTATAAGTAAAAACTAGTAATTGGCAGGAAGACAACAGACCCATTTTTCTATTTATTGGGAACCCACGCCAGTGTTCTTGCCTGGAGAATCCCAGGGATGGAGGAGCCTGGTGGGGTGTCTATGGGATTGCACAGAGTCAGACCTGACTGAAGTGACTTAGCAGAGCAGCAGCAAAAGATGTTTGGAAAATTAACCCATTAACAAAGCAATCTTCATCTCTCTTTTTGCCTTTTACTGATGCCTAGCAAAATATACCTGAACATTCAAGTGCTGAACAGGACTAAAAGTCTATGTCATTTCACTGATTTCTTCAGTTTTCCTTTTCATACCCAGATGTCTAACATCCAAAAATTTCACAGATTTGAAGTGTACAATTCAATAGTTTTTTAGTATATTCAGAGTTGTGCAACCCTCATCAAAATCTAATTTTAGAACATCTTTGTTGGCCCCAAAAGAAACACCCATTAATAGTCACTCTCCATTCTCTCCTCTCCTTACGCCAAGGAAGCCACCAATCTCTCTATAGATTTGCCTATTCTAGACAATGCAGATACATGGAAATATTTAATATGTGGTTTTTTTGTGATTGGTTTCTGTCACTCGCATACTGTTTTCAAGGTTTATCCATGGTGGCATGTATTAGAATTTCATCACTATTTATGGCTGAATGATATTCCATTTATATATACATTTGGTTTACTCGTTTGTTTGATGGACACTTCAGCTGTTTCCACTTTACATCAATGTACATTCCCAATGGCATATGTATGAGGGTTGCAATTTCTCCACATCCTCAAACGCTGTATTTTTAACAAGAAGCAAATGTTTATATACCTGGACTGAAGAGTACTATTGCCTTCAGGTAGGCATATTCATATCCATCAATGCAGAGCTTTACCATGCTGTTACAGAACTCCTGTAGTTTGAAGATGTGTTCCATCAATAATTTTCTTCTTTCTGCTGGTATTTTATCTTTAATTAAAAACAAAGAAACAAACAAAATCTTCTAGTGTTCAGCAAAAATGCATGACTTTTTATCCAACATATTTCCTCCTCACTAATTTCCAGCTTTGAATATAATCAATTTATCAAATGTAAGTTTAATGTTTTATTTATTTATTTATTTATTCAGCTGTGCTGGGTCTTAGTTGCAGCATGTGGGATCTAGTTCCTGAACCAGGGATGGAACCCAGGCTCCCTGCACTGGGAGCACAGAGTCTTAGCCACTGAACTACCAGGGAAATCCCTCTCTGCAACTTCAAATGAAACTAACTAATGATCTTCAGACACTGTTCATTCAAGAAAATAAAAAAAGAACGGGCTGTTAACATGAAAAGCCCTAAAGGCAATGCTTCCTTCCAAGATACACCTTTGAGAAGATAAGCTATAAAGATTAACTACAAAAGACTCAAATTTTGGTAACAGGGTTTAAGTTTATGCTGCTGCTGCTAAGTTGCTTCAGCCGTGTCCGACTCCGTGCGACCCCATAGACGGCAGCCCACCAGGCTCTCCCGTCCCTGGGATTCTCCAGGCAAGAACACTGGAGTGGGTTGCCATTTCCTTCTCCAATGCATGAAAGTGAAAAGTGAAAGTGAAGTCGCTCAGTCGTGTCCGACTGTTAGCGACTCCATGGACTGCAGCCCACCAGGCTCCTCCGTCCATGGGGTTTTCCAGGCAAGAGTACTGGAGTGGGGTGCCATTGCCTTCTCCGATTTAAGTTTATATCAATAAGCAAAATGAAAAATAAGGAAAATCATCTAGATATTTAAGTTACCAACACTACAACAACAACAACAACAACAAAAAAAAACTCTGTTAAGACCAAAGAAAAGTTGAGTGAAACAGTATGTTCTAACTTGAAATTTATTGTATTTATGTAGTACTGACTTCTGGTATATCTACTCTTGATGAGATCGTAAGGTTACTCTTGGCCATTAAATGGAGGGGAAGCAGACAGTTCAAGAACAATGTACAACAACGGGAAGTGGCGTATGCAGAGGAAATAAATGTAATTCTCCATCTATACTTTTTTCTTGAACTCAAAAAAAATAGTTCTTCCCATTTGACGAAAGGGCACCTTCTTGGATGGTCACAAGCCATTCTGAAACAAAACATTTATAAATCAGTGCTTGCCCACCTGTCTCCTCAAAAGAAAAAAGATAATTAGGATTGTTCTGTGACTCTTTAGTAGTGTCTAAGTGAAAGGATACATACTGATGAACTGATTTAGAAAAAAAAAACAGTTTAGCCTACCTTGGGATTCAAAAGGCTGCAATGAAGAAAAGCAGTTTAAAAACAGTTGGTAACTATACATTTATAAATAGTCGATTACCTCTATATAAGCGTACCCTAGATTCTTTGGTATGTATGTTGAAGTGTAAAAATTCATGAGGCCTGATCAGAAATAGCACTTAAATACATTTGTTTCAGTTTTGTTGTACTCTCATTTAAAACTATTTTGGGTGATTAATGAGTTTTATCAAAATGTAAAAATTATGTAAGGTAAAAAGGATACTGGTATTTATCTTTTGATACCTAACTTTAAACGTAATACTATAAAACTGATGTCTCCTCTTATATCCTAGAAAAGGAAAAATAAGGTGCTTTTTACCTTGTTGAAGGCTACTGTGAAGACAGTTGACAAATGTTGCTAATATAGTTGCGACATTCATCACTTGCCAGCACTGGGCAAGACCAAGAGTAAAAAGTTCATTCCAATAAGCTTTCACCAATGATATGCTGTTTTCTTGCCTATAAAATCAAAAACAAATATCAAATATATTTTATGAAACCTTATAACTAACTCATATATTTGAAAATGTTCAGTTCAGTTCAGTCGCTCAGTCGTGTTGGACTCCTTGTGACCCCATGAACCACAGCACGCCAGGCTTCCCTGTCCATCACCAATTCCCGGAGCCTACCCAAACTCATGTCCATTGAGTCGGTGATGCCATCCAACCATCTCATCCTCTGTCGTCCCCTTCTCCTCCTGCCCTCAATCTTTCCCAGCATCAGGGTCTTTTCAAATCAGTCAGCTCTTCACATCAGGTGGCCAAGTACTGGAGTTTCAGCTTCAACATCAGTCCTTCCAAAGAACACCCAGGACTGAACTCCTTTAGAATGGACTGGTTGGATTCCTTGCAGTCCAAGGGACTCTCAAGAGTCTTCTCCAACACCACAGTTCAAAAGCATCAATTCTTCAGCACTCAGCTTTCTTTACAGTCCAACTCTTACATCCAAACATGACCACTGGAAAAAAACATAGCCTTGACTAGACGGACCTTTGTTGGCAAAGTAATGTCTCTGCTTTTTAACATGCTGTCTAGGCTGGTCATAACTTTCCTTCCAAGGAGTAAGTGTCTTTTAATTTCATGGCTGCAATCGCCATCTGCAGTGATTCTGGAGCCCACAAAGACAAAGGCAGCCACTGTTTCCCCATCTATTTCCCATGAAGTGATGGGACCAGAAGCCATGATCTTAGTTTTTTGAATGTTGAGCTTTAAGCCAACTTTTCACTCTCCTCTTTCACTTTCATCAAGAGGCTCTTTAGTTCTTCTTCACTTTCTGCCATAAGGGAGGTGTCATCTGCATTATCTGAGGTTATTGATATTTCTCCCGGCAATCTTGATTACAGCTTGTGCTTCTTCCAGCCCAGCGTTTCTCATGATGTACTCTGCATATAAGTTAAATAAGCAGGGGGACAATATACAGCCTTGACATACTCCTTTTCCTATTTGGAACCAGTCTATTGTTCCATGCCCAGTTCTAACTGTTGCTTCCTGACCTGCATACAGGTTTCTCAAGAGGCAGGTGGTCTGGTATTCCCATTTCTTTCAGAATTCTCCAGTTTATTGTGATCCACATAGTCAAAGGCTTTGGCATAGTCAATAAAGCAGAAACAGATACTTTTCTGGAACTCTCTGGCTTTTTTGATGATCCAGCAGATGTTGGCACTTTGATCTCTGGTTCCTCTGCCTTTTCTAAATCCAGCTTGAACATCTGGAAGTTAACGGTTCACGTATTGCTGAAGCCTGGCTTGGAGAATTTTGAGCATTACCTTACCAGCCTGTGAGATGAGTGCAATTTTAAGGTAGTTTGAGCATTCTCTGGCATTTCCTTTCTTAGGGACTGGAATGAAAACTCGGAGTCTAAAGTTTTATACAGGAAAGTCAAAGGTAATCAACCAGTGAACAAAGCATACACAAAAAGAACAGAGTAAACAGATCTAAAAAGTCAGTTTTTGATGGTCTGTGTTATACCTCTCAGTTAGAAAATAACATTGGCACTGTTGTACAGTAAGGTCCTACAACTTGACCAATACTTTTCTAACTATGGGCTTAACTTTCTCCATGGTCTCTTTGCTTCTTCAAACCAGTTACTTTAAAACAATATGAAGAAATCTGGCAAACTTTAAACAAAGCTTGGATTTCTCATAATAGACCATTTTCCATTACCACCTAATCTAAACAGAATACAGACATGCTCTTCAGTGATACAACCAAACTTCTAACTCATCATAGTGGTACTATGGGCTAATTTATATTTTATTACCTTTTTAGAGGGCAACCAACCCCATGATTAAAAACAATTACTCCTATTTTCAGACATATCAGTGTAGGCAAGTTTCAGATCCTTATTAACAAGACTGAGATGACATTGAAATAGCGGTGGTAGGGAGAAACAATACCCCAGGTCATCTAGAGCCTCCCTCATTTAAGCAGTCAAAAACAGCCATTACAATGCTGGCTCCAGTGCACTGACTTCATTCAAACTGTTAACTCCATCAAATTATGAAATATGGATAATCTTCCACATAAAATAATATACAGTAAATACCACCCACTATGATTCTTCATATAAAATTTCAAGTTATAATGCTGTATCAGTTTGCCCCCTTTAATCAAATTCTCCCAAAATAAAAGTTCTTGCCTCATGTACATCTGTGCTACAAAATCACACTTATTTTTCAAAAACTTCAAGACACTTACCCTAGAGCCTGGAAGGAAGGAATTGAAAGTGCCCAGTGCATTGATAAGAACAGCAGCCTGGAGGCAGACTCCCCAATGTAGTGCACATTCAAGTACTCAGGCATAGGAGACGGCATGGTGAGCTAGTGTGAACAGGGATGAGGTCAATTATCACACATCGGACACTTCTAAATGAGCACTCTTTGAAAAACTTAACTGTCAACATGTCAAGTAACTAACATATTAGCCAAAAAGGCAAATCTTGATATAATCCAAGTCACTGCATGTGACAGCTAAAAACATGACTTAGAATAAATGAAAAGACCAGAGTTCCTAACAAAGCAATATTCAGATAAAGCGGAATTCCACTTAACAAATACCAACCACAACAGTATCTCGGTGTGTTTTTAAAAGTTACTTTCTGTCTTCATATCAACAATAAGTCTTTCCTTTCCTCTCTTCATTAACAGTATGTATACAACAAATTTAATTCAAGAAGCAATCCTTTATGTTAAATGTCCCTTCCATCTAGGCTATGGGGATAACAAATTCAAACGCTTATAGGAGAGTAATGAGTGAAGTGACTGGCTGATGCCATTTGTAGAGGGCACATTCCCAGATAACGAGCATGGCTGAATTCAACACACTGAAAACATTTGGAATTCGGGCTCAGAACTACTTGCTTTTTCAATTTTTCAAAAAGCAGCTTCTATGTAAAATCTCACCATCTAATCTACAGGAAAAATAAAATGTGTCTGTGGCTGTAACAGTTACAGGCTGACCTTAGATAACGTGTAACCACTGTTGGAAATAAAGATCCTACATCAGAATACTTATCAAAGCATTTTTGAAAATCTTGTTAAAGAGATCTTCTATTGCTATAAATTAAATGTAATTTCATCCATAAGAAACTTCTATTTTAAAATTATTAAAATGATCAGTAATACCAAGCATAGGTGATTATATAGGGAAACAAATACATAAAACTGAAGTGAGGTGAAAGTTGCTCAGTCATGTCCGACTCTTTGCAACCCCATGGACTATACAGTCCATGGAATTCTCTAGGCCAGAATACTGGAGTGGGTAGCCTTTCCCTTCTCCAGGAGATCTTCCCAACCCAGGGATCGAACCCAGGTCTCCCGCATTGCAGGTGGATTCTTTATCAGCTGAGCCACTAGGGAACTGAGTACCAGCCAAATGAAGGGCAAATTGGCTATATCTACAAACATCTTAAAACTGAGTTTATCCTATGACCTAACAACGCCATTTCTAAATCTTTATTTCAAAAGGATACTTGCATATTTATCCTATGACCTAACAACGCCATTTCTAAATCTTTATTTCAAAAGGATACTTGCATATATGCACAAAAAAGCATATACAAGGATGTCCATTTCAGTACCGCTCTTAACAGAAAGACTAAATGCTGGCTACAACCCAAATTTCTATCACTAAGGAAAGAATTCATGCCTACTTAAAATTAGTAACATAAACTGAGATAGCATAGAAAAAACATTTCAGACATCTAAGCAGAAAAAAATAGCAAAATAATATTGATGAACCAATATATGTTAAAAAGAGTGTATGTATATAGATACACACTTTATGTGTATTGTATATATGATAGGAGGAGATACACCACACAGTTAACAGTAGCTACCTCTGCTGGGGGACAGGTGAAAATGCCCATGTGCATTTTTCTGGGGAGTGAATATACAGCTTTTAATGGATTCTCAAAGGTATCTATGATGCCAAACAGATCAAAGCTTTTCATCGAAATGATACCAAAGTTCTCTGGAAATGTTAGCTAAAAATGCAAAAAATATTAATTTCCTTTGTTCAATGTTAGCCGTAAGTGGTTTGTTTATTTACAAAATGGTGTCAAGTAATAAAACAGGACAATCAACAGCTGAAATTTCACATGTGAAAAGATAATTTTTTAAATGTTTGAGAAATGTTTACTGCAGCAATAAATTAAAATATCATTCCTTAAGAGAGTTATAATAAGTAGATATTAAGCATCATAAATTTAATTGTTAAGATGCAACTGTTTCTACACATAAGTATATAAAAAACAAATTGGAAACTATTACACATTTTCGTACTGCCTACGGTGAGTAGGAAAAAAAAACAACCCTGAAAAGTCAGGGAAATTACCAAAGATTACTAGTTTCAAGGGTAGGATTAGGGTGCAAAAACAAGATTACCCTTTGCTAAGTAGTTTAAAATCATTCTAAAACAAATGAAATACTTACAATATGTAAAAACTGGATATTAGGGCCAAAAGGTACAGATGCACCCTGATTTACACAATAGTGGTGGCAATGTTGAAAACTCTGTTGCTCTAACTGTAAAACTGAAACCACTTGCAATATACATTAGAACCTGTTATTCAAAAGACTGCCACATGGTATTATTTTATAGAGAAAAAATGGCTTAGAATTTATCTGTTTTACATACATAATTTTCTTAAAGCCAAGATAAACCTCCAGCATATCAAGGCCAATTCTAGAAAGAAAAATGTTTTAATTTCCCCAAGTCATCTGTTCAAAAATTTGTTTCTTGTAAAGTAACAATCCCATAAAATTTTTTCTTGTAAACTACAAATAAAGCATTTCTGATTTTTTCATGTAAATTAACTTTGGTAAAATGTTCCATAAAGACTAGTTTCCCTGATACATTTGTTGACTGTATCAAATTACAGCCACAATTATTTAAATGTGACTTTTCTCTGAGTCATTTCTACCAAGCCAAATTTTGAAGGAATAAATTTTATCATACGCCGCTTTAATCAGTGTTAGATTTTTTTTTTGGCTGCACGGCACAGCATGTGGGATCTTAGTTCCAGGAAGGGACGTGACCGACCTGTAGTGGAAGCGCAGAGTCTTAACCAGTGGACCACCAGTGAAGTCCCTGGCCAGGGTTAGATTTATTTTGTGTTCACCATTTCTGCCAGTAGCACACGTATCTATTGATAGCTGTATATATCTTCATAAGAAACCCATGGAAATTTATAATCTCCAGTAAAGTTATGAGCAACTACCCTCAGATAGTCCAGGACTGCTATGCTATGCACTGCTAACTAGGAGTCCTTAAGCACTTTCAATCACTTGCATATGATTTGCTAACAGTCCTCAGGGTGGATAAACAGAGGGATCAAAACAGCACAGTCTTAATGAAGGGTCTCAATGTCTCAATGGTCAGCCTCCCTACAGCTGTAGTTTGAATATTATCTGAATGACAAATCAAATGCCAGATGTTATTTTCTAATATTCTACATGTGCTGTTTCTAGTATTCTACATGTATTGTTTCCATCATAAATATATTTAAGGAAGCAAAAAAGAAATTACAGATGTATCTTCTCCAAATGGTTAAAGTGTAAAAAGTTAAAAACCAAAAATTAAATAATTTTAACCTTCTTAAAATGAGGCGGAGAGCTAGCTAATTGAGGCATTATATAATTGTGTTCTTTGTAACTTGGTAAAAGCAGAAAATCTGGGTCTTAGATACTGATTTACACTAAAGCAGTAGTAGCTAGGCATTGAATAAACCCAGTGGATTCCACACATGATGAACACCAATACTTAAGAATACCACCATCAACAAACTATGTCTAACAGAGTCTAAACAAAAAAAAATCATGTCCAAATGCCCTAAAAGCTAGCTTTTATAATCTTAAATACATTAATTAATATTATGAGTACTATATAAACAGGATGTTTTATTGAGCTGTTATTTTATGTTTTAGCTGCTGTTTCGAATCCTATTTGTATCTCTGAGTTTAAAAGCACAACAAATATATTTTGACTTCTGAAAGGACAATTAAAATCAAAATGGTCACACAACATAAAAATTATGAAATATATATACATATAGAAATACCCTGAAAGCTACATGTGAATCGCTGAGAAGTGGCCCCTCTTTTTCGATGTAATTTATGCTCGAGTCTCCAGCAATTAGATGTACGTTTCCTTCCATGCCCTCTCCTGAGCTCTGACAGGCTGTGCTTTCTCCAGGATTCAAAGCTTTTGCAAGAGTGTCAAATGCCCTATAAGGAGACATCAGAAGCTGTGAGCTTGGCCAATCTCCACAATAAAAATGAGAATTCTATATAAAATTCGGAAATTAAGATTTAGGCCTTAAAAACTGTTTAGAAAATAGAACTCTGGCATATCACTGAGCATTCTGTATCAGTGATGTCTCTGACTCACTCTCCAAAAGTAACACATTAAACTTCAAATGTATAGTATGAAAAACTTTATTATTAATATATTTTACCAGAGAATTAGT
Source organism: Oreotragus oreotragus (assembly GCA_006410675.1). Taxonomy (NCBI): domain Eukaryota; kingdom Metazoa; phylum Chordata; class Mammalia; order Artiodactyla; family Bovidae; genus Oreotragus; species Oreotragus oreotragus. The sequence continues at coordinate 332,292 of SJYX01011781.1, forward strand.
CTTTTTTTAAAACTTACATGATTTAAGGGGAGAAAAATTCTTACACTTCCTTTTACAAGTTAAATATTTGATACAACAAGGTATCAGGCCATTTATTTTACATACAGAAGTTATTTAGAAGAACAAGGGCAAGAACTTAAGTTGACTTTATTTTACACAACACAAAATTAGGTTTTTATTTTAAAATGCAGAGAATACTCTAAACTTATGATAACACAGCTATATCTGAACTATAAGAATCTGAGATTAGGATGGCAAATAGTTAATATTAGTAAATAGTCAAAATAGCTCCCTGCATTTTTCAGTGAGAGCGCTTCTACAGTTCTTTATAATCTCATGTTCAACAAAGTACTTAGTGAGATTCTTAAATGCAGTTCCTTCAATATTTTAGAAGAGGATCAGAGTGTGAAAAAAGCCTGAAAAAAGCTGGTTTCTATGTATTAATAGCAAAAGAATGAGAAGCAGAATTCGGATACAAGTTTCGTGAAGTGTAAACTTAAAACTATAATGGATTCAACCCAATTTTTAAAACCTATTTTCATCACCAGAAATTGGTGGGGGAAATGAAAAATGACTGCTTAGTAAGATATATGTTAAACTTTAAATACACAGAATATAAAATCTGGCAACTAAAACATCTGAAAAAATGAAACCCAAATTATCTTTATTGAAAAAAAAAAAAAAAAAAAAAAAACTCCTGAATTTTATGACTACATTTCTAATCATATTACTTATTGCTCATTATTTACAATGTAACCTGCTGGACATCATTTTATAGTGAACAGAATTTTTCAATGAAAATTTACCTATGACTTAAATTTTTTAAGTTTAATAGAAACAATTGTTTTTTGAAACTTCTGTAAATAATATTTAACATAACAGTATTTTTTAAGAGATACTAAAGGACAACTGGCAAAGGGACACATGCTCAAAACAGATCTTACCTTGAAACATCACCATTAGTCTGCATTTCTTGATGAAGTTCACACAAAGAGGTATAAGAAGTATCACCATTGCTTAAGCTTTCAATCATAGATACTTCATTACTATTTGGAGCAGGATCTTTAGTTTTTCCAAGGTTTGCTAATGATGTAACCACACTGGCCAATGTACTTAAATCTCCCTGACACGATACAGCCTTTAAAAAAAAAAATTAGAATTCTGCAAATTGGTATCAGTTAACGTTTCAATCTTAAATATCTAATTCTAGAATGTGAAATGCCAACAGAAAAGTATATAAAGATAAATGAAATCTAGAAAGTAAAATCAAAGAGCTCTGAGCTTTTAGAAACTTGAGGGAACAAGTTTAAAAATATCAGGCACATTTCCTAGGAAATATTAATATTTACCCAGATGACTTTAAACTAAAAACTGTACATAATGGCTATCTATCCACATAACAATTGCTTTCTTTTATTAAAAAGGTATTTCCTGCCCCAGGTCTTAGTTGTGGCATGTGGTATCTAATTCCCTGACCAGGGATCGAACCAGGACTACCGGGAAAGTCCCATAACAGTTGCCTTCCCTATAAAAGGATATTAAATTAGATGAGCTTTCAAGATCTTCCAGCATTAAAATTCTGGTATTGCTGTAGTTTCCAAAACTTATTATGCAAACCTGAAAGTTACATAGGATAAAATTAATGTTTTTTAAGGAATAGAGGAAAAAAAGTGTATTACTGAACAGACTTTCAGGATGCCAAGTTTTACCAGCCACTGTGTTAAATGTGTTAAACATCAAGCACTCTGTAGCTGGAAAGTCCCTCTACATTACTTAGGAGACTGGGCTTCTGTTATATATTGCATGTTTTCCTATTTGTCACCAGTCTTTATTTTTGTTATGTGTACATTATTTATGCATGAATTAGCCACAATTCTTTTATGAGAATATCTGCTCAATTCTCTGACTACCCAGAAATATAATCTGCATAGAAAAAGCAGATAAATGATTGATTTTTCTTCCTTTTATTTATCAATTTTAGAGCAATGAATCAATGCCCAAGCAACTTTTGATGAAAGGTGAATTTTGAGTATCATTTTAAATTCATATTTTTATATATTTTACTCATCAGTCATTCTTTCATAAATGCTCAAATCATTTCACCCTCATCAAATGAAAGGCTCTTCAGTTGCCTTCTATGACTTCTGACAGGTCCAGAGATATTTAAAATTTTTCATTATACCTTTATGGTTTTTTAGTGATAATGATTACTCCTAAGAGAATACATGTTTCCTTGAATTTTTCTATATCAATTCTTTAGTTTATGTGAAACTGATTTCAGTGAATACATAGACAAATAGTTTCTGTGCTCTCCTCAAACTAAAGAATGGTCCCAGAATTATGTACTGAGTAATCCACCAGTTACTGAGTTTCTTACATGACTGCGACCTTTGTATGTATTTTATGTAATCCACACAACAACCCTATGAAATTGGAATCACTGTCCCTGTATTACTGATAAGAAGAATTACTCACTGTCACTATAGCAGTTGGTAGTAGAGGCTGGATGGAAAGTCAGATCGGTCTGACAGGAAAGCCTGTGCTCCTAACCCCTGCTCTGGCCTTCATATATACATGTAAAAGGAGCTGACATTTCTAGGTGTTTTAATTTTCAACTAAAACATTTATATATTCTCTTCCATTTCATAACATGTCTATCTAGACAGGTGCTTAATATGGAAAGGACTTACACTGTAGCTTGACAGCTTTGGGACCATTTGTCAGAAACTAACCAAACAAGGTTGTTGCTGCTGCTGCTGCTAAGTCGCTTCAGTCGTGTCCAACTCTGTGTGACCCCACAGACGGCAGCCCACTGGGCTCCCCCATCCCTGAGATTCTCCAGGCAAGAACACTGAAGTGGGTTGCCATTTCCTTCTCCAATGCATGAAAGTGAAAAGTGAAAGTGAAGTTGCTCAGTCGTGTCCAACTCTTAGCAACCCCATGGACTGCAGCCCACCAGGCTCCTCCATCCATTGGATTTTCCAGGCAAGAGTACTGGGNGGCTGCCGTCTATGGGGTCACACAGAGTCGGACACGACTGAAGTGACTTAGCAGCAGCAGCATGGTAAGATACCAAATCTCCATGATTAATAACAATATGCTAAAGCCCAACCTATAAGGCAGACACTCTTATTATCCCTTATTTTATAGATGAGGAAGGAAACTGAAGCACTAACGTCAAATATCTTGCCCAAGGTTATGCAGCTAGTAAGTGGCAGATGAAATTTGACTCCAGAGCACAAGAATTAAGATTGCCTTAAAGTATCAAACAAAAAATAATAACACAAATCTGGCCATATACAGAATAAATAATCTCATAGGGCATATGAAACCAGATTACATTATAGGTTAAGAGAAACACCAGTTAACAGGCTCTCTGAAATCTGCCTTCAGGAACAATGCTTGTTTTCAGTTCTTGTAAGGGGCTTTCAAACACTACGGAATTCCACATGCTCAATCTAAACAAGCAAATTTTTCTTCTTTCAGACCTCTTGCTCAATAAAGAGCTGCTCCAAATCTCTAAGGGGACCCAGATGACTTGGACACACAGCATGAGAGCTCATGGAACTCTGTTCCTACTCTTGACTCAAGTCAGTGTTTTAAATGAGGTGTGTGAAGAATTTCTCTTCACCTGAAATATTTTAAATATCAACATTTTAACGCTAAAAAGTTTGTAGGAGAACACAAAAGGAATATAAAGTATTTTATACTTATTATACATTTCTATATCTGAGGACTTTTAAGATGAAAGAAACCCAGAAGATTTTTCCACACTGAAGCTATAGTTGGCTCTAGTGGAAAAATGAACATTTCTACTGATAAAATTATCAGGACTCACAAAACAGAGGCTGCTCCAGTGACCTGGCCCATTTCACACCACACTTATGGCAGAAAGCAAAGAACTAAAGAGCCTCTTGATGAAAATGAAAGGGGAGAGTGAAAAAGTTGGCTTAAAGCTCAACATTCAGAAAACTAAGATCATGGAATCTGGTCCCATCACTTCATGGCCAATAGATGGGGAAACAATGAACACAGTGACAGACTATTTTTTGGGCTCCAAAATCACTGCAGATGGTGACTACAGCCATGAAATATAAAGACACTTGCTCCTTGGAAGAAGAGCTATGACCAACCTAGACAGCATACTAAAAAGCAGAGACATTACTTTGCCAACAAAGGTTTGTCTAGTCAGAGCTATGGTTTCTCCAGTAGTCATGTATGGATGTGCGAGTTGGACTATAAAGAAAGCTGAGTGCCAAAGAACTATGCTTTTGAACTGTGGTGTTGGAGAAGACTCTTGAGAGTCCCTTGGACTGCAAGGAGATCCAACCAGTTCATCCTAAAGGAAATCAGTCCTGAATATTCACTGGAAGGACTCTTGCTGAAGCTGAAATTCCAATACTTTGGCCACCTGATGTGAAGAACTGACTCACTGGAAAAGACCCTCATGTTGAGAAAGATTGAAGGTGGGAAAAGAAGGGGATGACAGAATGAGATGGTTGGATGGAGTCACCAAGTCAATGGACATGAGTTTGAGTAAGCTCCGTGAGTTGGTGATGAAGAGGGAGGCCTAGCTTGCTGCAGTCCATGGGGTTGCAAAGAGTCAGACACTTTAGTCAGACACTTCAGTTCAGTTTCAGACTGAACTGAAACTTGAGTCAGTTTGCACTTAAAGGAAACATCTGTCAAAGAAACCTATCATACACCAGTCATAATCCTCCAGCTCCAGCTTTAGTGAGCTCACCTCACCCTAGACAGCAGGACCCGAGAGCATTACAGGGGACCCCAAACTCTGAGCCCATCCCAACCTCTGTTTCCTTTTTGCTGCTTCAAAGTCTCTATAAAATTAACTCTTGTCTAAAATTCCTCCACTAGAGTGCTCCACTGCTTATCAGCATTGTAATCTGCTCATCTTATTTTCCCTTAGATAAGGAACACTGAACTCATTACCAAAATTTTTTAGTTTTGTTATCTGATACTACCAGTTGATAATTTTCATTAAAATAAAAACAAAAATCTGTAACCCGAAATATTTAGGACCAAATCAATTGGCCAAACCGATGGAGGAGAAAAGGAAAAACTTTTATAAGCTTAAGCAATTTTAAACTTTAAATTAATTGTACTAAACACACCTTATCTGGTGTCATCAGCATAGTTGACTCAGTTTTTATTCCAGATTGATGAATATTCACAAACATTCCTGAATCTAAAAGTCCTGCTGACCTGTAACAAATAAGTACAAATTTTAGCCTTCGTTTCACTGGGAAGACAAAAAATGACCACCTACTTAATATACGTTGCTGTTGTTTTCTTTTTTTACTATACCTTGCAGTTTCACTATCTGTTACAAAAGTTGGAGTTGCAGCTAACGGGCTTCGAAGGTCTTTTCGAATGTAGATTTTTTCTGTTGAAGCAGCACAGTTGGAAGATTTTTCTCTGGATACTTCAATGGGTTTTCTTTCACACTGAACAGCTACAAAAATGTGCCAAATTTATATCACGATGCAGAATTTATAAGCAATTATAAATGCAAGCTCTAGGTCAGCAATGTTGTTATGGGAGACATGGTTACCATAACTCTAAAGATAACCATCAATCTTTAGAAATTATTTTTTAAGTTCAATGAAGTTGCTTCAAATAGTAAAACTGGCCACTGTGCATCTCTCTTGTTCTCTTTTCTCCCCCTGCCCTAGTTGCGGCAGAAATGCAAAATTCCTATTTTTTAAAAGTTCACTGTCAAGAAGGAAAACCTGAAGTTAGGAGTCCTTTACATATCTAATATACATAAGAGTATTAAAAAATAAAGTATTTAAACAACTGAAGACAATACTGTCAGTGAACCACAAAAAGACCCAAGTCAAACCTTTTTTTAATTAAGGGCAGGGAGTTTTTTTTGATTTTTTTGTTTTTTTAATTTGTACAGGGGAAGGAGATTTTTGAGCAGCAACTCAATCACTTAGTTTTTATTTATAAAATAGAGGTTAATAAAAAATATAGAGGTAATAAGTTTTATGGGCTTCCCTGGTAAAGCTCAGATGGTAAAGAATCTGCCTGACATGTGGGAGGCCTGGGTTTGATCCCTGGGTTGGGAAGAGCCCCTGGAGAAGGGAAAGGCTAACCATTCCAGTACTCTAGCCTGGAGAATCCCCGGACTGGGAGGAGCCTGGAGGGCTACTGTCCACAGAGTTGCAAGGAGTCGGATGTGACTGAGCAACTTTCAACAAATTTTACAGCAATTTTATTTCATGCTACTTAGGAGACAGTATACTGAAGTTGTTAAATGTTCGTTTTCTGAGAAAAACAAAACTGCCAAGATGCAAATCCAAGTTCTGCCACTTATTAGTTATGTGACCTTGGGCAAGTTTCTAAATTTCCTCTGTTCACACAAATGTAAAATGGCTAACAGCAGTATCTACTGACAATTCTGATGTGAGAACAAATAAGTTAATTCATACGCTATACACAGAGTAAAGCACAATGAGAGCTCAATCAATACTAAGGTAATGACAGTAGCTAGTATTGCCATTACTTTATTAACCACTTTAGTATTAATAGTTTGGTGAAAAACTAAACTGGTATTTAATTACCTTTTTTAAAAAAAATTATTATTACCAGATCCAAACTAAAATTACATGCCTGGCATTACAGGCATTCAGTTAAGATCTGTTGAACATATAAAAAATACACATTCACATATTTCTATATTTTTGTTGGAAAACTTTAAATTAAAAACCATATATATCTGACATATTTCAATGTGTTAATTTTAACATATTTCTAGGAGTTTGCCTGAATTCTTAAAAGTATTTTCTCCTTAAAAGCTAATACATACAGTCTTGTTTCATTCCAAACGCAATACATCTTTGTAACCTGCAGTATTGACAGCGATTTCGATGGTGTTTATTAATAATACAGTCCTTTGATCCTCGACATGAATAAACTAAATTTTTTCGGATACTTCTTTTAAAAAATCCTTTGCAGCCTTCACAAGTTACTGCTCCATAATGACGCCCTAGAAACAAATGTCCAAGAAAATACAAAAGTCACATTTTTCAGAACTGAAAGGAAGTAGGCCCGTCCACATCTACCCTTTAAGCAAGAGCTGAAACTGAGATTTCTGAGTTTAGGTCATGATTTTTTTTTTTTTACGAACTACCAAAGAATGACACAATTCTCTGATAAAATATACTACACAATATGAGATTTAAAATTTTGTAAAGTACTTTTAACAATGACATGGAAAATTTGGGAAAGAGAAGAAACAAAATCACCCATAACCCATGATATAAAAACTACTTTCACTTCTGAGATCACTTATAAATTACAATTCTATTATGTACTATATAAGGGTTTCCCTGGTGGCTCAGTGGTAAAAAAAAAGTGAAGTTGCTCAGTCGTGTCCGACTCTTTGTGAGCCGTGGACTGTAGCCCACCAAGCTCCTCCGTCCATGGGATTCTCCAGGCAAGAAAACTGGAGTGGGTTGCCATTTCCTTCTCCACCTGCCAATACAGAAGACACAGGTTTGATCCCTGGGTTGAGAAGATCCCTTGGAGAAGGAAATGGCATCCTACTCTAGTATTCTTGCCTGGGACATCCTATGGACAGAGGAACCTGGATGGCTATAGTCCATGGGGTCCAAAGAGTTGGACACGACTTAGGAACTTAACAACAAAAATATACTTTATAAAGCTATTTTACTCTGAAAACTATGCTCTAAAATAAGGATATAATGTCAGTTAGTATTTGAAATCTAATCATCCTTCCTCATAGTGAGTCCCACTTTTAAATTTCTGGAGAAATCTGTTATACTTTGATAAACTTATCATTTTCACAAACCATATTCTTGGCATAAAAACTATTAACAAACTGAACATACTCCAGGAAAAGCTCTAGCACAAGTTTTGTAATGAAGCTATGGGAAAGATAAAAATGATGAAGGAAAACAAGCTGGGCCCTTAAACTTATCTCACTGGTACTTGTGAATATATATGAATAAATATGGGTATGTATTTCTGGGCATGAAGGAACAATGGCCAGAACTAAAACAGTGTAAACCTGAGTACTAAAAACAGGCTTGGAGAAATGTCTGCTCAACTATGCAGAGCATTTCATCAGGGTTCACCAGAGCTTTTCCACCTCAGTAATCTATTACTCTGTATTCCTAGAATGAGAACAGGGCTCAACAGGTAGATTAATAATCTAATGTTACATGTTATTAAGGATCACAACTAATTTTTAAGCAAAACTTTTGACAAAACTGGTTTCACATTCAGAAAAATTTCCACATGTTCAGTTTACTTTCAAAAAAGTGAAACTGCCTTTCATAATTCTTTGAGATATGCATTTTATGTCATTGCAAGATCACATTAAACTGCAGTGAAATAAAAAACCTTTAGATGAATAAAAAGCTCTGGGGGAAAATCAGTTAAATTTCATAGGCTACAAACATGAACCATAAACACAACAGGATCCTTTATTTTACTTTTTACTTTCAGTAAAAGAAATGCAGTAGTAAGGCAGTTATTTTAACAACACAACAAACATAGCAGGTTATCTGTAGTATTACCTGATGCTTTGTCTCCACACACCACGCAAAGATCAAAAACCTTATTTGGTCCTTGTTCTGAGGAAGAATTATCTGTTAAGAACTAAAGAAACCCCCCCAAACAAACAAACAAGAAAACATTAATTTGTTGTTACTCAGTAATACTCTTATGTAAAAAATTAAAAGAACTTTCATATTACTTTTTGCTTTCTTTTTTTAAGTTATTCTGAAAGTTTGAACTCTATTATTATGCATGTATCAATTAAACTATTCTTAATTTTCTTTACATAAAGATTAAAGTTTCTATGTTATAAAAAGTACAGACAGAAATAATACCTTTTTAGTTTGTTCCATAACAATTCATTAAAGTAAAAAGGGTCTTAAACACACAAATACATGAGTATATTTTTTATTGCATCTCACCCATAAAGTATTTACTATTCATATGGATCACATCAAATTACTGTAGTAGTTATCTGTCCTATTGTGACATTTCTTTGAATAATTCAGAACATTTCCCGATAGAATGATATGACTAAAATAAGCTATAATAGCATAAGAAGAGAAATCTTTAAAAAGGTTATGAAGAAAAAAGAAATCTGTTGAAGCATTTACTTTAACTATAGAACATGACTGATGTACAAAGGTATAAACTTTTCATTCAGCTGTCTAAGGACTGGGTTAGGTGCAGAGGTTGAGAACATGGACTCTGGAGTCTGTTAATGACAGCAAATTATTAGAGACTAGATGGAGTGGCCTTGGGCAAATTACTAAATCTCTTTAAACTATATTAAGAACTCATCACTAGGTACAGCTAATATAATACAAAGAAATACTAGTTTCTTCTTTTAGGTTTATCCTTCAATCTGTCATTTTCTTTCAATCTTTTGAAATGTGAACAAGTTAAATTCAAGCTTCAAAATGGTAAAAACCTACCCCTGCTTTAAAACAGCTCACAAAATAATCCTCTACTTTGATTCTTTTCCTTTTCTTAGGAGTGTGAATGCCTTCATGAACAATTCTGATTTTAAAAATTTTAAATAGTCATTAAAATAGCTGTCCCAGGGAATTCCTTGGTGGTCCAGTGGTTAGGACTCTGTGCTTTCACTGCTGAGGGTCTGGGTTTGACCCCTGGTTGAGTAACTAAGATCCTGCATGCATGCAGCAAGGCCAAACAATTTTTTCATAAATAAAATAGCTGTCCCTTACTATGTTATAGTAGCATAATTTCTTCTTATATCACCATAAAAATCAGTCTTCAATGAAAACTTAAAAAAAACAATTTCTGGTATTAGATATCCTTTGAAAACATCTCTGACAAACATCTATCTTTTTTTAAATAGCATTATCTACTGCAAACGGTGCTAATCTTTTATTTGTTAATTTCTTAAGGGTAGAAGAGACACTGAGGTTAATGGGCCTGCCCACATCCCATCTTAGGTCACTAGAACAGAAATCAAATCTTGGCCCAGGGGAATTCCATCCTATACCGGTTTCTCTTTCATTGCTCTTACAGATGCAAAGTACTGATATTATTTTTATTTTTTAAATAAAGAAAACCTTTGAAAAAGATTAACTTCAAAGAAATTTGATATACACCTTTTCAGCCACCTGATGTCACCAGTCATAAATATGATGATAGGAAGTACCCTTGGAATGATGTGATGAAAATGGCACTTCACATCTGCTAACTACTCTAAACCCACAACCCTAGTCTAACCATGAAAAAAACATCAGACCAAGTCCCACAATAAGGCAATTTATAATATACCTGACCAGTATAACTTAAAACTATCAAAGTCACTAAATGTAAGGAAAGTCTGAGAAACTGTCACAGAAAAGAGGAGTCAAAGGAAACACAACAAATGTACTATAATTTGGTATCCTGGAACAGACAGACGTTAGGTAAAAATTAGGGAAAGCTATGGATTTTAGCTAATGTATAAATACTACCAGTTCATTATTTATAATAAATATATCACACTAATGTAGAATGTTAATAATATGAGTAATTGTGTGTTGGGCGATTATATGGGAACTCTCTATACTAAATGCTCAATATTTCTGTAAATACAAAACTGTTCTTAAGAAAATCAAGCCTGTTTATGAAAAAATAAAGAAATTAGAGTATGGATAATGCCATACATTTTTTTAGTGACTTCTTTCTAATAACTTTATATATTTTATCCATTTTCTACATTAGCTCTTTTTAAAAGTAATATAAAATTGCGTAACTGGAAGAATAATAGAATCTATGAGGATATATAGGCATAATTTTGTATCTTACAAATTTGGAGCTTTTCAATTCTAAAAGGAATTTTTCTTGATTAGCTTTTCATCACAAAATGTGGAATCCAATTTTAAGTGAGCACCCTCATCAAAGCCTGTGGAGGCCAACTTAAGGGTTCACTGTATTTATATTCAAATATAGCAACCAATGGTGAAAACAGCAGCTACATAATTGTATAAAAGCCTTAGCTGGCTCTTTGAAGAATAATGTATAACTAGCAAAAATAAAAAACAGTGTAAAGTTAATTTACACTACCGAGTTCCAGTGTTAAAGCATCCCACAGGCTAGACTGCCTACTATACTAGTGAAGATGTATGACAAAAGGGGAGCAAAGGTCACAAAGCTGCTAGCTGTTTTACGGACTTCTTGATCTGGCAGCTGCTTGTTCACAACAGAGGCATCTTGGTCTTGGAAACTGCAGTTACAGAATTCTGTAGATGCTCCTGATTTGGAAGTTTCCTAACTGCAGAAGCAGAAAGTCACCTAGAATCAAGTTCTGAAGCAGGCTCCCATAGTTATTCTTGGAAACCTGACCTACAAGTGTTCCTTCAGCCTCTCTAACAGTACTTTGAGCTCTCTACATTCTTTGTTAAATTCCTTTCTGCCCAAACTAGCCAGAGTGGATCTTACTATATGCCACTAAAAACCCACCAAAATATATGCTGTGAGGATGTGTGAGGAAAAGTATAGTGGCCCATAGGAGAAGGTAGCACCTAATTTTATACAAGATCTTTTCCTACTGAACATGCAGGATATAAAGTCTTAACGTCAGGACTTATTTTATATATGTTTTTTTCTTTTTTTCAAGGATAAGATTAAAGAGAAACTCTATGAATTTACCTGGAGCTGTTGTGTAGACAAATCAGGAGTTGTAAAAAATAACTGGTTGACACCTGCTGCATCTGGGGTCGTGAAGAAAACTTTTCCTGGAGTAGAGTCTTGCCTGGCCAGAATGACTTTGTTTGGAGTAGAGCCATCGTGATTTGTCAGAATGAACTGTTTGCCTTGGGTATTATGATCAAGTGCTGTCACAATCTGGATTTTCTGGCCAGTAGGCTGCTCTGTAACAATCTAATACAATCATGTCATTAGTAATTAAGTCAACTTAATCTTTTCCCTTCTCTAAGGACAATTTTTCTCATTTCTTCAGACAAAGCTAGACTAGGAAACATACCATTACATACACAGATTCAATGTAATACACATAACAAACATACCATTTAATCTAGCAATTCTACTTCGATGACATCCTACCCTACAGAAATAAACAAATGTGTAAATAAAGCTACAATAGTAAGAACACTTGGACTTCACTATTTTGATTCCTTCCCTTCCCCTCCTTTCTACCTTCCATATACATAAACACATACTGGGTGTATTCTATTTGCCCATCACTGTTTGTTCTGGGTCCCTGGACACAACAATAAGCAAAATAAAATTTTTATTCTCATAAAGCTTTTACTTTAGTGAGGAAAGGCAGATAAAAAACAAGCAAATAATATTGTCAGGTGGTATTCTGTGTTACAAAGTAAAATGAAGCAGGGTACGCTGGGGGTTATTGATGGAATGAGAGTGATGAGGAGATAACATCTCAGCACAGACCTGAGTGAAGGAACAGACCAAGGCTTAGGACTAGCTAGGGGAAACGCATCCCTAGTAGAGGAAGCAGCCTGTGGGGCAGGAAGAGTATGTTTGATATAGCTGAGGCAAGAGGCACAGTGAAGAGCTGTGTGAGTGAAACTGGATGGGACAGAGATTTATGATAGGAAGTGGGATGTGAGAAACAAAAAGGGCCAAACTGAAAAGGGTCTTGTAGGCCATATAACATCTGATTTCCTACTGGATGACATGGAGATCCACTGAAGGGCTTACAGAGCAGAGACATGGCAGGATGTTTTGCAAACAGCATCTTTCTAGATTTAGTGTAAAGATCAGACTATGAATGTTTAAGAACAGAATTAAGGGAGACCAGAAAGTATGCTAGTGCACAAACACTGGCAGCACTTGGGTATTGTATACAGGCAGAGACATAGGCCAAGATCAGAGTAGTAGCCATGCTAGCAGTGAAAAACGATCTGGGATATTTTATAAAGGGAGAGGTGACAAGATACGCTGATGGACTGGATATGGAATATGAGAAGAGAAGAGTCGAGGATGATTATGAAATTTTGGCCTGACCAATTAGGACAGAATTGTCATTTACTGAGATAGAGTAGTCTGGAGAAGAAAAAGTTCATGAATAAGAAGAACAGCCTAGCACTGAGGGTTTTCGTTGCAGCTTAGCAAATATTTTACGGAAAAAAATTCATTAAGCCAATTAAATTCCCTGAATTCAATTTTAAAATGGCAAAGCTGATTTGTTTCCACGTTTTTTCTATTTCTCTGAAATTATTTTCAAGACTATTTTCTACTTTTTCTGGCTCTCTAAGCAGCCCCATGGTGGTCGTCAAGAACCAGTGCCTTATGAAAGGAGGCAAAAAGAGAGCCAAGAAGAAAGTGGTTGACCCAGTTTCTAAATAAGATTGGTATGATGTGAAAGCACCAGCTATGTTCAATATAAGGAATACTGGGAAAACATTGTTCACACGAACTCAAGGAACCAAAATCACATCTGATGGCCTCAAAGATTATGTTTTTGAAGTGAGTCTCGCTAATCTGCAGAATGATGAAGTAGCATTTAGAGAATTCAAGCTAATTATTGAGAATGTTCAGGGCAAAAACTGCCTAATTTCCATGGCATGGATCTTATCCGTAATGTTGTATTCCATGGTCAAAAAGCGGCAAACCATGATTGAAGCTCACGTTGATGTCAAGACTACTGATGTTACTTGCTTCATCTGTTCTGTGTGGGTAACTAACAAACGCAACCATCAGATCTGGAAGACCTTTTACGCTCAGCACTAGCAGGTACGACAGATCCCCAAGAAGATGATAAAAATAATGACCTGAGAGGTGCAGATGAATGACTTGAAAGAGGTGGTCAATAAATTGATTTCAGATAGCACTGGAAAAGACTCGCCAATCTATCCCCTCCATGATGTCTTCATTAGAAAAGCAAAAAATGCTAAAGGAGCCCAAGTTTGAATTAGGAAAACTCATGAAGCTACATGGTGAAGGTAGTAGTTCTGGAAAAGCTGCTGGGAATGAGACAGGTGCTAAAGTTAAATGAGTCGGTGAATATGAGCCACCAGTCCAAGAATCTGTTTAAAATGCGTACTTTTAATGATGACAAAAGATCTTGTGGTAGGAAAAAAAAAGACAACTATTTTCTGCACAAAATTTACAGCCCAGTTCTGAATCACTAATTAGTTTCTGTCTAGAGCACACTGTACTGATTATGGCTGCTACCAATCTGAGTTTCCGTTGTTGACCAGGATTTCTACCATGCCCTATTTTCCTGGCTGAAGTTTTAACTGTTGTCACTTTTGTTTTGCATAGGTTATTTCTACCAAGTCTAGTCTCCATCCTCCCCACTAACAATTTCTGCAATTTTCAATGATACCTATAAGAGGTTTTCAATCAGTTCATCTGTAATTTTACCATGTAAAGTTTATGCTTATACATTTCATTTTAGAATATTCCTATCAGAAATATTAATTGTAAACTGAATAAAAATCTAATGGCTCACATTTATTTCTTAGAGACAAGAGCATCAGGTACATGCAGGGTCCAACTGTTATTGCCTGGAAACACTTTGCTTAGATGGGTAAAAGTATATTTACTGCAGCACAATAATTATAATTAGAAACTGAAGTGATCCAAGTGGCCTTCAATAAAGAAGAGTAAATAGATTATGGAAACAGTTCTCAGGTCTTAGGATTTCTTTACATGCCTAAATAAATAAATAAAAATCACTGAGAGCCCAAACGGCTTTTATTTACGTAGGTTGTATCTATTGATATTTACCATACTGAAATTCAAACAGAAAAACTTGTAAAAAATTAATTCATTTTAAATAACCCATTAAATGTTAACATAATTATTTAATGAAAAATAAGTACATTTTCCAAACAAAAAAAATTTAGTGGAGGACAGAGGCACTGATTTACATTTTTGCAAACAGATTCAATGTCTGGCTTGATAGAAGCTGGATACTCATACGTGCCTGTGCATTCAATCTGCTGCAAAGGCTGCTTTGGTTAAAACAAAGAAAGAAAATCCAGCCTTATATTTTTTGGGTAAAAAAGGGAAGAATATCTTAATTGCTTCTTCAAATTGTATAAACTGTTCTTTGATATGACATCAAAACTTGAAAAGTGATAGCTTTTTAGAGGTTAGTTGCAATGTAGAATCAGAAACTATTGGGTTAGTCAAAAAGTTCATTTGGGTTTTTCTGTAAGATGATACAAGAGACTCGAACTAACTTCTTGGCCAACCAATATATTAAAATCTCTTGGTCTATCCTGCAATGTGAATCCTTCACTTATGAGTGATTTTGTTACATCATGCACTGGTCATTTGGAAAACGCTGGTTCAATGAGTTATGTACACCTTTTAAATTTTGACATATTTTAACCTATCATGTAACTGGTAGTCTCTGGAAAATTACACCACATATTTGTGAGCGAATGACAGTGAAAAGACAAACAGCATTTTAGTATTATTATGAGAATGGTTTGGACCTTGCTGATTCTCTGAGTCCCTAGACGATATTTTGAAAACCTCTGGACTATGGAACTTCTTACTAGAACACAACTGTTTATATGATATAGATCTCCTTCTAATGGTCCAGTAAACCTCAGATTTCGCACCCTCCAGAAACAGTCTCTGACTAGATCCTCATACCCCACAACTCTTCATTTACTGTTTTTCTTCCATGTTCCCGATTCCCAATTACACTCTACACAATTACCTATCATAGCACTGAACATATTCTATTTTTATTGTCCAATTATTCAACTATCTCTCACTAGATCAAAGTGAACTGAAATCAGTTCAGTTCAGTTGCTCAGTCATATCCGACTCTTTGCGACCCCATGAACTGCAGCACGCCAGGCCTCCCTGTCCATCACCAACTCCCAGAGACATATTATTGATATTTCTCCAGGCAATCTTGATTCTAACAATCGAGGGTATCTTTTATCTCTGTGCCACCAAAACCTAGCAAACTTATTTGTATAAATCAGTTTGGTTAAGCAGTTAATTAACAGTAAATAAGACATACCTCTCCCATTTGTTGTTCAATAATTTGATGTGCAATTTCTTCTATGGATGCCATGATTTGATTACCAGTGTCCTGCCAAAAATAAAAAGATGCTTTTTCAATTATACCCACAAAACACATTAACTGAAGAATTTACAAATGAAATTATATGATAGCTAGGATTTGCTTCAAAATATTCTGGCTGTGGGAAGAGGTAGAGGGTAGAGGTGGGAAGAAATAAACAACTTAAGATTGGCTGTGTGTTGACAATTATCAAAGACTGCTGACGTTTATACAAGAGTTCATAAAACTATTCTCTCTGCTTTTATAAATTTTGAAAACGTCTATTTAAAAAAACTTATTCAACACCAAACAATTTCACTTTTCAAAGTTACTGAAGACTAAACCACAGACCTTCGATATAGTTCAGGAATGGTTTATTAATTAAAGAAAGTCAATCCAGTCTATAAAGAAATACATCACTGTAGCCATTTAACACTTTTTAATCAGTATACTGTAAAAGCTGACAAAGTATTCATTCAGAAGACTAGAAGATTCTCCATAATTTTCTGATTGTTCTTCATTGTTCTTACGTGTTAAGTTTAATTTGAATTTTAACATAAAACTCTTCAAAGAGATTGACAGTCAGTAAGATTAACAGATTGACTTTGACATTTGTTTTTTCTCTATACAGGTAGTCAAGAATACAAAAATCATTTGACTGTATCATATTATATACCGTCATACATTCATTAATATTCTACAATTATAATTAATATTAATTACCAAATTGTTTTAATTACTTGTCTTTCAATCACTTTTAAAACCTTAAATGTTTCCATTACTTGTTCTAAAAGAGATTGACAGTCAGTAAGATTAACAGATTGACTTTGACATTTGTTTTTTCTCTATATCAGGTAGTCAAGAATACAAAAATCATTTGACTGTATCATATTATATACCGTCATAAATTCATTAATATTCTACAATTATAATTAATATTAATTACCAAACTGTTTTAATTACTTGTCTTTCAATCACTTTTAAAACCTTAAATGTTTCCATTACTTGTTCTAAAAGCAATATACAGTATTTAATTACTCAACTATCTTTCACTTGAAAAGTAGTTGCAGTTAAGTGCCCTCAACCTCTCTGAAACCCAACCAAGGAGATGGTTACTGACAAAGCCTGTGTGCTCTGGGTCCATGATGGAACAGCAATCCTCCCAAACTCTGCTCCATTTAGGTCGGGGGTGGGAGGGACGCGGTGTCTTTATTCCTTTTTTTGGGAAAGGTAACATATGTTCAAAACAGAACAGCCCTATTGACCCACCCAGTATTCCAGAGTTCCAGAATTCCAATAGCCTTCATTCATTTCATCCCATTTATGCCCCCTTCAGTTCATGCTGGCAGACATTTCTGCTGGCATGAATTCTCAGAAATCTTTGTTGCTCCCATGCAATTCATGCAGGTTCATGCCACCAGAAAACAAAGTCCTGTACAGATCTCTTGTGAGTAACTGCATCTCTATTCCCACCATGTGCTGTATGTAGATCTCAAGGGCACTGTGAATGCAGTCTTGAACAAGGCCGCTTACTTTTCCTACATGAAAAACTCTTCCTTTGAGACTCACTTAAGTGAGTTATACCAGTTTTTAATGTCATTCATTCATTTCTCTTTCAATTACATTACTTATTGAAGACTAACAGACTGTTGTCCCGTTCCTGCCATTCTCCCAGTTTCTTGACCTCAAGGTCCAACAACATTCACCCACTTGCTATTAATACTTTAATACTGTGGTGCCAGACTCTAACATATATACTTAACATTATTTTAGCTCTTAATGTTATTCAAAGCCTTCCCTTTAATTATAGGATGTGAGGTGCCAATGGTTAAGTCTTACATTTTAGCCATAGGCACTACTTGTAATTCCTTGAATTTATTACCATGTTGCTTCATATTGCCATGTCTCTGCTAATGGCTTCTCTCTCTACCACAACTGCCATGGAATCACTAGATCAACATGTGTTTGTTTTTCAAGACTAAATTTAACTCAAAAAAACTGAGGAAAAATAAGCATTCTTTACATATTGTTGATGTAAGTCTAAACTGAAACAACCTTCCCGGAAATTTGCGAATGTTTATCAAAGCCTTAAAACTTTCCCTACTCATTGATCCAATAATTCATTCAATATTCTTCCATTCAACAATAATCGTTGAGTGTTTACTATGAGCCAGGCAGTTTTCCAAATGTTAGGGATATATCTTTCTAAACGTCAGGGAGTAATAAAACAAGGGCTTCCCTGATAGCTCAGTTGGGAAAGAATTCGCCTGTAATGGAGACCTGGATTTGACTCCTGGGTTGGGAAGATCCGCTGGAGAAGGGATAGGCTATACTCACTCCAGTATTCTTGGGCTTCTCTTGTGGCTTAGCTGGTAAAGAACCTGCCTGCAATGTGGGAGACCTGGGTTTGATCCCAAGGTTGGGAAGCTCCCTTGGGAGAAGGGAAAGGCTATCCATTCCAGTATTTTGGCCTGGAGAATTCCATGGACTGAACAGTAGGAGAAACAGACAATAAATAAAATATACAAACATTCTCATATATTAATGATGACTTCTCTAAGTGGAGATTTACAGGCCACTTATTTTCTGCTTTTTGAGTGGGTATCTACTAATGGGTAATTAGAAAATTAAACATTCCTTCATTTATAATCCACTGTATTTTGTGCCTATTTATCTTCTAAAGCACCTGAGTTTATCTGTGTAGATGATAAAAAACTTCTAAAGAAAAAGAACTCGTAGTTTTTCTATGGAGTAATTTTTTTCCAACGAACCTATAGTGTTTAACACTGCCTGGTATTTGTATTTGAACTCAGAAAGCATCAATATTTACTGAAAGATACTTACTAGGCACTCTGTGACTACTGGACTTCACAGTGAATAAAACAGAGACAATCTCTGCCGCGTGGAGCTTATATTTTAATGAGGAAACAGATTTTTAAAATTACCACGTACTAAATGCTATGAACGGAGAAGACGATGGCACCCCACTCCAGTGCTCTTGCCTGGAAAATCCTATGGATGGAGGAGCCTGGTGGGCTGCAGTCCATGGGGTCGCGAAGAGTTGGACACGACTGAGCGACTTCACTTTCACTTTTCACTTCCATGCACTGGAGAAGGAAATGGCAACCCACTCCAGTGTTCTTGCCTGGAGAATCCCAGGGACAGGGGAGCCTGGTGGGCTGCCATCTATGGGGTCGCACAGAGTCAGACACGACTGAAGTGACTTAGCAGCAGCAGCAGCAAATGCTACGAAGTAAACTAGGAAGTAGTGATAAAGAGAAAAACAGAGAAGTATAGGAGGGGGTTTATGAAGGTAGTAGAGTGCCATAGAGTCACGTCAATAAATCAGACTTTCAATCCCATTTTTACTATTTACTAAATGTTTAACTACATGTCAGTCACTTAAGGCTGTTTGCTTTTAAATGAAATGGAGTCAGTAAAATCTATCTCAAAATATTCTTGTAACAATTGAGTCTGTGAAAAGATCTTTTTCAATGTATGCTGCTGTTCAGTTGCTAAGTCATGTCCAACTCCTTGGGATCCCATGGACTGCAGCATGCCAGGCTTCCCTGTCCTTCACTATCTCCTGGAGTTTGGTCAAACTCACGTCCATTGAGTCAGTGATACCATCTAACCATCTCATCCTCTGTCACTCCCTTCTCCTCCTGCNTGTCCAACTCCTTGGGATCCCATGGACTGCAGCATGCCAGGCTTCCCTGTCCTTCACTATCTCCTGGAGTTTGGTCAAACTCACGTCCATTGAGTCAGTGATACCATCTAACCATCTCATCCTCTGTCACTCCCTTCTCCTCCTGCCCTGAGTCTTTCCCAGTATCAGGGTCATTTCCAATAAGTTGTCTTTTTGCATCAGGTGGTTGAAGTACTTTCGCTTTCGCTTCAGTCCTGCCAGAGAACATTCAGGGTTGATTTCCTTTAGGACTGACTTGTTTCATCACCTTGCCGTCCAAGGGACTCTCAAGTATTCTCCAGCACCACAATTCAAAAGTATCAGTTCTTCGGCACTCAGATTTCTTTGTGGTCCAACTCTCACATTTGTACCAACGACTACTGGAAAAATCATAGCTTTGACCAAATGGACCTCTGTCAGCAAAGTGATATCTCTGCTCTTTAATATGCTGTCTAGGTTTGCCATGGCTTTTCTTCCAAGAAGCAAGCATCTTTTAATTTTGTGGGTGTAGTCACCATCTGCAGTGATTTTGGAACCCGAGAAAATAAAATTTGACACTGTTTCCACGTTTCACCCATCTATTTGCCAATATATCAACATCTATATATATACACACATATATGTACACACACACATATATATATGTATCGGTGTACAGTGGTCTCTTACAGGTAAAATGTATTCCCTGAAAGTTAGCTGAATAAACAAAGTGCTCAATAAATGAGCAACAGGTCAGGAGAACCATCACACTGGAGAGGGAGGGTCTGGGGAAAATCTTACAGAAGATACATTTGAAACCGGCACTGAAGGATAAGCGATTTTACCAACCTGAGGGACAAAGCAAAAAAACAGGAGGATGCTGCCTTTACTACTCTAGAGCTAATTAACATACAGAAGACATACAGTCTTACATTTTTGGCTCTGATTCTTCTTTTTTCACATTTACCTCAATCTCACATCTATGTATCTTTCCCACAGGAAAAAATATACCCTCAGTGATGCCATTTGAATCTGTTCATGGGGTTCTCATAGCAAGAATACTGGAGTGGTTTGTCATTCCCTCCTCCAGTGGACCATGTTTCGTCAGAACTCTCCACCATGTCCCATTTGTCTTGGGTGGCCCGTCATGGCACGGCTCATAGCTTTATTGAGTTACGCAAGCCCTTTCGCCATGACGAGGCTGTGATCCATGAAAGCTATGATTTTTCCAGTAGCCATGGGCAGATGTGATAGTTGGACCAAAAGAAAGCAGAGCACCAAAGAATTGATGCTTTCCAAACGTGCTGCTGGAGAAGACTCTTGAGAGTCCCTTGGACAGCAAGATCAAATCAGTCAATCCTAAAGGACATCAACCCTGAATATTCACTGGAAAGACTGATGCTGAAGCTACAATACTTTGGCCATCTGATGCGAGGAGCCGACTCACTGGAAAATACCCTGATGCTGGGAAAGACTGAAGGCAAAAGGAGAAGAGGGTAGCAAAGGATGAGACGGTTAGATACCACCAATGAATCAATGGACACAAATCTAAGCAAACACCAGGATATAGTGAAGGACAGGGAAGCCTGGCATGCTGCAGTCCATGGGGTTGCAAAGAGTCAGAAATGATTTATTTACTGAACAACAACAGTGGTGTCATCCTCCTTCCACTCAGGTTCANCACAAATCTAAGCAAACACCAGGATATAGTGAAGGACAGGGAAGCCTGGCATGCTGCAGTCCATGGGGTTGCAAAGAGTCAGAAATGATTTATTTACTGAACAACAACAGTGGTGTCATCCTCCTTCCACTCAGGTTCAAAATTTTAAGTCTGTGCTCTTTGCGTACATCATGAACAGTTCATTTTCTTTCTCCACCAGCCCTACTCCCATCAACCAACTGTAGGCTCTTGTTACCAAGTAGTATTTTGCAAACTCCTTGTTGTGAGCCACTTGTGGATGGGGAAATATAGTAGGTCAAAATTTTCTTCTTTTAAAAAAGAAAGATATTAGAATAGAAAATACTGCATCAAGTATAGTGAGGGTAAGAACTTATTTCAATTTAATCTGTGTGTTAAGTCATGATGGAAAACATATTTTTCTATGTAGCAGTCAAAAAATGCTTGAAAATATGATGCAAAACAATTTTTTTTTTCCTGGTAGGGTGAGTCAAACATAGATTTGAAAATCTGGGACTTCCCTGGTGGTACAGTGGACAGGAATCCACCTGCTAATGCAGGGAACATGGATTTGATTCCTGGTCTGGGACTAGTCCACACGTCATGAAGTAACTAAGTCCATTAACTACAACTACTGAGTTCGTGTGCTGCAACTACTGAGCTCGCACAACTACAGCCCACACTCTGCAACGAGAAAACACTTCAGTGAGAAGCCTGGGCACTGCAACTAGAGAAAGCAAGGTGCAGCAACGAAGTCCCAGCGCAACCAAAAATAAAAAAGAAAAGAAAATCTGATGGAAGTTAAGGCTTCCCTCACAAGAAAACAGGTTTACATTCATTCACTCTACAACTGATGATATATGCTATGCTGAATTTCAAGGAGTTCATAAACTCTCCTATGGCCAGCCCAAGGTCTTCAGGTTAAGAATCCTTTGAGTATAATTTCAGCTACTGGCAGAAATAACTTTCCTGGATGAATATTTAAGATATTCAACTTTGTGTCTATGAAAAACCCCTAGAAGGCAAGAATCATCTATGTGTCAGCTCTTCTGACCAACAGCAAAATCTCGGGATGCTTACAGAACTGAAACACATCCTTATTCTCCTGTTTCATAAGTATCAGTGCCTCTTTAATGGTCAAAGAATAAAGTTTCAGTCCTTCTCCTGGTATTTTTTCAGTATTTACTAAGTCCTTATAAACACGTCTGCCACTGCAGACACAAAGGAGCATTTATAGTTTGACTTCCCCATCTTCCTATTTCATCTCCTACTAGTCCCAGAGGGGACTCCTTCAGGACAAACTGGAATGTTCTTTATTCCCCAATATACAACTCCAAGCTTCTCCTCCCTCATTTAAATTCTCCCACCTTTAAAACTCAGTTGTGAAACTTATATTTACTTACAAAATTTTATGCAAGGGTGCATTTTTCTAGAGACAGTCTATGGCTTTCATAAAAGATTTAAAAAGGTTGCAGAGGGTTCTATGACTCAAAAAAGGTACATGATTATATAAACTATTAATCCTTTCTTATAGATGATTTCTTTCCTTTCTTCTCTCCAACAATAGTAGGAATTATATTGTGTAGCACACACAAAGAGTACATATTTTAGGAATATTTTCTGCCTTTGATTTCCTTTAAAAAAGCTGAAATGCTCCTACAAAGAATGATGAAATTACATTTTCTGCGATCCATTTTAAAAATAAACAAATAGCTTCTTTATTGTACATCTACCCAACTGACATACAATTAAAATCTAAAACCAACCACACAGCAGGCACTGTTGTAAAACCCTCAAAGTCGAAGGTCCATTAAGTTCCGAGGCACAAAAACCCTAAAGGCCTTAATTTCAAGCCTTTTTTTCTTTTCCAGCAATTTTTTTTTTAACAGTTGACCTATATAGAGGAGGTTACAAAACAACCTGGCAACATTTGCCATTCATAAAACGGTATCTGCAAGAGCTGGAAGCAGACTTTCTTAACAAAAGAGATGCAGGAAGCTTGGACGTGCACTGCAGTGAGGACATTCGGCCGTTGCCTTTTCTTTCTCTAAAGATAGAGATCCAAAGGCAGCGGCCGCTCCCGCGCCTTCGGTGGTAAAGTAGAGAGCGTCGGTCCAGTAAAAACACAGGAACAAGTCAGAGGCTCGTGGTGAAAGGGATCCGGGCCTCGGCTCGCCGCCAGGCCGGCCTCTCCCACGTTCGCAGGCGCTAGAGCCCACTCCGACCCCGGGCCCGGCGGCAGAGCGCGGCTCCCGGAGGCTGGGGAAGCGACGCCCGCGCCAAGACGGAAGCTTTCCCTGTAGGTGAAAGGTCAGAGGTGCCGCGGGAGAAGCTGCCGTGCGCGCAGAGCCGCTCGCCGACTCCCTCTCGCGCCCACCGACACGGCCCCGCTCCGGGCTCTGGACCCCGCTCCCGGCTCCGGCTCCCGCCTCGGCCTTTCTCGGAGCCCCGCGCACTCGGCCCCGCTGCTCCGGCCGCTCTCCCAGCCCGCCCCGAGTAGCGCGCCGCGGATGCCGAAGGGCGGGTTCTGCCGGCCGAAGCGTCAGGCTGCCGAGGGGAGTGGGGGCGCGCCCGTTGGCAGTTGGGAGGAAGGGACCTTCCCAGGGCCCCCCGCCTTCCTCCCGGGCCCCGCTGCGGCCGCTTTTCTCCTCACCCGTCCCTTACCGGCGCTTGTCTGCCGAGCGGCGTCCTACGCTGGGCGTAAACCGGACAGTCCTGTGCGGCGGCTGCTGGGACGGGATGGGGTAGGGGGCCTCCAGGCAAACAGACTGGAAAAAGCTGAAGCGGGGAGGGTTAAAAAAGTGGAGACGGAGCTTTCTGGGTTTGTGTATTTGGGGGCGGGGGGGGGGGTCAGAGTTCCTGACCCCCTCCCTCTGCGGCTCGGTGCGCGCTCCCGTCCGCGCCTGCGCACCAGTGGAGTGGAGAGGCGGCGAGAAGCGATCGTGGCGTTCCCCGGGTGGAGGGTTGAGAGAACCGTCTCTGGAAGTCGACTGCCCCCTACCGCGTAGGAGGGAGACTGCTCCGGCATAGCTGCGCTTCCCTTATCCTGGACTTGGAGAAGACACGTGCGTTTAGCATCCTGTTTGCAAAAGGCGGTCCTTAAAGGAAATTTTGAGACTGTTCAGATTGGAGCCAAGATAGATGACCTAATCAGTTTTAGACAGTTCGGTCTCTAATTTGTGGGAAAGTTTGGCCACCTCATGAGAAGAGTTGACTCGTTGTAAAAGACTCCGATGCTGGGAAGGATTGGGGGCAGGAGGAGAAGGGGATGACAGAGGATGAGATGGCTGGATGGCAGCACGGACTCCATGGATGTGAGTCTGAGTGAACTCCGGGAGTTGGTGATGGACAGGGAGGCCTGGCGTGCTGCGATTCATGGGGTCGCAAAGAGTCGGACACGACTGAGCGACTGAACTGAACTGAACTGGGCTTTGTCACAGGCTCTTGCCTTAGACTAAACGGTTTATTAGAACACTTAACAAAACTGGGTAGATCCCAATAAAATATTTCAAATTCCCTTAAATAAGCTGGAGTATAGCCCTGTTGAGTAAGGCTAAGTTTTACTTATCAACTTTTGTGAGTAAATAGCATAATAGCTAAATGGAACCAGAGTAGAATCACTTAGAATGAAAACTTTCAGAAGACTGGCTTTAGTCTGTTTTGTTCACTGGTGTATTCCCAAGCTTATGGGACAGTGCCTAATGGTAAATACAGATTTGTGAAATAAGGTGTTGACAGAACATCACATTCCGATAGTGGCCCCTGAAGCACCAAGGTGTGGTAGCAAGAGCCGCCATGTTTGCAGAGTGCTGTGTGGTTTGGTCTTGAAGGGGTCCTCAACATGTCTTATTTATTTTATAATGTCTTAGTTTTGGTTGGCCCTAGAAAAGCAGTCATGCATTCAGGCCAGAAACCCAAGTCAGGAAAAAGAAGGTGCACTGATAAGGAGAACATCTCCTCTGTCATTTCCCCCTGGAACTAGGCATCTGGGCAATAAAAGGGGCATGCAACAACCCCTAACAAGTGAAAACACTGTCACCT
Source organism: Oreotragus oreotragus (assembly GCA_006410675.1). NCBI lineage: Eukaryota > Metazoa > Chordata > Mammalia > Artiodactyla > Bovidae > Oreotragus > Oreotragus oreotragus. Next base: position 357,720 of record SJYX01011781.1, read on the forward strand.
TCTCTAGAAGTCACCCTCTTCCTTTTAGTATCATTTGTTGTGTAATTAGTGGTTTTAAAGCACCCCTCCTCCATCCGTCATTGAAGTCAAGTCCTAAAAGAAATCAACCCTGAAACGTTCATTGGAGGGACTGATGCTGAAGCTGAAGTTGCAGTTCTTTGACCACTTGATGTGAAGAGCCGATTCTTTGGAACAGACCCTGATGCTGGGAAAGACTAGAGGCAAAAGGAGAAAGGCCAGCAGAGGATGAGATGGTTGGATGGCATCGACTCAATGGACGTGAATTTGAGCAAACGCAGGGAGATAGTGAAGGACGGGAGCCCAGCGTGCTGTAGCCCATCCAGTCCCAGAGAGCTGGAGACGACTTAGCAACTGAACAACAGCTACTCCATCCACCCAAACTGGGATCCACTCCTTACGTCTGTCCCAAAGATGAAAGCTAAGAAAGTATATTACCTATAGGTCCAATGGAAAAGGGCAAGCTGAGACCTTTTCTCTATTCTCAGTGCCCAATATGCACACCCACAGTGATGCTTGGGGTCATCCCCTTTATAGCCAATTAAATTGCTTAGGTCACAGTAGCATTTCGATGTAGAAACCATCCAAATGGGGAATATGTTTTGTTGTTGAAAAAGAGCTTCCCCTAATTATGATTCAGGAAAACAGATCAGTGTGGTTCATCTCTAATTGCATGACTATAAAAAATGATTTAAAAGACATCATCACACTGAAAGTAGTTTTAGTAAATTTATTCTGTATAAATATAATACATAACATTTACACTGCTAATATTTTATTTATAAAGGATCTATATCTCTATGGACAATAAGATACAAACATCATTTTTAAAGTAAGTGTTTCTATAAATTTATGTCATTTGAAAAAATAGTATTTCAAGATTGGTTCTTAACATGCTATGATGAACTCATATAAAAGAAAGTTGCCACCATTCGTCCTAACCACCCCCCTCAAAAACGGGGGAATTTGATATTGAGACTTTTAAAACATTTATCTTAACAAAAAAATCTAACTAGAAAATTTCCATTAGAAAATAACATTAGAAATGGCATAGGCTCCAGAGTATTTGTGACTTAGAGGCATTCAAAAAAGTAAGAGATCATTTGAATTAATTTAATTCACAACAGTGTCCAGTGAATGCAAGGCACTCTGCCAGGTGCTGAGGAGGAGTCGCAAACGAACAAGATACAGTTGCGCTTCTCAAGGCTAGAATGTGATCAGCACTGTAAGAAAGTCTGTTTGGGAGCCAAAGGCTACAGGAGCATAGAGGAAGGAGACTAGATCTAATCTGCAGGAATGGGGAGAGGCTAGGGTCAACTGTTACAGAGAAGTCTTAGGTAAACAGGCAGAAAAATGGGGTCTGGGGAGGATGAGAAAAGACAAAACAGTGTGAACAGAGGAAGGTAGGGTCGGGGCGAGCTGCCACATGATACCTGAGCAAAAGTATTCACGCTAAACCACTCAGAAACCAGTGAAGGTTGTAAGGAGCAGGAATTAAACTAGATTGGAACTATGCTTAACAAGGTGGGTCTGGCAGTGTTTAAATGGGACCATGCAAAGTCACTGGAATTAGAAGAAAAGTTATGCCCATCACTGGGAAGAGATACCAAGGACCTGAGCTAGGGTGGATGCAATAACAGGACAAAGAAGATGGAAAGGACACGAGGGCAATTGTGGAGGGTCTTGTTGAGACCTGGAGGCAGATTCTGGAGCCAAGAATGGTGTTTCTCCATTGTAGCAGAAAATATACAGATCTGAATGAAAGGAAATTGAGTTTTAGACATTGAAAGCTTAAAATGCTTAAGATGTAGATGTCCAACAGGTACTTGCTAATATGGCCTTGCAGGATGGTGGGAAGAGCAGGTCTAAGATCTGAGTTATAATATGGGCCATCTGGGACTTTTGAGTTCGAAATGATAAGAATACTGTCCTTACGTTCTTCAACAAATATTTTCTCTTGAAAGATGCAAGGTAGGTATTTTGTGAGAAACTGATGTACCAGGAATAGAACAGTATGTTTTCAAGGACTGTGCAGTATACTAAGGGAAATAGGATTTACCTCTCTGGAAGCCCCTGTGATGACATCTGCCTACAACAGATCTCAAATTTAAAAAACCGAGTACAGTGAAAGCACACTCGAAGACATAAATCAAGATATGCTGTGATGACATTTACATTTTAACTGAATTACTAAATAGTAGGCTTTCCCTATTTCTGGATATATTCTACCATCCAAATATAAAACATACCTTTGGCCAACAAAATTATACTTTAAAGTTATCCTCACTTGGTTGGCTCATTACAGCTTTATATTAAAGTTTGCTCTGGTGATCTCATTTTAAGAAATGCTACTACACAATCCATCGAACTTTTAGTTATTAAAAGGGAGATGTATCTTGGGAAAAGACAATAGTAGGATACTGGGTACATTAGGGAACAGGGGGAAAGAGGTTGGGAAGAGGTTCAGAAATACCAAAGATAAACTTTCTCATTTTCTTAGACTCTGGTGGGTCCTCTGTGTTTAAAGCTGCCACAGATAAGGGAACAGCACTGCCTAGAGACACACACTAAGGCCGGCCTTCCCCTAGTTTGACCTGGCATCTCGTCTAGGTTTCTTAAGCATCCTTTTGGACTTAACTTTATAACTACTCTTCTTTCTCCTTATGAATAAAAGGAGACACTTGAAAAGGACTTGATGGAAGCACATGTATCAATGCAGAAAATACACTAAGCAGTATTGGGATCTAAGTACTGTTTATGTTTTCTTCTCATTTATAGAGTGTATGCAACATCTTTTTTTTTTTTTTTTTTGCTAAATGTTACCTTCAAGAGTGGTTTTAAAAGTATCGACAGCTTTATAACAAAATATATATAATCAGGCTTCTCATTTGACATTGAATGAGCAAGGTTAAATAACTGATCAGCTTCAGTGAAGTTATGAAGGACTGATAAGGGAGAAAGGAAATGTAATACTATTCCACATTTAAAACATTGGAGTGGGGGGAGGCTGGTAATCCGATAGCTTCCTCAAAAGGCACCATATTTTATATTTTTCAAAGCCCTCCATGGGGCTAAGACAACACTAGCATAATCATACATGCGCTTCACATTTAATTAGAACTATTAGAAATCTGTGCACTGTTTCTTAAATATTTAACTAATTCTTGATTCAGCCAACTGTTAGAAAGACAGAATAACCACTGGCTGATAATTTTCAGATTCTAATTAGACCAAACCTTGCAGTTGGAGGTTGAAAGCTAAAGAGGAGAGGAGAGGAACCCCAGTAACCTGTTTTACAAAATGTGGATCCTGTGAAACCAAGAGAAACAAGGCATGACCTTGGTCTCTACAAAGGACACACTAAAAACTGCAGGGATTTTTAACATGGAAGCCTTATTTATGCTATATTGGTTAAAGTTAATGAGACGCAAAGAAACGTTAGTTTACCTACAGCTAACAGAAAGACTTGGAAGTTAACATGCAAGGATTGTATGTGAGGTTGCAAGAGGGTTTAAAATGAGTCCACAGCAAGCAATAGCCAGAAAACGACAGCAGTCAGACTCGAGATGTAGAGACCCTGGTGCTGCAACAAACACTCAAAGGGCTTCAGAAGGCGCTCGGTAACTCTCTTGACAATCGCAGAGATAATACGAATTAGGAAATTCTTTATATAACAGCAGAAGGAAATTTCTTGTGCCTTTTATTCAAAATTTCTTGCCTTTGAAGATACTTTATATTTCATTTAAGCTCAGTCAATAAATTTATATTATGAACATCAGGAACAACTTTAATCATAGTGTTAATTTAATTTTACTTCTGCTCATCAATTTTATGTATAAAGCAGTTCATATGTTAAACAATATGTGAGCCAAAATAGGAATATAAGTCCTTCCTAATGAGGTATGCTGACAGCTGTTTAAAGGAAAATATAAAAAAATACACTTTAATTACCAGAAAGGACATAACACAAAGTGGTATTTAAAATTCTTTTAAAAATGATTACTATACAATTTCTAATACTGGCTTAAAATATGTGCTTTTTGATACGGTAATTCCAGTTCATTTAAAAAATCACAATATTATAGAAAATTTAACATTCTTTTTATATACAAATACCGCTCTACTACCTTGGGCTCAGAACACTTAGAAGAGCAAGGGACATTATATAATATAATACTTGCCATATTTTGCTTTTTAAAGAAATAATTTATGTTTGTGTTGAAACGGTAGGTTTTTTTCTTTTTTAAAGATTAGACTTAATGTAAAGGCCATAGAGTTAATTATTTGTGTTACCCTGAAAATGGAAATATTCTTTTTCCTACTCAAAATTGAGTTAAATGAAAATTCAGATTCTATCCCTTTGCTGTAATTCCTTGATGACATAACATTATCTCATAGCACAAGAGGTACGTAACAGTAGAAATACTTTAGACAGTTTACTGGAATTTTGTTTCAGTTACTGAGGTAGAAATTGGCCATGTGTTTTTCCATTAAAAGATACAAAAATTCATCTAAATGTATGGATTCAAAGACATACATTTTTCTCATCAGCTGTTTAATCATAATTTCCAATCCAAAGACTATATAGAAATTCACTCCTTGATGTGTGTTTTTTATTTACCATGACTTACACTGGTGAGTCTGAGTGAATTCCGGGAGTTGGTGATGGACAAGGAGGCCTGGCGTGCTGCGATTCATGGGGTAGCAAAGAGTCGGACATGACTGAGCGAATGAACTGAACTGAACTGAACTGACACTGGTGAGAATGTTACAAAGTAACACTGTAAAACAACACTGAGAAAACAGGATGGACTGTCTCACAAACAGTTAATACAGTATTAAGGTAAGTTTTCTGGTTTCTAAAGGTACTTTAGAATACAGTGTGAATCTCACAAATAACTCTGACCGTTAAGTAAACAATAAAATTTTAATAAATAACATACATAAAAAACAAACATTTTTAAAAAATTGCCTTATACCTAATAAAATAATTTCTCTGATGAAGATTTAGTTGGATTCATCTTGGCATTGTTCAATTATATAAAATGTTTGTACTGCACTTATTCTGATGAAATTCCACCCTTTTGGAATCACACGATATGAAACCAACACAACTACAATATTGTGCCTTCTTGAAATGCTTCTATCCACCTGTAAGAGAAGTTTGTTAGATTTGTAAAATGCAGTCATCCAACATATGGTAAGACAGTACTATAGACCACAGCTATTCTCTTGGATCCAATTACCCTAACAGTATATTTAAGATCTTTTCTATAGCAAACGAGAATTCTTTATGTATGAAACTACCCTTTATCTGGTAACTTGGATCAAAATTTGGCCTGAAGAGTGCATCTCTTATTTTTTTTTTAATGGTCAGTTTAAAATGCAAATGGCATATAAGTTATACCATAATAAATAAAAAGATTTTTTTTAATGTCAAAAGTTTTCTTTAAAATTAACACATTTTAATATTCTGTAATGTGAAAATACAGCAGCCCATGTGACATTAATAAACTCAAAGAGACATTTATAAATTAGCCTGTATTAATTCTAAATAACAACTAAGCTGATTCTTTTCATCCAACTACCTTCAACTCTCTTGAAGGGATTTCTATCTTGTCAACTATATAAGGAAAAGATACATATTCAAAAGTTCAACAGCTGATCATGAACACAAATAAAAATGATGAGAAATATAATATCTAAGAGAATTGTAAGCAATTATTATTTTATCCAAATAACTATTTTTTAAAGAAAAAATAGCCGTGTCATAATTTTAAATTATTCTTCAGTACCCAGAAGTAATCATTGGGATTAACAGCTATATATGGTTGGAAACCCTAATACAGACTGAAAAAATAAAAAGGCTTATAGAGTATTTGTAATATAGTATCTGATTATTATTGAGGGGGAACATGTTTAATTATGATACATTAGTTGTAACTACCTTAATAAAAGACAAGCCTTACTTACAGCATTCTTGAGGCCAAAATAAAAATCTAGTGAAAGGGAGGTGAACTGAATTGTTTTGTTCACAGAGGACCTCAGTTTCACAGAGATACTCTTCTCTATGTCAAGCAATCTCATGACATCTAAATAAATATTCTTTTTGGAATTTTGAAGAGACTATTTCAACCACTTCCATCTAAAATGATATACATTTCCTTCTACTCAGTCACTGGAAATAGCATAAGACTCTTAATGTGTTTGACATTCTCCCCAAAGATGTAAGTTAGCAAGCAGCTGTTTAAGCTCCTGCCGTTCCATGGCACGATTGACTCAGTGGATTGCCAAAATCCCAGAATGTTTCAAAATAAAATTCTTCACCTCATTGGAGGAGAGGTCAAATACCTCCGCTTCCCCTCCTTGCAGCGAAGCAGCTTCATGCTGCTTCCTCAGAGGTCATGTGTACACAAAATATTTTGGACAGAACTACCTCTTTTCTTTTCCTCTCTGCTTCCTGAAAAAATTCCAGATACTCTTGCCTATCTTTAAAACAATTCTAAAGAGTTTAAATAGCATTTTAAATCTTTCTAAATGGGATCTCTGATTTATATTCTTCATTTATCCCATGCATGGAAGTAGGTTATTTTTAAAATCAATTATTTAAAGTAACACTTTGAAATCTCATGTGTGAAAAAAAAGGCTAAATTACTTACTTCTGAGCTGAGTGAGCATCATCTGCTTTGAATACATAAAATAGCATGTTTTTGTGCAGTAACTGAAACACTCTAGACTCTGAATTCTCATCTTTGACTTGAGCGACTGTGAAGCCTAGTAAAGGTTGACTCTCCAAAGCTGCCACGTCCTAAATTTACAAAGACACAAAGGAAGACGGACTTTCAGAACGGTACAAAATTCAGACCTGCAACTTTTTATCTGAAAAGCTCTAATTTAATTTCAAACAAACACACATACATAAAACAATGGTAATTCTAACAACAAATTCACTTTTCATTTATTCAACAACATTTATTGGGCCACCCCCTCCCCACCCATCAGACAGACACTGCAGTAGACAGTTTTCAATGTGTTCATATTCACTGATTTCACGTTATTTCCCTACAACCATGGGAGGTGAGTAAGTACATTACTTTCATTTTATGGATGCAAAAGACACAGCTCAGAAAGGTGACATACCCCAGTCTTACCAAACTTCTGCCTTTATTGCAGAAGCAGTCACATGATATCCCCCAAACTTAACATTTTAACACTATGGAAAATTCCTAACATCTTTGAGTACCTTTAGGTACAAAACAAAGACACTGTTCATGTCAAAAACAACAGTAATATCTCCCCCTCTCAAAGCAAAGCAAAAGCGTAGACAAACAGATTAGGCAAACACTAATTATTTCTAGGTGGCACTATAAAACAAGACTCCAAATTATTCATGTTTACATTTCAGATCTTACCTCACTTGCAGCATATGTATATAGTACTTTATTTTTTATGACAAACCACAAGTGTTTCCAAGGTTTTTTATTCCCCTTTGATCTGTACAAGTAGCCACTCATAGAGGAATCTTCTGTGTTTGCTGATACCTAAATAAGCAAACCCCATACATAGCTTAATAGATTTTAAACAAAATCAAAATTTTTAAAAAAATTGTTTTTGATCATTGATGCTGAAAGCAATAACCATAATAATATCGTGCTTAAGAATGAAACTGTTTATATTCACAATCTGCTGCTGTACAGATTGAATATTGCCATTACCATGAACATACAATCCTTCCTTTTAGAAGCAATTCCAGAATTTTACCTGGTTTACCTGTGCTTGCATGTATAGGTTTCTTAGTGGGTTCCACTAGGTGTTCTGGGTTGCCAGGAGATGAATAACTTCAAATGACAAAAATGCCTTTTTAAAGCTGTGTTTTGGGGACAATATATGTTGTTTATTGCTCTCATTTAGGGGTGTCAGGGAAAATTACTTAAACCTTCAACTTTGTTTCTAAGATAACTCTGGATTTCTACAAATTATATCAACAGATAAGTAAACAGGAAATTCTATTTTTGGGGGGAGGCGGTCATGCACCTTATAGGAATCTTAGTTCCCTGGACAGGGATCAAACCCCTGCTCCCTGCATTGGGAGCTCAGAGTCTTAACCACTGGACTGCTAGCAAAGTCCCAAGTGGAAAATTTATATCTAATGTTAAATTAGAATGTCTATTAAGTGCAAGTAAATCTGTATACAGAAATAACATCTTATATATGACTACCAAGTAATTAAAAAAAAAGGAAAACTCTAACATTTACATTCAAAGGAGGTTTCTCTTAAAATGCAGTTACACTGTGATACTACTGATACTAAGTACTTAGGTTAACTGTTGCTATCATTGCCCGAAATATTTTGTACATTGCTCTTTTGGAATATTTTACAATTAATTTAATAGCCATATAAGACTAATCACAATACTGAATAATCATACATAGTCCTCTATTACCTTTTTAAAAGAAAAATTAGTCTTAAACCAGTTTAATCACCTAATTCACAGTTTCTCTTAAAATGCAGTTACACTGTGATACTACTGATACTAAGTACTTAGGTTAACTGTTGCTATCATTGCCCGAAATATTTTGTACATTGCTCTTTTGGAATATTTTACAATTAATTTAATAGCCATATAAGACTAATCACAATACTGAATAATCATACATAGTCCTCTATTACCTTTTTAAAAGAAAAATTAGTCTTAAACCAGTTTAATCACCTAATTCACAAACTTTCATTCTAATGATTCATTTAAAAAATAAGTGAAATTATCGATTCAAGAGACACAGTCTGCCATTACTGAGGGTACTGAAGTTTTGAATGTATGTAATTCAAAAAGATAAATTTCTAAAAATGTATTGAACATCAATGGAATAAGAAAAAATTTTCCAATTCCTTAAACAAGTTAAACATAGGATTATTCTATGATCAAGCAATTTCACTCCTAGGTATATAACCAAGACAAATGGAAGCGTAAGTGCACATGGAAATCTGTATACCAGTGTTTACAGCAGCGTTATTCACAATAGCCAAAAGGTGGAACAACCCAAGTGTCCCTCAACAGATAAATGGCCAAGTTGTGGTATATATCTAAAAAGGAGTACTGTACAGACACAAGAAAGTGCTGATACATGCTATAACTTGGCCAAATCTCAAAAAACACTGTGCTAAGTGAAAGAAGCCAAACATTCAGGATCATATATTGCATGACTCCTTTTACATGACAGATCCAGAACAGACACGAGCAGATTCACGGTTGCCAGGAGGTGGGTGCGGGTGGGGGTGGGGAATGATTATTTAACACACACAGTGTGTTCTTATGAGCTGATGAAAAAGTTTTGAAACAGGAGCAATACAGCAGCTACACATCACTGTGAATACACCAAATACCACTGAATTGTGTATCTTTAAACAGTTACGAATTTCACCCCCATTTAAAACAAAAGACAAAAAATCACAGGTTTCCAAGGATACTACTTTGACTTGTATAGAACATAATTAGAAAAATGAAATTCCCCTGTGTGGCCACAGAGGCGCAAAGCAATGGTTTTCAAACTTCGGTAGACGTACACCTGAATCACTGAGAATGCTTGTTCAAGTTTCTGATTCCACACAGCTGGGCCCAAGAATCTGCATTCCTAGTGAATTCCATTGTGGTGCTGCCGCCTCTCTGGAGGACACTGAGAAAGAGTCAGTGTCAGGAGTCAGGGGAGAAAGCAGAGGTTTGAAAGTGGAAGGCCCATTTGTGTGCTTGGATAGAAAGATGTGCAAAGAGGACTGGAACTAGGTTGAGTCTAGTCTATAGGCCATAAAGAGGTTTTGTAGCCAAAAACTCTGTGGAGTTCTGACTAAAGAGGGGAGCACATGTCAGAATTATAAACAGTGACATCATCGTGGAGAAGTTAAAAATTACAAAGAACTGAAAATTATTTCAGTTGGTTAAAAACTTCAAAGTTTTTCAATGTAGACTTAGATTCAGGAACTGCGTGATAGAAGAAAAAGAGTTAAGAGGTATTCACTTAGCCGGCTTATCCAGTTCCACATGAAACTTGGCAAATGGAACTGTAAATCCTATTCTTACTATTTCATGAGACTGGCTATAAATCACTTCCTAGTGTTTCAACAGCCATGAAGAAATATGCTCAACTTTACATGAGGAACATGATCTTGGTCAAATTTTTAGAGTTCCTTTCTTCCACTTTTCATGATGGAACACCTCGACAGCAAAGAAGCAAGAGAACAAAATTTAAAATGCTACTTTCCTGGGCACAAAACCAATTAATAAACTAAGCAAATAGGAGTAACTAGAAAGGCAGGACTATTTGATCTCTTGACATCGGCTGATTTAACACTTGACTTTGAGGAACTGGGACAGGATATCAGAAATGCATATGGATTTACTCCAGGGGTAGGTCAAGCTTTGTAGGTTATTAAAACTTAAAAATTTTTTCTGTTAAGTTGAAGGAAGAACAACCAACTATCAGTGAACAATCTACTATATCAGTTTTATATAACCTACTAATGCCGATAAAAAATAAGCCATGTAGATGAGTAAATGCTAACAAAATGCCCCCAATAGTTTATAGACTTCTTCCCTCTGATAAGGGGTCTCCTCAAAGTAATTTTAAAAATTAACATGAGTCCAAGTTATCTTTACTTTCTATCACTGCTGTAAAATGCTTTCCAAACCTTTCAACAGTCATTTTCTAAATGACTCAGGTCATAAGGGAGATAAGGGAGGCCTAAGCCATATCCATCTTCAGTATTAAAATGCATGTCTTAACAGTGGTAGGAAATGGCATCTTCCTTTATGAAAGAAAAACTAAAGTACTATCTGGGTATGAATAATTCAGCCTCTATCAAGTTGCAAGTTTAATGGAAACACTTACTTCTTTAAGAGCAGCTGGGATTTTTTTCTGTTTCCTCCCTGATGGAATACTATGTAAGACTGATGATAAGGCGCTGGAAGGAGATTTGTGATTTCCAGGGGATCCAAACTTAGGAGAGTGCTGGTGATCTAAAACAAACCAGGTACACTTAGGGAACCAATGGTAAACATTCTGCAATTCAATTTAATCCAAGTCAATAAACACTGTTGTACAAAATATCCATGGAAGGATACTTAAGAGACTTGTGTCACTGAGGCCCCTGGGAAAGGAAGCCAAATGGGTGGAAGCGAGTGGGAGGAAGACTTTCCACTGTCTATTTTTTCTTTTTTCAACTGCAAACCTTATGAAAGAATTGCCCCTTTATGCCTTTAGAATTCTGAAACATGTTCATGTACTACCAACTTAAAAAACTAAATTGAAAAAAATTCTCTCCTGACTTAAAAAAATAAATAAACTAACAACATCATTTAGTATCTAATATATGACCAAATAACATTACATAAAATTTTGAAAAGAGACTATAAGGCAAGAGGAGGCAGTAATTAATTTTGACTGCAGACGTTCAAGGAAAGCTGGAAAAAGAATGAGTTTTGAGCTGGCATCCAGGTATAAGTAGGAGTCTGGCAAGCAAAAAAGAGGAGGAAGAACACTTCGTGAAGAAAAGTCAGCATAAGCGAAAGCACAGAGATATGAAATTAGATCATCTATTTGGAGGTGAAGCTGGAAAAAGGAGCACTGGTTCTAAGGACTGTCTTTTAGGCAGTGGGAAATCAAAAGCCTTCTGGGCTGGAAAGCAGACTCAATTTAGAAAACTAAATGTGACAGTAGGAAAGGGGAAGGATTTGCAAGAGAACCCTGTGAGGAAAGCAGGACAGGAGTCAGGTGAAGGATAGTGAAGGCTTTGTTAGGGTGGAGATGCAGAAGTCAAGAGCAGGACAGATGTTTCGAAGATAAATTTGACAAGATTTATTGACCAAATGGGTGACAAAGGAGTATTCAACAATGGATTTTGAATGTTTGAGCCTATATTAGATACTCAGAGAACAGAGGGAGGAACATAAGGCTGGCAGAAGATCAGGTGAATGTTTCTTTTTGGAAAATGTGTACAGAAAATAACAAACAATTCCTCTATTAATGTATGGATTTTGAAATAGCATGTCATCCAGTTTTATTCACTTAGACATTCTCATCTGCTAATGAAAAGCTATTCTTCATCGCCATGAAGGATCATCATTTAAGAGTTTAGATTCTCTAAGTTTCAGGAATTCTAACTAAGGATCTTTTCTCAAAATGTAGACCTGAGCTGCATTCATCTTAACTGGAGGAATAGATACTTGCAGGCAGATATAACTCATCATTCTGTAGCTGGTAAAAAGCTGCACATTTAGATTTAGAATAAAACCTCACACATCAGTCCAAGTGAATAGAATAAGGCTAACAAAGTGCCACTTGGTATGTTTTTATAGAGAACTACTTGACTGATGGATAAAAATGATTTGTAATACACACAGATGTGAAACTAGAAACTTGAAAGTTACTTAGAAGCTAAAGTTCCCTTGTAACAGTTCTAAGCATTTCATCCTGTGATTATATTTCTACAATGGAATCCTCAGCAAAACCCTTTTCTGAATAAAAATAAGTTTCAGTGCAACCTTTCCTGGAATCATCACAAAATATGAGTGAAGAAAGCTTAACTATCCAGTGCTATGTGACACCTAGAGGGGTGGGAGATGGGAGGAGGTTCAAGAGGGAGGGGACATATGTATACCTACGGCTGATTCATGTTGATGTATGGCAGTAACCGACACGAAACTGTAAAGCAATTATCCTCCAAGTAAAAATAAATAAATTTTAAAAAAAGAAAGAAGAAGAAAGCTTAAATTAAGAAAGTAAGATACTTAACTTTGAGAGAAGTATCACCAATTATATTGCTAATAGGCCCTATGACGATTCTTTTAGAAGGTTTTTTGCAAGCATCTGGGGCATAAAGGAATTTTCAGTTAAATCTTTACTTATACATTACCTAATTTCTGCAGTTCTTGGAAACAGTGTTCACATACTCTTGCTGGTTGATTTTTCAGGTAATCTAAACCATATTTATTTGATGAACAAGCTTGGCATACAATCTGCAAACACATTGGAATTATTTCATTTCATTTAGAATAACGTTTGTATCTAAACCATCAGTCACAATTTATAGCTCAGTCTACTTTTCAAAATCTGTTCATAGTCATTGAGTCTCAATAACAACTCAGCAGAGGTATGTAGGGAACTCACACACAATACCGCATTTGAAGAGGCCCTAGATTATCACTGACTGCTTATGACAGATGATAACATACTAATGGAGTTAACAGGTGCAAAGTGTTTAGAACAGTGCCTGGTGGGTAGTAAGTTCTATGTTAACTGTACCGTCATCACTGTCACTGCCATCATCACTGCTGAAAGCATGAATACCTCTGTTGAACCTCTTCCTAGTGTCTGGCCTGTATTAAATGTTCTCTAAATAACATCCATTAAATCTTTACAGTCACTCTCTGATTTCATTGTTACTATGCACATTTTACTGATAATGTCATGAAAACTTAGAAACATCACAAAGGGTAACTTCAACACCGAAAGTTTCCTCCTGTTAAGAACGTAGTGTTGGGACAAATGTAGTTTCAACAATTACCTATAAATGTGAGCTTCTATTTAATTGCAAATTTGTTAGTTTTTTTTTTTTTTAATGAACATGTTCTACTATTGACATCCTAAAGTAATCTTGGGGTAGAAGGAGTAAGTTTCCTGACAAGATTGCCTCATGCTAAATGTTTAGGGGATACTAGTCATGAGACAGTGTCTCTCTCCTCTCTACTCTACAATGGTTTACAAGGGGAAATATACTTCTTCACCATGTACAGCGTGGAGCTAATGAAAATCACAAGGGAAGTGAGTGCGATCCTCTCCAACCTTTCCGCAGGCCCGGCAGTGATGTCGTCTCCAGGTGAGAGTAAATTCACTGGTGCAGATCATACACATGGTGGCCCTGGTATCAGGAATCCAGATGGGAGCCTTAGATCCAAGAGGACTAACCTCATCTTTATTTTCTGAGTCAGCCTGTAGAAGAAGGACTTCTGATTATTTCTAGGCACACTGCCTGCTACAGCTCAAATCTTTTTATTTTGCACTTGAGGCTCACAATGCTGATGGTATCATTAAGGATGTGGATGAAACAGGGACAATCGTATTTTTCATCTTCTCAGGACTTTAAGATTAGCTACATTCCAACATTCCTTTAGTGCAAAACTGTACTACCATTGCCTGTGGTAGTGCAATGACAGCTGATTAGTTTCTTCCTCAAACTACACTACTGTATTTTCTACAGTGAGGTTTTATAACCAGAAAAAATATGAATGCACTATATACTATCCTAGACTTGTAGACATTAATAGAATAAACATTTAGGCTCTGAAATTATGCACATACCCAGTCCTTCTGTGAAGCATATGCTGCTTTTCTAAACCCCTGGGAAAAGTTTAAGGTGAAAATGGTTTGAAATGCACTTAAAAACACACACGAAGGAAAAGACAATACCTCATCGAGACTCCGACTAGGACAGAATGTGATTCTTTTCTTGGCATACTCTTCTATTGACCTGGAAATGGCTTCGAGCCATTCATCCCTTTCTGGGGCAGAACTGTTGGGGGCAAAAGAGGTTCTGTCAGCCAGATGTCAGCTCTTATTCTTTGCCTTTTTCTTACTTTTTTTCCTTCTGCCATGGCAACAGATTCCACCACCCTCCAACAACGTGAGTCATAGGCAACAACTTGGAGGTTTCTGGGCACAAATAACCAGCGGGCATTTAAAGAACATATGGCATTTTAGCAAACACAACACATTTCTTCTTTCCAAAGATACCACTTTCTAAAACTGAATGGCTTTTGAAGTCTCCTAAATTTGGAGGTATTTTTGTTCGATTTAAGGGCTATTCATGCAATTGATAACTGTGATTACTTAAATAGCCAAGGAGCTTCCTGAGATATAATCCTAGCTTTAAAAATATTCCAAGGAATCAAGTTTCAAATCCAAATTTACAACACAGAATACTAAACATTTTTAGGTTACTAAGTACTTTAGAAAGGGCACCAGAATAAAGGAAACATATTTTTGGTGTCATAAACAGAAGCTGAAGGCGTGGTTAATAAGGTAGAGAGCCTTCAGTGGTTATTAGGGCTCCTCTACCAATTCAGTCCATCACATTTTCTGTTCGTACCCGCAGTTCATCAGGAAGTGTGTGACTCAGGTTCAAATAGAAATAGGCCAAATAGGGGGATAGCCTGCTCAGAAAAATGCGTTCTTGTTCTACGTTTTTGCAAAGAGGCCCTCTAAAAAAATTCTATGGTGACTCAGAATCATTACCGATATCAGTGCATTTGTTTTGCAAACTCAGGAGGGAAGACACATTTTAGGTATTGTGTGCGTATGTGTGTGCCTTTGTAGAGAGAAAGAGAATTTAATAATAAATGTAAAACTCTATCATAATAAAAATCCATTCTAATAATGGGAATATTATTGTGTAAGAAAATGTGTGTTTTCTTATTTTTAAGAGACGCATACTCAAGTATGCAGGAGTAATATGATCTGATATTTGCCGTTTGTTTTAAAGTACTTTTAGAAAAAAGGAAAATCTGTGGCAGAACCTTGGTAATTTTTTGAGTCTTAGTGACCAAATATGCAGGTTAGTTGTAGTCCTCATTCTAATTTTAAGTGCATAACTTTCAAGTAATGACTTTAAAAGGAAAAATTCCATCATAAAAAATTATACAAATAGGCATATTTTGATGAATCCAGAGCACATCAAGGAGATACTTTAACCTTCCCCACCATAATCATTCTCAGAAATGAACCTTCTAACTAAATGGCTTCAGTACCATTTAGAAAATGCACTCATATGGATATTAAAAGGAAGGCATCCAGTTTACAAACAAAATTTTAAAACTAGTATATTTTTCAAAGTTTCATTATATATCATAACCAAAATAAAATAGAAATAGCCCCTCTCTCTCTAAACCAAACAAAACCCACCTCAGTTACCTCTACCATTCCACCATCACTGTCCCACTGCTGCTGCTGCTGCTGCTAAGTCACTTCAGTCGTGTCCGACTCTGTGTGACCCCATAGACGGCAGCCCACCAGGCTTCCCCATCCCTGGGATTCTCCAGGCAAGAATACTGGAGTGGGTTGCCATTTCCTTCTCCAATGCATGAAAGAGAAAAGTGAAAGTGAAGTCGCTCAGTCTGTCCGACTGTTAGCGACCCCATGGACTGCAGCCCACCAGGCTACTCTGTCCATTGGATTTTCTAGGCAAGAGTACTGGGGTGGGGTGCCATTGCCTTCCCCGCACTGTCCCACTAGCTGCCGCTAATTTAACATTTACCACATTATCAGCCAGTTGTGCTGAATGCTCTCTGTGCAAATGCCATCACACCCTCATATCCTCAGAGGAATATCTCTTTCCTCCAATCCCAATTTCACACACCATCTCCAGCTATAGAAAAGCAATGTGAAGATTTGAACCGTTAGATAATTTGCTTTAGATAATATGATGCTCAGGTGCTCAAGGCTCCTCCGTCCATTGGATTTTCCAGGCAAGAGTACTGGGGTGGGGTGCCATTGCCTTCCCCGTCAAAGGTCCACAGAGAGTGTGAAAACGTATGTTCCCATCTCATCCTGCTGCCCACTCCCAACTCCCAGGTGCAACAACGGCAGGTTAGAAATAGTGTGGATTTAAGCCCCAAAGGTGCTGGCCTTGCAGCTCGTGGCCCTCCACACCTACACAGGTAACAAAGGCTCTGAACCTGGTTCCCTAACGTTTAGCATAAAGACAGGACGCCCTGCCCGTCCACTTAACAGCATCATCGTGAAGATCCCAGAAGAGAGCCCAGGCTGAGTCCACAAAGCACACGGTGTTAATATTCACCACTCTCATAGAACAACACGGCATATAAAACGCAGCCCATTGCTTCATAAATTATACCTAAAATTGATAGGCCAGCTATAATATTCACTAAACATTTAATTAACAAGACTGCTCTTTTTAGGTTTAAAAGGGTTATTTGGAGATGATTTCAATGGTCAGGGCCTCTTACAAAGCCATCCAGGAAAGTTTGAACTCCTGCTTTTTTCCCTTCATGAATTTCTCTCTACTAAACAGAGGCATCCAAAATCATTCCATTAACCTTTGTCCTGAGCTCAGAGTTGGGACTTTTTCTTTTTTTCCAAAGACGGCATTAAAGCAACTACACACGGACAAGTGTCACTGACTCCTATCAGGTGGGGGCTTGGTGGAGTGGGGGCGGTGGCTTCTGCTTCTTTCTCCCTCCCCTCCACCCTACCCCAAAGTCTACAAGATGGCTGAAACAGGATATAAATCGAGAAAGGCTTTGCACAATCTAGCTCCATGAGGCAGGCACTTTGTTTAAAATATGACCACCAGGGAACTTGCCTGGTGGTCCATTGGCTAAGACTCCACAATCCCAACACAGGGGGTCTGGGTTCAATCCCTGGTCAGGGAACAAGATCCTATAGGCTGCAACTAAGACCTGGCACAGTCAGATAAATAAATAAAAGAAACCATGGCTGCAGTCACTTCTTACTTCAGCATGCGTACTTGCAGGCTCAGTCACTCAGTTGTGTCCAACTCTTGGCAAACTCATGAACTGTAGCCTGCCAGTCTCCTCTGTCCATGGAATTTTCCAGGCAAGAATACGGGAGCAGGTTACCATTTTCTTCTCCAGGGGATTGAACCTGTGTCTGATGCAGTTCCTGCACTGGCAGGTGGCTTCTTTACCACTAAGCCACTTGCGAAGCCCCTCTCAATCAGCATCTGGCCTTTAATAGGTGCTCAGAAATATCCCATGAAGGAAAGGAAGAATGGACAGATGGACAAATAAGGAGCTGCTAGACAGACTGTGTGGTTAAGGCAGGGGTAGCCATCATTTGCACCAGAGATGGCTACTGAATGGCAGAGGGACATTCTGAAATTATTGGAACTTCTATAAAGCAATTTGTCAGGGGGAAAAAGAAAATCTACTTGCTGACTCGCTGAATCACGGCCCAGTAAGAAATGTTAGAACCAAGCTTTCAAATTAGCACTTCAAGACCTCTTCAAAAGAATTCAAATACAGGTATCCATTTAGTATGCAAAGAATTAACATTTATCGGGTGTCTACTCTAGGCCAAACACGGTACTTTGTTTTTTATGTATGCTAGCTCATTTAATCTCCAACCTTATGAGGGAGAAATTACGATCGCCATTTATCTTGAGCTAAAAGAGATCGCATTCATTGCCAGGATTTCATAGTGAAAGACTCAAGAGTGGTGCCTAGTGGCTGTATCAGCCTGACATCCTTCCTTCAGGCTGCTTTGAAATAGACTTCTTCTCACCCTTCCCTGCTCCTTAGGTGCTGGTGGGGCTGGGCCTCCTCCAGACAGAATGGACCTTGTTAGCACGTGGCCTAGAACCAGTGAGTCGTAGTACCTGTCTCTCTGGCTCCAGTCTGACCCATCTGACCAGCCCCTTCATTGTCCCCATCTGTAGATCCCCAGCCTGGGTGCCCCTTTCACACCTGTACGGGGCAGTGAGGTGCCGCTCAGTGCCCCATCCTGAGATACGCCCGGTCATCATGCAGAGGGCATGGCTTAGCCCCACTCAGCACACACGGGGCATTGGGGAGATCACTAAAGCTGTCACACACACCAGCTGGCCGTGACTGTCAAGGCTGGGGCCTTCCTTTGGTGTCTGCATCTTCAAATCTGTGTGAGAGGCTGGGGCAGCCAACCAGAACTCACTGCAGTAGACACCCGGAGATTCTGTGGGTGCATCTCTTTTTCCAGCAATAACCCTCACATGGCACCTGATGGGTGTGGAAGCAAGAATCTAACTCAAGATGTGAGCTTACAGTGCTCCCTCTGGACTCCCCCAGCAGCTGGCAGTGAGCAGCTGCCACCAGCTCCTCGGCGGCCAGGGTCCTTCTCTCACAGCATTTGGTGCCAGTCAGAGGCTCCAGTGTAAGTCCATCTTTGATTTTAGGCAGCTGCAGTTTCCCAAACATCCACCAAGTAGCCCACTGCTCCTCTCACCTCACCAAGTCCCTCCTGAAGAGACTTTTATCTCAGAATGGCAGTGGGGATACAGAGAATAAATATATATAATTACTCTACATTAATATAATTAGTCTGTCTTTCTCCTGATCCAGAAATGGTTGTCCATTTTTAGCTGCTAATGGCTAAGATTATTTATGTCCATTTGTTCAAGGACTAAAAATGGATTCATTAAAAAGAAAGCAGAGATGTTAGCACAGACAGGGCCTTTCATCTTTTCGCTCCCGTTGTTCCCGTCTGGGGTCCATCTCCTGCCTTTTCGGGAAGTGAGTCTGGTGGGTTAGGAGAGATGAGATTCACTCAAGACACTCTGTCCATTTAGTCTCTTTGATGAATTAGCAGAGGATCATCATTTAAGAGTTTAGATTCTCTAAGTTTCAGGAATTCTAACTAAGGATCTTTTCTCAAAATGTAGACCTGAGCTGCATTCATCTTAACTGGAGGAATAGATACTTGCAGGCAGATATAACTCATCATTCTGTAGCTGGTAAAAAGCTGCACATTTAGATTTAGAATAAAACCTCACACATCAGTCCAAGTGAATAGAATAAGGCTAACAAAGTGCCACTTGGTATGTTTTTATAGAGAACTACTTGACTGATGGATAAAAATGATTTGTAATACACACAGATGTGAAACTAGAAACTTGAAAGTTACTTAGAAGCTAAAGTTCCCTTGTAACAGTTCTAAGCATTTCATCCTGTGATTATATTTCTACAATGGAATCCTCAGCAAAACCCTTTTCTGAATAAAAATAAGTTTCAGTGCAACCTTTCCTGGAATCATCACAAAATATGAGTGAAGAAAGCTTAACTATCCAGTGCTATGTGACACCTAGAGGGGTGGGAGATGGGAGGAGGTTCAAGAGGGAGGGGACATATGTATACCTACGGCTGATTCATGTTGATGTATGGCAGTAACCGACACGAAACTGTAAAGCAATTATCCTCCAAGTAAAAATAAATAAATTTTAAAAAAAGAAAGAAGAAGAAAGCTTAAATTAAGAAAGTAAGATACTTAACTTTGAGAGAAGTATCACCAATTATATTGCTAATAGGCCCTATGACGATTCTTTTAGAAGGTTTTTTGCAAGCATCTGGGGCATAAAGGAATTTTCAGTTAAATCTTTACTTATACATTACCTAATTTCTGCAGTTCTTGGAAACAGTGTTCACATACTCTTGCTGGTTGATTTTTCAGGTAATCTAAACCATATTTATTTGATGAACAAGCTTGGCATACAATCTGCAAACACATTGGAATTATTTCATTTCATTTAGAATAACGTTTGTATCTAAACCATCAGTCACAATTTATAGCTCAGTCTACTTTTGAAAATCTGTTCATAGTCATTGAGTCTCAATAACAACTCAGCAGAGGTATGTAGGGAACTCACACACAATACCGCATTTGAAGAGGCCCTAGATTATCACTGACTGCTTATGACAGATGATAACATACTAATGGAGTTAACAGGTGCAAAGTGTTTAGAACAGTGCCTGGTGGGTAGTAAGTTCTATGTTAACTGTACCGTCATCACTGTCACTGCCATCATCACTGCTGAAAGCATGAATACCTCTGTTGAACCTCTTCCTAGTGTCTGGCCTGTATTAAATGTTCTCTAAATAACATCCATTAAATCTTTACAGTCACTCTCTGATTTCATTGTTACTATGCACATTTTACTGATAATGTCATGAAAACTTAGAAACATCACAAAGGGTAACTTCAACACCGAAAGTTTCCTCCTGTTAAGAACGTAGTGTTGGGACAAATGTAGTTTCAACAATTACCTATAAATGTGAGCTTCTATTTAATTGCAAATTTGTTAGTTTTTTTTTTTTTTAATGAACATGTTCTACTATTGACATCCTAAAGTAATCTTGGGGTAGAAGGAGTAAGTTTCCTGACAAGATTGCCTCATGCTAAATGTTTAGGGGATACTAGTCATGAGACAGTGTCTCTCTCCTCTCTACTCAACAATGGTTTACAAGGGGAAATATACTTCTTCACCATGTACAGCGTGGAGCTAATGAAAATCACAAGGGAAGTGAGTGCGATCCTCTCCAACCTTTCCGCAGGCCCGGCAGTGATGTCGTCTCCAGGTGAGAGTAAATTCACTGGTGCAGATCATACACATGGTGGCCCTGGTATCAGGAATCCAGATGGGAGCCTTAGATCCAAGAGGACTAACCTCATCTTTATTTTCTGAGTCAGCCTGTAGAAGAAGGACTTCTGATTATTTCTAGGCACACTGCCTGCTACAGCTCAAATCTTTTTATTTTGCACTTGAGGCTCACAATGCTGATGGTATCATTAAGGATGTGGATGAAACAGGGACAATCGTATTTTTCATCTTCTCAGGACTTTAAGATTAGCTACATTCCAACATTCCTTTAGTGCAAAACTGTACTACCATTGCCTGTGGTAGTGCAATGACAGCTGATTAGTTTCTTCCTCAAACTACACTACTGTATTTTCTACAGTGAGGTTTTATAACCAGAAAAAATATGAATGCACTATATACTATCCTAGACTTGTAGACATTAATAGAATAAACATTTAGGCTCTGAAATTATGCACATACCCAGTCCTTCTGTGAAGCATATGCTGCTTTTCTAAACCCCTGGGAAAAGTTTAAGGTGAAAATGGTTTGAAATGCACTTAAAAACACACACGAAGGAAAAGACAATACCTCATCGAGACTCCGACTAGGACAGAATGTGATTCTTTTCTTGGCATACTCTTCTATTGACCTGGAAATGGCTTCGAGCCATTCATCCCTTTCTGGGGCAGAACTGTTGGGGGCAAAAGAGGTTCTGTCAGCCAGATGTCAGCTCTTATTCTTTGCCTTTTTCTTACTTTTTTTCCTTCTGCCATGGCAACAGATTCCACCACCCTCCAACAACGTGAGTCATAGGCAACAACTTGGAGGTTTCTGGGCACAAATAACCAGCGGGCATTTAAAGAACATATGGCATTTTAGCAAACACAACACATTTCTTCTTTCCAAAGATACCACTTTCTAAAACTGAATGGCTTTTGAAGTCTCCTAAATTTGGAGGTATTTTTGTTCGATTTAAGGGCTATTCATGCAATTGATAACTGTGATTACTTAAATAGCCAAGGAGCTTCCTGAGATATAATCCTAGCTTTAAAAATATTCCAAGGAATCAAGTTTCAAATCCAAATTTACAACACAGAATACTAAACATTTTTAGGTTACTAAGTACTTTAGAAAGGGCACCAGAATAAAGGAAACATATTTTTGGTGTCATAAACAGAAGCTGAAGGCGTGGTTAATGAGGTAGAGAGCCTTCAGTGGTTATTAGGGCTCCTCTACCAATTCAGTCCATCACATTTTCTGTTCGTACCCGCAGTTCATCAGGAAGTGTGTGACTCAGGTTCAAATAGAAATAGGCCAAATAGGGGGATAGCCTGCTCAGAAAAATGCGTTCTTGTTCTACGTTTTTGCAAAGAGGCCCTCTAAAAAAATTCTATGGTGACTCAGAATCATTACCGATATCAGTGCATTTGTTTTGCAAACTCAGGAGGGAAGACACATTTTAGGTATTGTGTGCGTATGTGTGTGCCTTTGTAGAGAGAAAGAGAATTTAATAATAAATGTAAAACTCTATCATAATAAAAATCCATTCTAATAATGGGAATATTATTGTGTAAGAAAATGTGTGTTTTCTTATTTTTAAGAGACGCATACTCAAGTATGCAGGAGTAATATGATCTGATATTTGCCGTTTGTTTTAAAGTACTTTTAGAAAAAAGGAAAATCTGTGGCAGAACCTTGGTAATTTTTTGAGTCTTAGTGACCAAATATGCAGGTTAGTTGTAGTCCTCATTCTAATTTTAAGTGCATAACTTTCAAGTAATGACTTTAAAAGGAAAAATTCCATCATAAAAAATTATACAAATAGGCATATTTTGATGAATCCAGAGCACATCAAGGAGATACTTTAACCTTCCCCACCATAATCATTCTCAGAAATGAACCTTCTAACTAAATGGCTTCAGTACCATTTAGAAAATGCACTCATATGGATATTAAAAGGAAGGCATCCAGTTTACAAACAAAATTTTAAAACTAGTATATTTTTCAAAGTTTCATTATATATCATAACCAAAATAAAATAGAAATAGCCCCTCTCTCTCTAAACCAAACAAAACCCACCTCAGTTACCTCTACCATTCCACCATCACTGTCCCACTGCTGCTGCTGCTGCTGCTAAGTCACTTCAGTCGTGTCCGACTCTGTGTGACCCCATAGACGGCAGCCCACCAGGCTTCCCCATCCCTGGGATTCTCCAGGCAAGAATACTGGAGTGGGTTGCCATTTCCTTCTCCAATGCATGAAAGAGAAAAGTGAAAGTGAAGTCGCTCAGTCTGTCCGACTGTTAGCGACCCCATGGACTGCAGCCCACCAGGCTACTCTGTCCATTGGATTTTCTAGGCAAGAGTACTGGGGTGGGGTGCCATTGCCTTCCCCGCACTGTCCCACTAGCTGCCGCTAATTTAACATTTACCACATTATCAGCCAGTTGTGCTGAATGCTCTCTGTGCAAATGCCATCACACCCTCATATCCTCAGAGGAATATCTCTTTCCTCCAATCCCAATTTCACACACCATCTCCAGCTATAGAAAAGCAATGTGAAGATTTGAACCGTTAGATAATTTGCTTTAGATAATATGATGCTCAGGTGCTCAGCGGGGAAGGCAATGGCACCCCACCCCAGTACTCTTGCCTGGAAAATCCAATGGACGGAGGAGCCTGGTGGGCTGCAGTCCATGGGGTCGCTAACAGTCGGACAGACTGAGCGACTTCACTTTCACTTTTCTCTTTCATGCATTGGAGAAGGAAATGGCAACCCACTCCAGTATTCTTGCCTGGAGAATCCCAGGGATGGGGGAGCCTGGTGGGATGCCGTCTTTGGGGTTACACAGAGTCGGACATGACTGAAGTGACTTAGCAGCAGCAGCAGGTGCTCAGTCCTGTCTAACTCTCTGTGACCTCATGGACTGGAGCCCACCAGGCTCTTCTGTCCGTAGGATTCTCCAGACAAAAATACTGGAATGGGTTGCCATTTCCTTCCCAACGGATCTTCCCAACCCAGGGATCAAACCTATATTTCTTGCATTGGCAGGCAGATTCTATACCTCTGCATCACTTGCGATGCCTTAGATAACAGGCTGCTGTAATAAATGGTGACTTGGTATCAGACCCAGGTATGGCTAAGGATGGAACCCTTCACCACCAGGTCCTCTCTAGCCCCTGTTCCTGTCCTCTGAAGAGTCGTGCTATGAGAACACGGGCCCAGGTTCTGGGTAAACATTCATAAAATATTACTGTTCTCCCGCCTTCTCTCCTTCCCCAACTTTTCACTGGAAAAGGTAACAGAAAGCAGAGAGACAGATGGCTAATTTGAGGATTGCTGTCTGATTTTTCTGGAGCCCTGGGAGCATGTGGAATGTGATTCGACTGCAAATCATGTCACATACGCTGTTCTTTCATTTGGTTATTCCTGGCTTTTTCTTGTGTGGGCTTCTGCCAAAACAATGTTTATCAGCTCTTGATAAAACACGTCTCAGAGACCACACACATTTGCCTCGAGCATCAAGTGCAGACATTCTAGCCCTGCTTTTGTGACACGGGTAAAAGAAGAATCAGCATCTTCCTCCTACGAAAACACAGTTAAACCAAGTTATTCTTTTCTTTATGGAATGTGGACATTACCAGAAAGCAAATTTGCATCAACCAACCACCTTTTTACCACTGATTGGAAAGAATTTATAAGGGAAAAAGTTCTCCAATAGAAGGGATTTCTGGGTGCTCGATCTGACACACCATGGCCTTCTTGTGTTAACTGCGGGCTGCGACTCTGGGGTCCTAAGGCCCCATCATTTCAGTTCACTTGAATAACATTTACTGGGAGCCTCCTATGGGCCAGGCGCGATGCTGTGAATCGGGCACAAAAGTACCCTTCACTTCCAAATGCTGACACCCAACTGAGGTGAGACCTAAGAACAAGTAATCACCATACAATACAGTAAGGGTAAAGTAGATAAGTAACGCAGAAATAGTAAACTACCTTACTTGGGAGCGGAGAAGGCTCTGCAGAGGTGATGACTGCCATGCGACTGGGAGAATTACAGGATTTAAACAGGGAACTCTGTGGTCTCTTGTGCACTCCCAGTCAATCTGCTACCTTCGGTCATCACCTCTAAAATGATGACTCCCCGGGACATGCCTCCAGTCCAGTCTCCCTTCTGACACCAGCTCCTGGCATTAAACTACCTGCGTGCTGACCAATGGCTTATAGGTAACTCATTCAATATGCACCTGTGTGCCTCTGCTCAGTCGTGCCCGACTCTTTGAGACCCCATGAACTGTAGCCCACCAGGCTCCTCTGTCCATGGCATGGAGCAGGGTACCATTTCCTTCTCCAGGGGATCTTCCACATTCACATCTGAACCTCAATTCCTGATTTCTCCCCAAAGCTCCCAGTTACCTATCGCAGCAACCTGATATACTGTCCAGGCTAAAGACTCAGTCTTACTGCCTCTCTCATTTCCTATGTCATTACTCACCGCCTTCAGTTCCCTCTCCAGCTATTCTCCACAGAGTAACCAGATATTCTTTTTAAAATGCCAATATGATCACCTCATTCCTTTGTATAAAGCTTTCAGTGGTTTCCTGTGGCTCTTAGGCTAAAGACCAAAATCCACAAGACGGTTCTGCGTAATTTTTCTTCTGTCTCTTCAGGTTTATCTCGCCTCACTCCCTCTCATTTGCTATGTTCAAGACACAGTGGCTTTTCAGTTCTTTGAACACGCCATGCCGCCTGTTCCACCTCAGGATCTTCGTTCCCACACTCCCAGTGGCCAAGAGCCCCCTTCTTTTCTCTTTGCCAAGCTATCTAACTCCTACTTACCCTTCATACCTCAACAGACACAGGACTTGAGGGAGGCTATCCCTAACTGCCCTTTCTCCACCAAATCTAACTGCAGGCTAGACCTCAGCCTAACCATAGTCCAGACCTCACCATCGACAGCCTCCTATCCGGCCTTCCAACTTCTACTCTAGTCTCTGGGGGCCTGTCATCGACAGGGCAGACAGTGTGCTTTTTTAAAAATGAAAAATGAGGTCACACCAATTCTTGGCTTAAAACCTCTGGATAGTTTCCCATCACACTTAAAAATTCAGTGATCTTACTAGATCATTCTAGGAGCCAGATCTGAAAAAAACACACAACATCTAGATATTTAACTGACAGGCCACCAAAGAAAGAAAGACTGACCATCATTTTCTGAATTGTTTAATTTTTAATAAACAGAATATTTGTTTATCAAAGCACATTTTAGTTAGAAAACTTAAGTGCAATTGAAAACTTAACTTCCCTATAAGCATTTCCTCTTTGGATCTTTGAAAATAAATTTCTTGATTTTAAGAACCAAGCTCAAGTATTCGCCAGGAACCTGATATACCGGAACTTGATGTTCTTTGCATTTTTTGTACTAATTCAAGAAACAAAGAAAAGAAAGGGGGAAAATCACACAGTTTCAGGTGATCAAACTTTTTTTTCACTTTCTTGAAAATTAAAAAAAAAAAAAAAAATTTTTTTTTTGGCTACACTGCTTGGCTCATGGGATCTTAGATCCCTGACCAGGTACTGAACCTGGGCCCTAGGCAGTGAAAGCATGAAGTCCTAACCACTGAGCAACCAGGCAAATCCCCTACTTTCACATTTAAAATACTGATCTGGAGGATGCTTCAAGTACTCCCTCCCTTGACAGAGCTCTGCTTGCTCTAGCCAGTATCTGGGAAGCACGTGACAAACCCGGACCACAAGGATTTGTCTTCTCCTGTCATCCTGAGATTTAGTATCAGACAGCAGTGGCCTTTCTATTTCAGAAGAGTGACACGACCCAGGGTGCTGCTCCTGTGGTCTGATTTGGGAAGTTGGCACATTTGGTCTGAGGCCTTGACATCAATGGACATAGGCAATATTAGAACAGTTAAAAGAATGAATTTTAGTGTCAGATCCAAATTTCAGCTCCACTGTCTCTGCTACTTAATAGCTGGTTGACTTTTATGGTGACGATTTAATGAATTAATACACAGAAAGTACTCAGGATAGTCCCGAGCACAAAGTAAGCACCATGTAAGGGTTTGCTGCTCTTTTGATTACATCAGAGGTGAAGTCTGAGAGCCAGAGCCACCTAGACTTGTTATCCAGATCTGGCAGTAGAGCAAGCTAGAGCTGTTGGTGTCTTTCCCTTCACCAGTCAAATCCTGCCAGACAGCCACTCCCGGCACTTAGCCAAACCTGAATAATGTACCTGTATGAGTCATACAGTTTCAGGTTTCCTCAGCACTTGATTTACATTACGGTCATATATTTTGCAAGACACATAAATCACTGTAGGTTTCTATCGGAGGCAAAGTGGTATTAAAATAACAACAGATTTAAAACCAAAAAAAGTTCTGTTCATATCCTGACTTTGCCAGCAATGCAGCCTTAAGAAAACAACTCAATTTTTCTGTAACTTGGTCTTCCCCACTTTTATGACACCTACCTCAATAGATTTGTTACGACCTTGGAATGTTATATGAAAACTTCCTTGTAAAATATAAAGCGCTAGATGTTTTAAAAAACATTCCATATCACTGTAGAAGGATTTGAAATATCCACTTCAAAAACAATGATTGGCAAAGCACTTTTTAGCATTATTACTCCATTCAGAGGGACATTTTAATATTTGTGCTTCTAGCATACTACTGCATCAGCTCTCAGACCTTCTCCCTACGTGGTAAATCAACAGTAAACTGCATGGGGTACACCCTTGATGGTCTGGTGGCTAAGACTCCTCGTTCCTAATGCTGAGGGGCTGGCATCTCGTTCCTCTGGTAAGGGAACCAGATCCCACATGCTGCAATGAAGACCTGGCACAGTCAAATAAATTAATAAAACTAAATTTAAAAAAGAAGTAAACTGCATGGTATTAGGAGAGAAAAGAAGAGGGGAAAATAAGTCTAGTTGCTAACCTTAATGTGAAAAATGTTGCAGGTATCTGAGCCTGTAATACTGGCAAATGTTTATATGTATTTGTAAAATGTACCTGGCTGAGAGGATGAAGGAACGTTCTACGCTTTCGATCTTAAGTTCATTCTGATATGCTTCTTGGGTGGGTTTTCTGACCTGGAAGAAAGCAAAACAAACTGAGCAGACATTTCCTAATGGAAAACCTCATCTCTGATGTGCAGTTAAAACTGCCCAATGCGCTCCCTCATCTGCTCTATGCTCCAGAAGAATGTAAACACCCACATATTCAAAGGCCCAACTTTCCCATCTTCAGGCCTTTGCTCACATTATTCCCTCTACCGAGAATGCCTTTCCCCACATCTCAGTGTGGCCAGATGTGACGTATTCTGTTAAGATTCTTGGCTCTTCCTCCAAAAAGACTTCCTCAAGTCTCCCTCTTTTCTCACTGCCAACTATCCCTCCACCATGTCCCATGAAAAGCTACACGTTCTTTATTTTCTGAGCTCCCACAAACTTTGTGCCTTTATAGTGATTATTTATTACCATCTCTTTTAAAGGTGTTGATATGCAGAGTATTTGCTTCCCCACTAGTTGCTAAACTCACGGGCGTTTAGAGCAAAGGTGGAGACAAAAGAATCCTGCTTCCATTCATCTTTGTATTTTTCACTAAGTCATTAACATGTTTTGTTTATAGCAGTTCTCAGGAAACATCTTCTAACTAAATTAACATACGAGGGAAAAAATGAATAAGTGAACACATGAACAGGAACACATGGAGACAGGACAGAGCAGGATTATGAGAAAACGATCATTGTAGGGATTTTTCTCTAAATACATCTGGGTTAAAAATATATATGTATCTTCTAACAGACGCACAGACCTTCATTCCAGCCAATGATAGCATGTTGTTCAGTTTGTACATCCCAGACTGCACTGGTGTTGTATACAACAGGGCATCATTAAACTGAAAGTAGAAACATTTCATAGGACAAAGTAAAGCAAGAAATTTTATCTACGAAGATACTGGTAAGACACAGGAATAAAGGAACAAAATTACCTCTTTGCTTCAAACTCTCTCAATAAAATACTTAGATTCTGCTTATAAAATCAGAACTACCTACGATGTTCTATTGGAATATTACTAGAAGGCCATTTCTGGAAAATGCGCTTTCCTTCCGAGTTCTATAAGAAATTTGACATTTTCTGAATTCTAAATCCCACTAAGGAACTATAATCTGCCAAAACAAAACACCGACAGAATCAACTCTTCCAAATCGGACATGAAATAAACTAGATTCAAAAAGGAAGTAAATTTCTAGTTATGCACCATACAAGACTTTGTTTCCTATACTTGACATGCAAATAAGCATTCCAGACAGTCAAAGATCCCACTAAAACTGCTATTTGAATGTGCCAAGCTTATCTGGCCTGAACAGAGGTCTCCTTTCCCTAAGCAATTACCCCTGCCTTGGGTTCAACAGCAACACACATGGCCACTTACCAGGAAAAACATTCGGGGCTGCATGACTTTCCGAGACAGCTTCATCAGAATTCCTTCTTTGAGAAAAACCTGATTCATCCAAACGAACACCCATTTAGTACCATCACAACTACAATATATGTATACATGTAATTTCCTTTTCAACCTTCTTTACCCAGATTTTTTGTGTGGAGGCTGGGTAGCATAGTTTCCTTGTGGCTTTTTACAGCCATGGTTTCTTTTAAAAACCTTCAAGTCATTTAGGAATTGGATAAGCCAGCAGAATTCTATAAAGCCAATATTGACCCCAGGGGTACCATGTGATCTAAAATGTAATTGACTGAGTGTGTACTTTATCCCGAGGCTGAGCCAACATCCTGACAATTGCCCTTTGTAAATTTCCTGAATTCATTCCCTCAGCCACTTTTGTGCTCCAGGAAGAGCATCAAAACACCAATAATTTTCCCTTCCTCTCAAAATTTACCCTTAAAGATTTGAAATGAAATTGTCTTTAATGCTGCGTGAGGTCAGCTAGTATTACACAATAAAACGATCCTATTTAATCAGATACTCTGTGGGGTCCATTGCCATTCTCCTAATTGAACTGGACTTCTTGTTACAGTGACTCAAATCATGCATGTTTTTAAAGGATAGAATGAATGCAGTTAATCCAGATTGGGTCACTGAAGACTAACAATAACAAAAAACCTATTTTCATAACTCAAATAAAATAGCTACAAATGGTGACTAAATCCATTGTATTAAGCTTGTAAAAGGCAATCTAAAACACTTACCCGTCCAGGCTGAACTATTTCATGGTGTCCATTTAAGCTGTACTGAATTTGCATAAGTTTCTGGAAGTTGTCCTACAGAAAGAGAATGTAGAGCATATGAAGGCATAAGCTCCCAGGTACAGCAGTACAACAGCCGCTGAAATGAACGTACTTACTCCTTGCTTCATGGTGTCATTGGCGTGGTTGGCTACCTCTATAACAACAGCAAGCGCATCTAAAATACGTAGGAACAGAAGGGGCATTTGATCACCGTCATTACCAATAAAATGCAACATTGAGCAACTCCAGGTAACAAGACGGCTAGCGGAAGAGCTCAATTAACTGTGCGTGGGCAGAAATATACATGGTGAAGTTCGATGAGAGCAAAACCAAGGGAAAACAGGCAAAAACAGTACTTATGGAAAGAAATGAGCCAAAGACAGACCCTAAAGACACATTATAGGGAATTCCCTGGCAGTCCAATGGTTAGGACTTCCACTGCAGGGAGTATGGGTTCAACCTCTGATCAGGGAGCCAAGATCTGATAACCATGCAGTCTGGCCAAAAACAAAAAAGACACATTATAGACCATGCATATCAACAGCAGGGAGTCAGGACTGTTTTGCACTGAGATTTGTGCTGTTGGAGACCACAAGGATATGAACAGGATTTAACTGGAAGCTGAGGACCATTCCAGGATAAACTGCCTTGACAGACAAGGATCCTGGGATAGGAAACCAGAATTATGAGAACCTTCGATTTAAGAAGGTCAGGGCTTAGCTGTCTTCTCTTAGTCTGATCCCAAGAGGGGAAAATGCCACATGGAAGCATACTGTATCTTAGGAAATTACACACATCATTTTGTGAGTTGGGTTACTGAGCCTCACCTGTATTTTATTCTTTTTATTAACGTCTTGCCTTTATCAAATGTTTCTGAACGTCTCAGTCTTACCAGCTTCATTATACATCTAAAGGAAAAAGTGCCCCTTGTCTCCTTTTGGGCCATGGCTGTTCTCAATACAAGACAGTGGTATTCCCCTAGGGAATGCCTGGATATGTGTAAGATACTTTGTTTGTCACAATGATGGGAAGGTCCACTAGCCTTTCGTGGGAAGGAGCCGGGGATGTTAAATATCCTGCATGCTAATCAGCAATCCCCACAAAGAAAGCCATCCCATGGGACAGCAGCACTTCCACAGGGAAAACCTGGCAGAGTGTTCAAGAGGGAAGCATACCCTCCTGAGCCTGGTATGGCAGTGACAGTAATTGTCAATGAAAGAAAATTTTTTTTTTAAATCAATTTCTGGAAAAGGTTTGAGGGTTTTTTTTTGGACCGGCTACTATACCTACTGGGATTCTCTGATGGCTCAGATGCTAAGAATCTGCCAGTAATGCAGGAGATCCAGGTTTGATCCACAGATTGGAAAGATCCCCTGGAGAAGGGAATGGCTACTCACTCCAGTATTCTTGCCTAGAGAATTCTATGGACAGAGGAGGCTGCTGGGCTACAGTCCACGGGGTCGCAAAGACGTGGACATGACTGGGGGACTAACTATACCTTCTAAGGGATACTCTTTCTGGTATCGACCCTGGAGGTTTCTGTAGCCTTTCAATATATTACTGGACTTTCCTGGCAGTACAGTGGATAAAAATCCACCTGCTAATGTGCGGAACATGGGTTCGATCCCTGATCTGGGAAGATTCCACAAGCGGCAAGGCAGCTAAGCCTGGGCGGCACCACTACTGACCCCGTATACTGCAGCTGCTGAAGCCTGCGCACCTAGAGCCCCGTGCTCTGCAACAAGAGAAGCCGCCGCGAAGAGTGGCCTGCTCCCCGCCGCGAAGAGTGGCCTGCTCCCCGCCGCGAAGAGTGGCCTGCTCCCCGCCGCGAAGAGTGGCCTGCTCCCCGCCGCGAAGAGTGGCCTGCTCACCGCCACTAGAGAAAGCCCGCTCACAGCAACAAAGACCCAGGGCAACCAAAAATACACGTGTTATCATCACCTTTATTCAAGGAAAGCAGCAACTTCTCAGACAGATTCCAACCACATATTGGAATTTACTGTAGTTGGCACTCATCATGGAAGGTATCAAGAGGTGAGGCTGGACACATTCCCTGCTTTCTGACCTGCTTGAACTCCCAGGGGACAGGGACAAAGGCTTGAAGATTTAATGAGTGGATGAAGTACTAGAGCTGCTGCTATTTGGTCACCTGGCCTCCAGGCTCTGACTTCTCCCACCCATTCTGCCACCCTACTCTTCCCATGTCATCCCTTTACAAGGCCCTGTGTGACTCTGTCCCTTTAACTCTTCTGCTCACCTTCCAAAGCTCTATTATCAACAGTCTCATTTTCTCTTGCCCTTGGGCAGTCTCATCACTCCACTGCATTGCCTCTGGCCATACAGAACATGTCACCGTTCATTGCTTTTCTAAGCCATGTCTTTGCAGAAGCGTGTAATTTCCTTTAAACAAGCTCCTTAATCTCTGCCCTGCCTCTGTTTTACTGGCAAAATGGACCTAACAACGCACTTTCTTTGAAGGCAGAAAGAAAACAGATGTTTTCTTGAGCCCTGATCTGTTAAAATCTGTCTAAAATATTTATCTTCCTGATGTCCATTCTTCCTCTCGTCCACCATCTCAATTCATCTCTGGTTCCACCTTCCTCTAAGTAGAACTCTGCCTCTTCAGTTCTAATACTTTGTTCCCTCTTTCAAGTGATTCTGTACTGCTCAGAGCATTCTTACTTTAAAGCTATCTGCTTTGTTCTTTACCTGAAGGGTATCACAGATGTCCTTCTTCAACTAAATTATGTTCACCAAAGACAAGAAGCATGTTCTACCCCCCACTCCAATCTTTCCCTTTAAAAAAGCACCCTTTAAAGCATAACACTTGTGAATAGAAGATGTTAGAGAAAAAGAAGTAAAATGATTAATAGAATGAATAAGAATCTCTACAAAATGGGTTAAAGACCTTTCAGCTTTGTAATCTGATAATGTAAAGGAGGATGCACAAGAATGTGATCAAAATTCATAAGATGAACAGAGTGCAGATGGATTTGTCTAGGGCGTTTCTGTAGATTAGAACCAGGGATAGACCCATGACATTTAAAAGAGGTCGTTTGGGAGTAAATAGAAAAAAACACTACTATCCCAAATGGAATTAAATCCTTGTGTGTGTGTGTGTGTGTGTGTGAAAGACAGAGAGAGAGATAGACATACTTGCATGCACACGCGTGCGCATGCACCACACACACACACACACACACACAGTGGATTACCCCATGAATGTCAATGAATCCCTTGTACTGTACTAGACTATTTCCCGTAAGTACTATTGGGGTAAGGAGTGGAAGGATGACAAAGCTAATGCCCATCTTTAAACAGTCCCAGAATAATAGATTATTTTAGACCTTACCTCTAATTTGTATTATTTGGTCACTTCATGGACTCATGATTTTAAATCCTGAAAGGACGTTGCAGATCAATTGGTTCAATCTCTGCTTTCGAAAGCTGGTGGACATTTAGTGAAGGTGAATGCACCCTGGCACAAACAGACTGAGCCCAGGAGGACAAAGCTTCCTGACCACACACTATGCCGGGGCCACCCTTTCAGGAGGCTGGCTCCCATGGCTGCCTGGCCGTGGGCATCTTTGGTCCTAACCTGCTTCCAGGCCACTAACACTTTATCTAGTTCTATCTTCATCTGCCCAAAACAGAGTTTAAAAAGGCTTGTTATGAATAAAACACAGTTTTGTATATGAGTTTTGTTACATTTTTACTTTCTAGGTCCAAATGAATGTAACATAAAAACTTCTAACACATGAGACCACAGAAATCATTTACCTTGAGTGTCTCTGTAATCTCCAGAGTCTTCTAAGAGATTTTTCAAATAATCTAGAAAAGGGAAAAAAAAAAAAAAATATATATATATATATAGTATTTAGTACAATAAAGTACTAAGGAAAAATAAAATTAGTCAGCCTTATTAGTCAGACCAATAAATCAGCCTTATTGGTTAACATATACATTCATTCTGGTTGAGCTAACTTTCTAAAAATGAAAGACTAAACCCCTGGGGTCAGTTTGAAATCAGGACACAGAATCAGAGCTAAGAAAGAGCCTAGAGGTTGCACTGGTTGATTTTAGAGATGAGTAATCGGGCTACTGAGGACACGTCTCACCCAAGTAATCCCACCTCTTTGTGGCAGAGCCAAGATCAGAATCCAGGTCTCCAGCTCAACACTTTTACTCCAACACACAGTAAATCCCAAGATCAAATGTACGTCTATTTCCAAAATTCAAGCATTAATAAATTGAATGTCTAAGGGACTCAGATTCATCAATCTTAAGAGTCTAATAATGCCCAGAATACATACCGAAGAAATGCAATATGTGTGTCTAGACCAGTGGTTCTCAAATGGGGGCAACTTTGCCCCCCACCCCCCTCCCAAGACATTTGAAAATGACTGAAGATATTTCTGATTATCACAACTAGGTGAAAGGGGACACCGCTGGCATTGAGAGGTTAGAGGCCAGAGATGCCACCTTAACATCCTCCAAATGCACAGGATTGTCCTAATGTCAACATTAGGACACTGTCAACAGAGCTGCAGTGAAGAAACCCTGGTCCAGATGAAGATGGTCTGTAAATGAGCAACATGGTACACAGCAACTCTTGCAACACAAAATAAATTAAGGCAATAGGTTATATTTAATATGTCTTTAACACCAAGGAATATTGCTGGATTTCAAAGTGACACTTCCAGTTGAGAAATGCTGGAAGACTTAACTATCAAATTAAAACAAATCCCATTTCCTATTAATTTCAAGACCCCACTATGTGGTCCCTGCTGACTGTTCTGATCTTCTTTCTTGCTACTGCCTTACACCAGCCCTTTGTTCTTATTAAAGTTTGATTCTGCACAATTTCTTAAACACTTCTGGTATGTTCCCTGTCTCTATTATACTTTTTGTCTTTAATGCGCTCTTCTTCTGAATCCTTTCTGTTTCTGCATATAAAAATTCTACTCATAATTCATCAAGGCTCATCTCAAATTCCTCCTCCCCTACCAAACTTTCCATTTGAAAGAAATATTCTTTCCCTTTGAATAATACATAACACAGCAGTTACTCACTGTATGCCTTCTATCATTTTGTTTTTCATTAGATTCAAGGCTCCTTGTGGGCAGGGCCTGCCTACATCTGATATCATCTTTCTATCTCTCATACCACTTAGCCAGAGACTTGGCATACAAGGGACAAGAAATACTTAATGAATTTTTTTTTAATGATTTTTTTTTTCATATAGGATTTTGTCTTAGTGGGTAAAAGGCAATAAAAGCTAAAATCAATTCTAATTCCTGTGGGAGCTGAGAAATGGAAGGAGGAAAGGCATATTAAAAGACTGAATGCATTTTATCAGATCCAGTCTCCACTACGAGATACCATAGATGACATTAAGCCTCTGTAAGCCACAACACGGGTTCTATCTTGCCAGAGACCATCACACCACCTGCGCTCCCCAGGTGGGCGCTAGTGGTAATGAACACGCCTGCCAACGCAGGAGACGTCAGAGATGCAGTTTTGATCCTTGAGTCAGGAAGATCTCCTGGAGGAGGGCATGGTAATCCACTCCAATATTCTGGCTTGGAGAATCCCACGAACAGAGGAGCCTGGCAGGCTACAGTCCATGGGGTTGCAAAGAGTCAGACATGACTGAAGTGAGTTAGTACCATGCAATCTCCATTTAGCAATATTATGGAACAAATATAATTTCATCCCATGGATTTATGAAGTCATGCTCAAAAAGGCACAAAGAGAAACTTGGACATTGGTGCCAGCTTTTCAAACTTAATAGATGACAGAAACATACACACCCACTGTTGAAACTATACGTCTTTGAGACACTGATCTAAGAACCTGTGTGAGTCTAGACATGCACACTGTAACTACGCAGCCCTGGCAGGAAGTCACGGCGAGATACTGTGGGAGATGGCACTAAGCTTCTATGAGCCACAGGAGAGGGTCTGTCTCGCCAGAGGCCATCACAAGCAACTTAGACCCCAAACTAATCCAAACACACAATGGAGAGCATTCTTCCAATCAAATAAGAAAATATAACAAAATCAAATAACAAAATATACTGACCGTACACTATACTTAGCCTCATCCAGGGATGAAAAATGAAATTAATCTCACTCTGACCCCACTCAGAATGCATTCCCTGTATAACTCATCTTTTGTGAATTCAAATATTTAACTTTTCCATGAGAGTGACAGGGTTAGGAAGAAAAACATACTCTTTTTAGGCTACCTCATTAATCAAAAGGGATGTTCCTTTAAGCCTGGGGGAGCAGAAGAGTGCAGAAATGAAAGCAGATTTACCTAAACATCAGATTCACAGCAAGTTCTTATTCTGTCTTTGATTCTTGTTCTTTATTACAGCAACATATCCATGCAAACTGAGACATTTTTCTAAACCAAAGAGGTCACTGGAGGTTGTCCGTATTAGGAAATCCTGACCTCAGAATCACTATGCTAAGCCTGATAAGTTTCTGAGTTGCATTTTCTGCCCTGTACTCAAGTTCAGCTACTGCTCGCCAACCTAAACTTTTAGGAACAAAATGGAAAGACACAAATTGGCTGAGCAAAAAACCCCACCACGAAGCTGTTGCAAAATCATACTATTAATCAAGGAGATAACGGGGTTAGGTTTACTTTCCCTGCCAATTAAAAAAACAAAACAACTTAAAATTCAAGTTTCAAAATTCAGCTTTCCAAAAGTGAATTTTAGAATTTCAACTTTCTAATGTATTCATCTGTATTTCAGGTTATCTCATTGTAGTACATCTTCCTTTTGAGAATTTTTACCTTTTCTAGGAAGACCCAACCATGAGCCCCTCAGTTAAGAATCACTCCATGCCCTAACTACAGAATGAGCAGGAGACTGATCACCCTCTGAGTCAGACGGAAGGAGCAATGAAATCACCAGCTGTCCCAGTGAGTGTCATAACGCAGGTGAAACAGGAAGGGAGACGAGACAGACACGCCTGCATTGGTCATATGGAATTGTTCACTACATATCAGTTAGGTCCTAGTATCCTGCTGGCCACCTGATGCGAATAACTGACTCATTTGAAAAGACCCTGATGCTGGGAAAGATTGAAGGCAGGAGGAGAAGGGGACGACAGAGGATGAGATGGTTGGATGGCATCACCGACTCGATGGGCATGAATTTGAGTAAGCTCCAGGAGTTGGTGATGGGCAGGGAAGCCTGGTGTGTTGCAGTCCATGGAGTTGTAAAAAGTTGGACACGACTGAGCAACTGAACTGAACTGATCCTGCTGGGAGATCATTTTAAAAAATGAGAATACAGGAGTCATTTCGATTTGCCATATTGGATTTATAGTATTCCATGACTTTCCTGTTTTCAACAAACTAAGCAAAGCATTTTTCAAAACTTCAGTAATAAAAATGCCTCAAATACTATTGAAGTTATTTATGTCAAAGAAAAACAGGCTGGTGAGGTCTGAATGGGCACCACAAAATGTTACTTTCTGGCCACCAGGTGGCACCATTGATTAATAAAGGTTAATTAATCCCCATAATTACCATCATCCAACGGTATAGCAGCACAAAACTAACTAATTTAGCATGTGCAGCCTCAGGGATTAAGGAGGTTAATTTTGTCCTCATATATAAGGACATATTCTTCCACATTCTCATAAAAGAATGAGAACCTAAAAAACACCATATCTTGTTAGAGCTCTAAGTTTTCAATATATGGACTCCTACTAATTCACAGAAATTCCTTGATTGCCTAATCAATGAATAAGCAACTTAAGGCAGAAACCTATTCAGAGGTATAGCAACCATTTCCTAAAGAAGAGTCATCTGTGAGAATCAGGGACTTTTCCCAGTCAGATTCTTGGACTGTTAGCTCAGAAACGGTTGATGGCAAAGACCAGAGGAAATGAGCATACATGAAGGGTAGCGTTCCGAAGCTGAGTGTTTCGAATTTGAGGACATGGTTCTATGGCGTCAGGTATCCCTTTAAACACAAAT
This sequence comes from Oreotragus oreotragus, assembly GCA_006410675.1. NCBI lineage: Eukaryota > Metazoa > Chordata > Mammalia > Artiodactyla > Bovidae > Oreotragus > Oreotragus oreotragus. Next base: position 396,136 of record SJYX01011781.1, read on the forward strand.
GCTAAACTATGGATTGCAGGAGCGCCAGGAGCCGGATTAATTACTCTTCTATTCAGTTCAGTTCAGTCGCTCAGTCGTGTCTGACTCTTGGCGACCCCATGAATCGCAGCACGCCAGGCCTCCCGGTCCATCATCAACTCCTGGAGTTCACTCAGACTCACACCCATCGAGTCGGTGATGCCATCCAGCCATCTCATCCACGGTCATCCCCTTTTCCTCCTGCTCCCAATCCCTCCCAGCATCAAAGTCTTTTCCAGTGAGTCAACTCTTCGCATGAAGTGGCCAAGGTACTGGAGTTTCAGCTTTAGTATCAGTCTTTCCAGCATCTAAAATAATATGCAATAAAGTTGCATATTCAGCAAATGTTTCCTGAATTTATGATGGACTAAATGACATTCACTTAGGGGTTACCACTTTTTGCTCCATATTTTATTAAGCAGCTGAGATGATGCTCGGAGGGTCTGATTAATTAAAAAGTGATCCAGTCTTTGCTCTGATTCTCCTGCTTATCAAATATGGAGAACTCAGTTGGGAACCCTTCTCAGTTCAGTATGTGGTCCAGAGCTGCCTAAGTTAGTAAAGTGACCTTTCCAGGCTCTCATGCTTACCAATTCATGTTCTTGGAAAGCTGACAATGCCTTTCTGTGAATTAAAAAGGCCATTTATTTCTCAGGACTTCCTCCATGGTCCAGTGCTTCCTAATGCAGGAGCTGTGGGTTTGCTCCCTGCTCAGGGAACTAAGATCCCACATGCCTCATGGCACAGCCAAAAAGTTTCCAAAAAAAATTAAAAAGTCCAATTCTCCTGGGCTGATGCAGTCCTTTCACCAGGGCACCCAATAAGGTAAGCAGAGTGAAAGCTGGGCTTGGAACTTGGCAGGGAGCCCATCAGGACATAACCACTTGAGGCAACACTGGCCTATCTTAAGACTTTGATCAGTCTGGTCCAGAGGGGCATGCCCAAAGAACTCACAAACCAAACCTGATGCCAGGCTCATCACAGGGCAAAATTTTAGAGCAGGTCTTATAATGGACAGACTCTCCTTTCAGTTCCTTTTTAGCAGGACAGGTTGGCTTGGCATATCCAGAATGCCCTTAGAGGAGTCAACCCCAGAGGGAAGTCTCCCAACAAATGTAAACATCCATTATTTTTACTTCACTGAGATTGCTTTTTTTTTTTTGGTATTTATTTTTTTTACACGAACTCCCAAACATGAACCCCCCTCCCACCTCCCACCCTGCTTTTCTTCATGGATAACGTTTTTCAAGCATTAAGGCTGCCAGTTTACCAAGTGAGAATCTCACAGATACAGAAATGGCTTCGTTGCGGCCAAGGCCCACTTAAAGAACCTCTTATTCGTATTTGGTCCCCACCACCCCAGTTATCCGGAGAAAGCAATGGCACCCCACTCCAGTACTCTTGCCTGGAAAATCTCATGGACGCAGGAGCCTGGAAGGCTGCAGTCCATGAGGTTGCTAAGAGTCAGACACGACTGAGCGACTTCACTTTCACTTTTCCTTTTCATGCATTGGAGAAGGAAATGGCAACCCACTCCAGTGTTCTTGCCTGGAGAATCCCAGGGACGGGGGGAGCCTGGTAGGCTGCCGTCTATGGGGTCGCACAGAGTCGGACATGACTGAAGCGACTTAGCAGCAGCAGCAGCAGCAGCAGCATTCCAGTTATCAACGAATCACAGTTGCAAATAAAGTATTTTGAACTGCAACAGAACAAGAGCTGAGCTAATCACAACAGGAATTCTGAATGTTGTAACCCTCCCATTTCACAAGGATGGAGCTGCCTTATATCAAGGGCTTTGGATTCCTTAGAGACGAAATTCTCTGGCTGGTGTCCAGGACAGCCCTGCCTTTCATCATGTTGTGCTCTAGAGAAAATGTTAGAATGATTTTAGATGTAGAAAATTAGCCCATGGTTTTCAAACAAACACTTGCTAGGCAGAGGTTTTAATTTTCAGAAGCAAAAAGTTCAATATTCAGTGGGGATTTTTAAAAGTCATGCATTAATCTGATTCTGATCTTTTGTCATATCTGTTTATTAGCCTGTTCACAACTCAAATTTATAGCTTCAGAACACTACAGCAGATGTAACACTACGACAGATGTTTTCAATATCCCATTTTTCTATCAAAACGGGAAATCCTGTATTTCTAAAACCTAGAGGCAGTTAATGCCATCCTGGACTGAAGGCCAAGATTATAGGAAAGGTAATATAATACGTTGTTAAAGTCACTTATAATATAACATAAATATCTTGAACAAGATCAAAGAAACTACCTGATCTGAATTTAATCAAAGTTCAAAGGATTCCTTCCTCTGCCACATACAGAAATGGAAAAAAACACTTCAGAGGAATTTTTAAATTACACTTTTCATTATATTTTCTCCACTAGGATCCCCAATGATTCACCTTGTTTCAAAACCAAGGAAGTAACTTTCCACAAATAAAAGGTTTTTTACTGAAACTTTTATAGTGCATATAACACAATAGAGACCTCCTCCCCACAAATAAAACCCCAAATCCTAACAACAGCAGCAAAAGCAAACAATCCTCAAAGGATACATGATAGTCATCCCTGAATGGTAGAAGATGAAAAGGGACTTTTTTTGGTATTATGTAACATACTTTTCATACACACATAAGAAAGTGAAAGTCACTCAGTCATGTCCAACTCTTTGTGACCCCATGGACTATACAGTCCGTGGGATTCTCCAGGCCAGAATACTGGAGTGGGTAGCCTTTCCCCTCTCCAGGGGATCTTCCCAACCAAGAGATCAAACCCAGGTCTCCCGCATTGCAGGCAGATTCTTTACCAGCTGAGCCACAAGGGAAGCCCAACAGTGCACTTGTCCCACCGAGCCAGCCAGGAAAGATTCTTTCAAAAAAGAAAAGGTGATGCTTACAAAAATAAATCCTCAGAATCTTCCCATTCAAACAAATGACCAGATCAATATAGATTCTAGGCAAGAACAGGAAGAGCTGGGAGGGAACCTGAGGGGTTGGGCATGGCTCCCAAAGAAGAGGACTGTAAGCTCAATAAGGGCAGGGACCACCACTGTGTTGTGCATACAGGTGCCCAGCTCAGCGCCAGCCATGTGACTACTGCTTGAATGAGAACGTGGTCGATGAATGGAGGAGGAAATCTGACAGGTGCCCAGCTCAGCGCCAGCCATGTGACTACTGCTTGAATGAGAACGTGGTCGATGAATGGAGGAGGAAATCTGACAGGTGCCCAGCTCAGCGCCAGCCATGTGACTACTGCTTGAATGAGAACGTGGTCGATGAATGGAGGAGGAAATCTGACAGGTGCCCAGCTCAGCGCCAGCCATGTGACTACTGCTTGAATGAGAACGTGGTCGATGAATGGAGGAGGAAATCTGACAGGTGCCCAGCTCAGCGCCAGCCATGTGACTACTGCTTGAATGAGAACGTGGTCGATGAATGGAGGAGGAAATCTGACAGGTGCCCAGCTCAGCGCCAGCCATGTGACTACTGCTTGAATGAGAACGTGGTCGATGAATGGAGGAGGAAATCTGACAGGTGCCCAGCTCAGCGCCAGCCATGTGACTACTGCTTGAATGAGAACGTGGTCGATGAATGGAGGAGGAAATCTGACAGGTGCCCAGCTCAGCGCCAGCCATGTGACTACTGCTTGAATGAGAACGTGGTCGATGAATGGAGGAGGAAATCTGACAGGTGCCCAGCTCAGCGCCAGCCATGTGACTACTGCTTGAATGAGAACGTGGTCGATGAATGGAGGAGGAAATCTGACAGGTGCCCAGCTCAGCGCCAGCCATGTGACTACTGCTTGAATGAGAACGTGGTCGATGAATGGAGGAGGAAATCTGACAAGTGCCCAGCTCAGCGCCAGCCATGTGACTACTGCTTGAATGAGAACGTGGTCGATGAATGGAGGAGGAAATCTGACAGGTGCCCAGCTCAGCGCCAGCCATGTGACTACTGCCTGAATGAGAAAGTGGTCGACGAATGGAGGAGGAAATCTGACAGGTGCCCAGCTCAGCGCCAGCCATGTGACTACTGCTTGAATGAGAAAGTGGTCGATGAATGGAGGAGGATATCTGACAGGTGCCCAGCTCAGCGCCAGCCATGTGAATACTGCTTGAATGAGAACGTGGTCGATGAATGGAGGAGGAAATCTGCCCTTGACAGTCAGGTCTGAGGAGAGACTCAGAGGATGAATGCAGCTAGAGCAAAGGAAAGTAAGGCTTGCACAATTCTTCAGTTACAAAGAACACGTTTAATAGTTGTGGTCTTTATACTCTGGACAAATTAATTTTTTTTCTCAAGTAAGATTTAACTTTTTAGAGCGGTTTTACATTTACAGCTAAGCTGAGGAGAAGATATGAAGACTTCCTACATATCCCCCGCCCTCACACATGCAGTGTCCCCCATCATCAACACACCCCATCAGACTGGCGCATATCATACAACGGAGGAGCCTACACTGACACACCATAACCACCTCAAATCCACAGTTTCCATTACAGTTCATTCTTGACTTTGGATAAATGTGTAATGACACGTATCCCTCATTGTGGTAGGATAAGCAAGTTTTCAACTTTCCTAAAAAGCAAAATAAAAGTATGTCTGTGAAATGACAGAAAATATATACAGCTATCCCTCACTATCTGTGGGAGATTTAGTTCCAGCACTCTGCTCAGATACCAAAAATCTGGATGTTCAATTTGCTTATCCAAGATGGTACAGTACAGTCAGCCCTCCCTGTGTGAGAGTTGTTGAGTCTGCAGATACCCCAGGCCAACTGCAGAGTTTCTGCTCCCAGTTCCTGGCCCAAAGCTCCCCAAATCTTTACAATCTTCTAAATGCCAGAAGCAGCAGGAGCATCTCTCGTTCTAATATCTGGATTCCCTGGTGACTCAGATGGTAAAGAGTCTGCCTCCAATGTGGGAGACCCGGGTTTGATCCCTGGGTGGGATGATCCATTGGAGAAGGAAATGGCAACCCACTCCAGTATTCTTGCCTGGGAAATCCCATGGACAGAAGAGCCTGGTGGGCTACAGTCCGTGGGGTCACAAAGAGTCAGACACAACTGAGCAACCTCCCTTTTTTTCTTTCTGTTCTTTGACCTTAGTTCTGACAAAAATGGGCTTGCCAGGACATGCTAGTGGTAAAGAACCCCCTTGTCAATGCAGGAGACATAAGAAACACGGGTTCGATCCCTGGGTCTGGAAGATCCCCTTGGAGGAAGGCAAGGCAACCTACTCCCATTCTTGTCTGGAGAATTCCATGAACAGAGGAGCCTGGAGTGCTACAGTCCATAGGGTCACAAAGAGTTGGACATGACTGAAGCGACTTAGTGCTTGCACACACAAGCATGCGCATGAGCACATCCCCCCCCCTCCACGCCCCCAAGCTGCCTTGGAATCTCCTGGGTGACAATGGTATCTTTTGTTGTAACAAAGTGACTCTTAGTGGGCTCCTAAATGGGGATGGGTCACCAGAAAGGTCAAACCGCGGTTGAAACTTTCAGCACCACCCTCCATCCTTCAGGAAGGGAAGAGGGACTAGAAGTGGAGTTAATGATGGGCCATGCCTCCATGATGAAGCCGCCATAGAAATACCAGAGGACAGGATTTGGTGGGGTTCTAGGGAGCTGGAGTGCCCAGAGAGGGCATGGGAGTTCCAATCCACACACTTAGCCCTAAGTATCTCTTCCATATGAAGCTCGTTTTTATGCTTTATCATACCCTTTTACAATAAGCCAGTAAATGTAAACAGGTGTTCCCCTGAACTCTGTGAGCCATTCTAGCAAATTTTCAAACCTAAGGAGAAAGTCATGGGAGCCCAGGCTTACAGTGGGTCAGAAATAGAGGCTGCAGCCTGAGACTTGTGAACGGTACCTGAAGTTTGGAAGGGTCAGTCTTGTGGGGCTGAGCTCACCATCTCTAGGCAGATAGTGTCTGAACTGAATTAAATGACACCAGCAGCCTTCAACCTTTTTGGCACCAGGAATCCATTTTGTGGAAGACAATTTTCCCAAGGACCAGGGGTGGGGGGATGGTTTCGGGATGATTTAAGTGCGTTACATTGATTGTGCACTTGACTTCTATTATTATTACATCAGCTCCACCTCAGATTATCAGGCGTTAGATGCCAGAGGTTGGGGACCCCTGAATTACAAGGACACCGAGCTGGTGCTAAAGAGAATCGCTTGGTACAGGGGGAAAAAAGCCCATGTATCTGGTGTTAGCAGTGTTGAGCGTGGTGGTGTGAGGGCCAATGGGAGACACGGGAGGAGTGTGTTTTCTCCCAAGGTCTTCTTGGAAGGGGGCCTGATAAGAACAGCATGACCAGTAGGAAGATACTGCCATAACTTGGCATGAGTTTAGAAAGATCTGGCCTGGGTCATAAAAAGGGAAATGGAAAGAGCAGGAAGCAGAGCAGAGGAAAACTAGTCAGCAAATCCTATGATGGAGGCAAGATGGGGAAAGGGAAGCATTTCAGTCCTTTCCACAGGTTTGTTTCTGGATAAATGGAAGACTGTTTTTACTCTTAAAAGCAATTTATCGATTCATCCATCCAACAAATGCTCACTGGCACTACCATACAGGAATTCTCAACCTCATAAAAAGGAACACTGCTTATTTCTCTGAGCCCTTTCAGTTTATTGAGTCCCTGTTATGTTCCAGAATCTCTGCAGGCACTGAGTTAGGATAAAATAGATAGTCTCTACCCTGAACTGATAAGGAGGTAGAAAATAAAAATTAATGTTGTTTCTTCAGCAGCGTCTGTGCGATTAAAAAGAACTGCTCCCTCACGATTTGTCCTAACTCCAAACAGGGTTTGGGCCCCACACAGACATAAAGATCTGGCCAGATCCACTGGTCTTAAGTGGCCAAAATAAATGCAGAATTTACAAGTTTCTCTTCTTCAATTAAGTCACTTTATTTTACTATTTAAAAAAAAAAGTCTGATCTTAAGCATTTCATTATACAACATAGACATTTTCTTGGATCCTATTTTGAGTTGAGTTTAAAAAACCATTATCAAGAATTTCATTGGAAATTTTACTACAATGAAGGAAGAGAGAGCCTAAAAAAAATACCCACTAAAAACGCAAATTAGGTCCTGAAGAAAACACTGCAAGACAATAGGGTGTTTGTTTGAACAGGAGGCACGACTGCTGTATCTGGGGATTTCCACTTACCTCTCTCTAGAAGAATTCCAAAATAAACCATCTTATCTGCACTCCATCCCTGCATTTCTCAATCTTCCCTTCCCCAGAAGCCAAAGTGGGCACAAATCTACTTGCACCAAGCCGGGCAGGAATCCTTCCCTTTCTCTGCCCAATAAATCAAAGTTGTCAGGAGTTGCCTCAAATAGTCTCACTCTTTCTCTCTGTGCCCCTGGAATTTCTAAAATGGAAATAAAAGTACTTCCCTCATAGGGTTGTTTGGAGGATTAAATCATTGACTTTGTTTATCCAAAGATGAGGATCCAGCTAATTCACACATCTGAATTGATGCTAACTTGAGCCCTAAAGTCCAACTTCTAAAAAAACTAAATGCATAGACAGGGGCACTTTGATAACTAAAGCAGAAATATCTTACAAGGAAAAGAAAAATCAGATCATGACAAAAAGAAGTACTGGAAAATCAGAGTTTTAAATAAAAAGACATATAAAACAAACTGTTGGCATCAATTCCCGTATGTTCTTAGGATTATATGATCATAGATTCTTCAGTTAACACTATTTGTGTTGCTGGGGCAGGACACTTCACCTCTCTGGAGAAGAGAACATCCCTGAAATTCTCTCTCTCAATGTTGTCCTTTAGGCTAAAGATATTTTGGTTAAAAGGATGCTTTAAATGTAGCTTAAAATCAACAAGAATTATTTCCTAAATAGCTTTCAAGTGATCCCAAACTGACCCAGATATATTGGGGTGCACTAAATTATGAATTATTAATTAAAAGACTCACTTGTCAGGACTTCCTGGTGGCCGAGGTTAAGAATGCGCCTGCCGATGCAGAGGATATATAGGTTTGATCCCTAGTCTGGGAAGATCCCATATGCTGCCCAGGAAATAAATCTGTGTGCCACAGATCTATACTGAGCCTGCACTCTCGAGCCTGCGCTCCACAGCAAGAGCAGCCACTGTGAAGAGAAGCCCTCACATCTCAGCGAAGAGCAGCCACTCCTGGCCACAGCTCGAGAGAGCTCGTGGGCAGCCCCAGAGAAGCCATACAAGGACGACGCCTCACTCAGTGACCTCAAGGGGCTTATGATCAAATGAAGGAATCAACATGCAAATGAACGTTTACTGAGTCACACTGCACCGACACTGAGGATCAAGAACTGCAGTACTCAGAGATGGCTTTGGAGGGGTGGGGGACTCAGGTCAGGGTGGAGGAAGGGAAGAATCGGAATCAATGGAAGAAAAGGCACAGAATGAAGATGAAGTCTTTGCTTTACAGTCTATGTTCTTTCTTTCACTTTAGTCCTGACTTGGCAACCTTGAACCAGTCATTTATTACCTTTACTTTTCAATCAGTCCACAATTATTAAGAGTCTACTATATATAAAGTATTGTACATCATTTAAATAATGTAGATTTTCCAGGTTAAGAAATGCGGCGCGGGGCGGAGGCGGAGGGGGGCGCGGGTTAAGATTAAAGACACAGCTCAAAACTAACTCCAATCTCATATCACCTTGGTTATAAAACAATGAAGCAACTGAAACCTGTTCTCTTAAAGAGAATTTTTAAAACTTGCTGTTGCTATTTCACCATTCATCAATTAAAATCAAACCCAGCATGAAACCTACATTAAACACATGTGTAACTTTTACTTGGATCAGTCATAGTATGGGAAAAAAAATATTTTTACATGAAAATTTCAGAACCTTGCTCCATTCTTCTCCCATATGAAAACCATAGTTTTCTTTTGCCACTAAAAACAGTACTTAATTCGACAGCTGTAGAAATAGTCTGAGCCCTTCAATAGCTCATTTATGATAAAGCATTGAATTTATCTAGCAAAAACACAACACATGCATGGGCACTTCCTTTTGCCCTGTGTATTCTAAATCTCTGCCAATTGCAGAGGAAAGAAAGTACAGATGGACAGGATATCCTGAAATTATTTGGTTTGCCTTATGTCACTCCAGAGAGAAATCCAGTGCCTGATTCATAGCAAGAAATTCAAATTAAGTAGAACTATCTAGGGTAGCCAGTCCTGGGGTTGAAGGCAGGCATTCCTCACCAGTGGGTCACCAGGGAAGGTTGGAAGGATGGCTTTGCCTAAAGTGAACTCAAGAAATCTTGGCTTTCCAGAATTCATTTCCCTCATTCCATTAAGCTCTTGGCTTAAGACAAAGTGATTAAGGATAAAAGCATGCATGCCATTTCTTAAGAACACTAACAGTACCTCAAAACCTATTACATAAAATTACAACTGACTGAATTTAGACTTGTGGAGGCATTTGACTATTCTTGTGTATTTGGACACAATTTCTTTTAAAAAACATTTTTTTTTTGGTATGCAGGATCTTAGTTCCCAGACCAGGGATTGAACCTGTACCCCCTGCATTGGAAGAAGGGAGTTTTAACCACAGACATCCAGAGAAGTCCTAGAAACAACTCTTAATGGTACTATATATATATATTAAGTCATTGCACATCCAATACATTTCAGCAAATACCACAGAGGACCTAATAGTATGTGTTTGATACTATGCTTGGTACTGAGACTATACTGGCTTTTTTGTGATGCCAAACAACTTAATCACTATAAACCTGTTATTTCATCTATGTAAATATGTGAAATATGCATAGCTATGGTGAAGATTTAAAGAGCCAATGAATATAAAGTCCTGAGCCTCCATTCAAATCATAGCTTTCTTTGCTTCTTCTTTTTTAAATGATTACATTGGTAAACAAGACAGGCAGCCCAGTAATCTTGAAGCTCTAGTAGAAGATACAGACAATGACCCGACACAGTGACAGTGATGATGATGATGATAAGGATCTAATAATAGCAGCTAATACTTATTTAGACTTTACTATGAGCAAGGCTGGTGGCTCAGATGGTAAAGCGTCTGCCTGTGGTGTGGGAGAGAGGATATCCTGAAATTATTTGGTTTGCCTTATGTCACTCCAGAGAGAAATCCAGTGCCTGATTCATAGCAAGAAATTCAAATTAAGTAGAACTATCTAGGGTAGCCAGTCCTGGGGTTGAAGGCAGGCATTCCTCACCAGTGGGTCACCAGGGAAGGTTGGAAGGATGGCTTTGCCTAAAGTGAACTCAAGAAATCTTGGCTTTCCAGAATTCATTTCCCTCATTCCATTAAGCTCTTGGCTTAAGACAAAGTGATTAAGGATAAAAGCATGCATGCCATTTCTTAAGAACACTAACAGTACCTCAAAACCTATTACATAAAATTACAACTGACTGAATTTAGACTTGTGGAGGCATTTGACTATTCTTGTGTATTTGGACACAATTTCTTTTAAAAAACATTTTTTTTTTGGTATGCAGGATCTTAGTTCCCAGACCAGGGATTGAACCTGTACCCCCTGCATTGGAAGAAGGGAGTTTTAACCACAGACATCCAGAGAAGTCCTAGAAACAACTCTTAATGGTACTATATATATATATTAAGTCATTGCACATCCAATACATTTCAGCAAATACCACAGAGGACCTAATAGTATGTGTTTGATACTATGCTTGGTACTGAGACTATACTGGCTTTTTTGTGATGCCAAACAACTTAATCACTATAAACCTGTTATTTCATCTATGTAAATATGTGAAATATGCATAGCTATGGTGAAGATTTAAAGAGCCAATGAATATAAAGTCCTGAGCCTCCATTCAAATCATAGCTTTCTTTGCTTCTTCTTTTTTAAATGATTACATTGGTAAACAAGACAGGCAGCCCAGTAATCTTGAAGCTCTAGTAGAAGATACAGACAATGACCCGACACAGTGACAGTGATGATGATGATGATAAGGATCTAATAATAGCAGCTAATACTTATTTAGACTTTACTATGAGCAAGGCTGGTGGCTCAGATGGTAAAGCGTCTGCCTGTGGTGTGGGAGAGCCAGGTTCAATCCCTGGGTTGGGAAGATCCTCTGGAGAAGGAAATGGCAACCCACTCCAGTACTCTTGCCTGGAAAATTCCATGGACTGAGGAGCCAGGCTCCTCAGTCCATGGAATTTTCCAGGCAAGAATACTGGACTGGGCAGCCACTCCCTTCTCTAGGGGATCTTCATAACCCAAGGATCAAACCCAAGTCTCCTGCATTGCAGGAGATTTACCATCTGAGCCACCGGTTAAGCCTTAGGGTCATGGTGGTTGATATTCAAATATGTGGGAATTATCCTCTAAACCTCATTCTTGAGTGGCTGGAAAAGCACCTTCTAGGAATTAATAATATTAAGCAGGTAAAATGACCCAAGGTTGTGGGGCTGGGACAGTAAAAGAAGTTCTGAGCAAAACAAATTAACATGCAGGAATGCCCAGAGCAGAGAATGCACACGGATGATCGAAGAACTGGAAGCAGCTCAGTTCTGGTGATGTCTATGTGAGGCCACCAGCAATGTACAAATTCCTGTGTTCGGAAAAGCAGCTACTGGATAGACAGAAAAACAGAAGTGTTCTCAGGAAAGGCAGGGTGTCCTCAGTGCGACGGGAGTTCCTTGGGTGGTAATCTGCCAGAGAGGCCCACCTGTTAGCAGCAGCCTGTACTGGGGAATCCTCTGAACCGGCTTGAGCAGGTAGTGCTTGAGGGCCAGATTAGCACAGCGTGGGCTCACCTGAAAGGAAAGGCATCCAAAGTAAACACACGAACATTTTCCTCCAAAGCAAGAGACCCAGATTCAAGTTCTTGGGAAGCCGAGTTTTAAATAGCCAGCAACTCCAGGAGGGGGTTCATGGAGATACTCCCCTTAAGACACAACTCCTATGAGAGGGAGACCAGAGCTGACTCTCCATGGAGCCCACCTTCTCTTGTAGGCAGGTCTCTGAAATCACTGATTGATGAGGAAATTCACAGCCCAGAAATAAAACTACTGGGAACTGGATTCAGATAAACATCAGAGCCTGTTGTCAATATACTCATAATAACAACTGGGGAGAAGGCAGAAAATAAAGACAACCTGAAAACAGCTTTGCTAAACAAACCTCTTATAAGCCTGAAGAATGTAACTTTCTCAGATGAACGGCCACGAAGGACGGCCCCAAATCACATTGTCTATGGAAACATTTGATTCTGGAACCCTTTTGACTTGACCATGAGGACATTTGATTCTGCCTTTAAAGTTGTTTCCTATAGTATGTATAACAGATACTGGTGCCCAATTCTGAGCCCCACCTCCAATCTCCATAACAGGTATTAACTGTGGGGAGACGACAAAATGGCGGAGGGAAAATGTCCCCGCATCCTAAGATGTCCTGGGGTTCTTACACAGCTCAAGTAGAAGGGAAGAGTTTTTTCAAATTTGTTCAGAGGGTTCTATTTGTTTCTAAATATATACCTCCAGGGTCTGGTATGCAGGATAATTATGAAAGCATAATGATAATGCATGTTAAGAAAGCATCTGTTGTGCAAGCATCATTCGACATTGGACAGCTAACTTTCCCTGGTCTTATGTGTTTTTTTTGCTGCCAAGGCAACAGAACAACTCACTGGACAGTGACGAGAATCCAGGCCACAGCTATATATATATTTATATCATACTTCCATTCTTAACAGCACGAAGACTTCAGAAGACAGGAAAAGAGGGAAGAAAAGTCGACACATAATTTCAAAGTTTAATTACCATACAAATCAGCAATATCTTAATACTTCTAAAACTATTCTAGTTTGGTGTAAATGGAATTTACTGATAGTTTTAGCTTCAAAACAGAGACAGTGGTAGCAAAACAGAGGATGGTAGCAAAAAATACCTCAAATTCTCTAACAACAGCACCAAAACCTGGGTTTTTCTTGCACTGCTCATCCAACAAAGCTATATTCTTATCAAATTCTTTGATGTATGTGGAATACATTTTTAGATATGGTCCCTTCTTTACAAAGATATCAGCAATTCTTTGTTGTTCCGTCCTAAGGAGTAAGAAGGGATAGACAAGAAAAACAGTTATTACAGGATCCAAAATATATCCACTGATAAGCAGAGTCCCATTTCCAAGCCATCAGTTTATCTTTTCTTCCTCTTCTTGTAAGAAATATCCCCTAATGCCCACTCTTTCCCATTTCTATTGTCATCATTATATTTTGCCTGGACTCTGCCAGTCCTGACTGGTCTTTCCTGCTTATGTACAAGCCAAGACTTCAGAAAATTCAGATGAATTTCTAAGATAATTTTTTTGTAAGAAGAATGATAAAGTACGGACAGGGAAATTCTTTGTAATTACATTTTATTTTGGCATGCCTTTAAAAGAGAGCTTTTAGTCACTCCTCAGTCCTTAAACTATGTAATTATAGTTGTAGTCATTCTTTAGCCCTTAAACTGTATAAGTACAAATTTTATACTTAGGCTGTAGTGAAGTGTTAATCACTGTTTAGCATATTTTCTCAACATGTAGAGGCAAGATATTTCCAAAACAGGCACAGGAATTTTCCTGGATTATATATAAATAAAACTTAGAGGGAAATTTTTTTTTTATCAAGAAAGTAGGTGATACACAATGTTGTCGTTCTAATAATTTGGGGGTTACTCATGAATTTCAACAGTAAATCCAACCCCCTAAACCAAACTCGCCACACATTTCTAAAGATGTCACCAAACTTTCTATTACTGTCTAAATATCATAACGGGCTTCCCTGGTGGCTTAGATGGCAAAAAGAATCTGTCTGCAATGTGGGAGACTGGGGTTTGATCCCTGGGTTGCGAAGATCCCCTGGAGAAAGAAATGGCAATCCACTCCAGTATTCTTGGCTGGAGAATTCCATGGACAGAAGAGCCTGGTGGACTACAGTCCATAGGGTCACAAAGAGTCAGACACGACTGAATGACTAACACACAAATACAGGTAATAGCAGTCAACCTTTGGTATTGTTTTTCGGTTGTGAAATCTACAGCATCTATAATGATGTCATGCTGCTGCTAAGTCACTTCAGTCGTGTCCGACTCTGTGCGACCCCAGAGATGGCAGCCTACCAGGCTCACCCCTGGGATTCTCCAGGCAAGAGTACTGGAGTGGAATGCCATTTCCTTCTCCGAATTATCCTTCAATTAAAAACAAACAAATTTTTTTAAAAAGGTTCTCCAAAGAAGACATACAGATGGCTAACAAACATATGAAAAGATGCTCAACATTGCTCTGCTGCTGCTGCTAAGTCACTTCAGTCGTGTCCGACTCTGTGCAACCCCAGAGATGGCAGCCTACCAGGCTCTCCTGTCCCTGGGATTATCCAGGCAAGAACACCGGAGTGGGTTGCCATTTCCTTCTCCAATGCATGAGAGTGAAAAGTGAAAGTGAAGTTGCTCAGTCGTGTCCGACTTCGCGATCCCATGGACTGCAGCCCACCAGGCTCCTCTATCCATGGGATTTTCCAGGCAAGAGTACTGGAGTGGGGTGCCACTGCCTTCTCCGCAACATTGCTCACTATTAAAGAAATGTAAATCAAAACCACAACGAGATATCACCTCACACTGGTCGGAATGGCCATCATCAAAAAGTCTACAACAATAAATGATGGAGAGGGTGTGAAGAAAAGGAAATGGTCTTGCACTGTTGGAGGGAATGTAAATTGATACAGCCAGTATGGAAGACAGTATGGAGATTCCTTAAAAAACTAGGAATAAAATCACCATATGACCCAGCAATCCCACTCCTAGGCATATACCCTGAGGAAACCAGGGTTGAAAAAGACACATGTATCCCATTGTTCATTGCAGCACTATTTACAACAGTTAGAACATGGAAGCAACCTAGATGCCCATCGACAGATGAATGGATAAAGAAGTTGTGGTACATATGCACAATGGGATATTACTCAGCCATAAAGAGGAATGCATTTGAATTAGTTCTGATGAGGTGGATGAACCTAGAACCTATTATACAGAATGAAGGGAATCAGAAAAAGAAAGATAAATATCATATTCTAATGCACATATACAGAAACTAGAAAAATGGTTTTGAAGAATTCATTTACAGGGCAGCAATGGAGAAACAGATATAGAGAGTAGACTTATAGACATGGGGAGAGGGGAGGAGAGGGTGAGATGTAAAGAAAGAGTAACATGGAAACTTACATTACCATATGTAAAATAAGTACCCAATGGGAATTTGCTGTATGGCTCAGGAAACTCAAACAGGGGCTCTGTATCAACCTAGAGGGATGGGATGGGGAGAGAGATGGGAGGGAGGTTCAAAAGGGAGAGGATATATGTATACTTGTGGCTGATTCATGTTGAGGTTTGACAGAAAACAGCAAAATTCTGTAATCCTTCAATACAAAAATTAATTTTAAAAAAAGGCTCATCCAGTAAGTTGCTGACTTACTGCAATGTGGAAACTATCCTTTGCCTTAAATGTGCCTTGTTTTTAGTTTATTTTAGTTTTTATTTGCTTTTGCAAAATAAGAAAGATGAATGTTATTCCAATTATTATACAGTTACAATAATAGAACTTAATACTATGTTTAAGAAACATTTAAAAGAATATATGCTATGTGATATTGAAGTATCATTGTATAGTCCAAAACAGGATAATGGATGCCTGGAAATCAATACCTGACTCTGCTCTATTCATTAAAACCATCTGTCCTCTAGTAAATACCTAAGCTGCAACCTCTGAAATCAACTGTTTTGGTGCTGAACTATAGGCTTGGGCTTCCCTGGTGGTTCAGATGGTAAAGAATCCACCTATAATGCGAGAGACCTGGGTTCAATCCCTGGGTTGGGAAGATCCCCTGGAGAAAGAAATGGCTACCTACTCCAGTATTCTGGCCTGGAGAATTCCATGGACTGTATAGTCCAGAGGTCGCAAAGAGTCAGACACGATGAGTGACTTTCACTTCACTTCACCATATGCTTAACCTAACATTTCTTACATGCTTCATACTTTGAGTTTGCCAGTTGGCCTTAATATTATAACTTCCCTAAGAGGGGAAATAACAAAACAAATGATTGATCCCAGAAAAGAAAAGCTGACAGTGCAGTTTTATTGAAATTAACTTGACATATTTCATAGATTTCTCTTTTCTTCACCCCAAAGGTATCCAGAAGTTCAAAGGCCAGTATTTCCATAGCCGTCAATACAAGCACCCAGAGGGATTTGAAAAGAAACGCATTTTGGTGATTGGAATAGGAAACTCAGCCTCAGATATTGCAGTTGAGTTGTGTAAGAAAGCTGATCAGGTAAGATGCTCCCTGATTACCTTGTCTGCTGGGTGGGGTGGGGGTGGAGGAGAGGAAAAGGGAAGGGCATAGTAGAAAACCACAGCCATATAACCAAGGCTCCATTACTTAATAATTGGTTGATTAGTTGGTTGGTTGCCCAGTGTGGTATCATAGGAAATCTAGAAATCAGGAAGCCAGTCAATCTCCCAGCTTTGCCATTAATCAGCTGTGTAACCTAGAGCAAGTCATTTTACTTCTCTGGACTTCTCCTCACTTAAGCTTGGATCAGACAACATTCAGCACAGGAGGCCTTGTTTCTACCCAGGGGCTTCTATGAGTTGACCTGCTCATCTTTGGAGGAGTGCCTTTTAGAAATTTAATGCATATTTGAATGCTATTTGAAATGTAAACAATCCATAGTTCCCAAGAATCTTTTTTTTTTTTTTAAGAGAGATTAAATAGACAGTAAGACTCCCAAACAAGATCATAAATAATTAGGTGCTTCCTGAGGCCTTCCGACCACTGTTATCTTTGCACCTGTCCAGGAGTGACACAGCTTAGCTGTCAGCGTCAAACATTACAAGATGCAGATGATGCTGACAGAGATGGTTGGGAATGGCAGAAACTAAATCCCTTTTAGAAGGACAGGCCTAGGCAAAGATGGGAAAATGGCTTGGGTTCCTCTCCCCACAGCAAGCCCTTTCAACATGGTCTGGATTCCAGGGGCTCTATCACTCTTACCCGGGCCCCCTTAGCCTGGCATCTTCTGGCTACCCAGGATTTACCGTGGCCATGTCTACCACTGCCAAAAGTGCCCTATCCAGAGACTCACACTGTCAGGACTCAGAGGTTGTTGTCGTTCTTGGGTCGCTCAGTCGTGTTCAACTCTGTGACCCCATGGACTATAGTCCTCCAGGCTCCTCTGTCCATGGGATTTCCCAAGCAAGAATACTGGAGTGGGATGCCATTTCCTCATCCAGGGGATCTTAATGGACCGGGACTCTAACATGCATCTCCTGCACTGGCAGGCACTGGTTCATACCCCTGAGCCACCAAGGAAGCCCCAGGGCTCAGATGCCCAGTAGCAAACCACATATGATAAACATACATGGTGCTTCCCCAGCAGGTTAATGAAGGGGTTCCACTGGGACCTGTCAGAGTTACCACCCTGAGGACAGAGCAGGTCACTACCAGAAAGAGTTGTACTAGACACAGGAGGTCCTCACCTTATTTATGAAAAGAAACCACTTTCCATTTTTCAAAGTTTTAAGGCCTTCATGTGAAGAACAAGTAAAGAGGCAGTAACTGCAACGGCTCGGAGAAGAGCCAGCTCAGGTAGGGGAAGTGCCAAGTTCAGTCCCTTTGCTGTTTGGAAAACCTGACAAGCTTGAGGAAGGGAGTATGACGAAAGGAGCTGACCTAGCCTTGAACTAAGTGAAGCTCCATACTAGACCACTACATTTTGCAGGTCAGTGATTTGGACTTAGAACCGCTGATCCAAAGATCTTAGATTGCAAGAGTCTATTTCCTCATATGGGCTTTGCCATGTAAAAGCCTGTCTATCATGCTAGATTCAGTATCAAATAAGCACCTTAGCTATATTCGTGTGCCTTCCAGCTCATTAATGTTTATTTTTTTTTGTTTTTTTTGTTTTTTTTATTTTTTAAAACAATTTTATTGAAGGGTCAGACACGACTGAGTGACTGAACTGAAATGAACCGATAATGATATACAATAAACACATAAAGTACATAATTTGATATGGTT
Source organism: Oreotragus oreotragus (assembly GCA_006410675.1). NCBI lineage: Eukaryota > Metazoa > Chordata > Mammalia > Artiodactyla > Bovidae > Oreotragus > Oreotragus oreotragus. The sequence goes on from SJYX01011781.1 coordinate 414,257, forward strand.
GACATATGTGTATATATAAATAATCTAGATAATAAGCATATCTATCACTCCCAAAGGTTTTATCAGGAACATATCTATGTAGTCAACATAATAGAACAAAATGGAATTCTATATAAAAACATAAGATATTCATAAGGAAAAAGATAAGCTAATTAGAAAATTCAATTTATATGATAGATGAAAAGGTACATTATTTAATATATAAAGAGCATCTATAGATTAATAAGAAAAAAGCTAGTAATACAATAGAAAAAATGGGAAAACAGACCAATGCATATTTTATAAAGAAAGAAATANCAGGCTCCTCCATCCATGGGATTTTCCAGGCAAGAGTACTGGAGTGGGGTACCATTGCCTTCTCCGAATGATGTCATATATGTATAAATTTTCTAAACCAAACAGAAAAATCTCCCTATTCTCTCGGTTAACGGCCTCCTTTAGAAAATGCAGTTTCCTCTTTTTGAGGTTCCAAAGAGACAGACATTTAAAAATGTTTCCAATGTGAATATATCAACTAAACCCTCCTCCCAGTCTCAAAAATCTTGATTATCAAAGGGCACCTATAGAAAGTTAAATTGGCCAAATACAGGCCCTTCTTGCTTTTGAGACGACATTACTAAAGAATTAAAAAATGTAGAGTACTGAGCTCAGTGCACCAGTGAATTCTGGCCATCTAACGTGATCAATCTAGGGGACTTCCCTGGCAGTCCAATGGTTACGACTACAAGCCTCCACTATGCAGGGGGCACAGGTTCAGTCCCCAGTCGGGGAAATAAGATCATGCATGATGTGCTGCTGCTGCTGCTGCTAAGTCACTTCAGTCGTGTCCAACTCTGTGTGACCCCATAGACGGCAGCCCACCAGGCTCCCCCATCCCTGGGATTCTTCCAGGCAAGAATACTGGAGTGAGTTGCCATTTCCTTCTCCTGTGTGGCCAAAAATAAATAAATAAATAAAGTGATCAATCTCCAGGTANAGTCGTGTCCAACTCTGTGTGACCCCATAGACGGCAGCCCACCAGGCTCCCCCATCCCTGGGATTCTTCCAGGCAAGAATACTGGAGTGAGTTGCCATTTCCTTCTCCTGTGTGGCCAAAAATAAATAAATAAATAAAGTGATCAATCTCCAGGTAATTGCCAAGAAAATTCAATATATTGAATAAACACAATGTAAGGAACAACAAATCTTTGTCACATGCAGGTCCCTTCTGCCTTTATCTAAAATTGGAAACTCTGGGAAAGCTGATCGGCCCATTTTTACCAGTTTGACATTCTTTCCTCCAGCTCCTTCAGGAGATCCCGATTGAGCTCATACAGCTGAGGCAAGTAGTACAGGATCTGATTTAGGATCCGGTCCTCAATCACTGGTTTCCCAAGTTGCCTGGAAGCATGAGCTACTGCATCCCGGAAATCCTGTTGCAGTTCAGAGGAGGAAAAACAATGTACACACACATACCACTTAATATAATGAAAAGCTTTTCCCCCAGGCACTCTCTTTACCACAACAATATAAACTATAAACTGTATTTCCCATGTAGAGTTCAAACTGAAAGCACCCATTTCCTCTTACCCCACTTACTTGGATAAGTATACACACACACACACACCCCCTGAGTGGCTGGGGTGGATATTTAATTTTTAAACAGAACATGTGATATTTCTCTTAAATCTTTTGGTTTGATCTCCAAACTTAGCAATTATATTAAGGAGGTATCTGCAAATTATACTAGAACTCTAAGTAGTCCTCAAAATTATTCCAATACTGCTATATGAACAAAATCCAAGTCCCCAGAAGATCTTAATTAATTTTACATTGGGAGCATCCTTTTGTCCACTTTCAGTAATTATTTGCCAACTTCTGGAACATTCTAACTGAGGCATTTGGAGGGTGGTACATTCTTGATTATCAGAGAATACTGGATGTAAGCCCTTGTTCCTATTTCACTGTATTTCATTGAGCTAGCTCCATTTTCCTCATCTGTTAAATGGTTTATAAGACTTTAATTAGCTACTGCACTCAAAGCTTTCTGCAGTGTATTTGGCACACAGACTCAACAAAACATTGTAACTCTGGACTCAAAACTCTCTCTTCCCTCTATCCAACCTCCCCATAAATTCACCAGAATTTATACTTTATAGAAATTAAAAATTTTTCTCATCACACATTCTTTTTCCTTGACCTTTCCCTATAAGACTATTTATGCCATGTTTTAAGACAGGTCCACCCTACCCCACCCTCTCTCTCCAGAGAACTTGGAAAGGGTGAGGCTGGAGACGGTACCTGGCCAGAATTCAAAATATCTTGAGGCCTACCCTCGGGATAAGTAAGACAATAGTAAACTGTATCACAGTCCTGAGGATTAAAAAAAAAAAAACTGTTCCTTCTTAGAAAGGAAATTTAATTAAAAACCTTAAGGCAAAGGTTGGGTAAAACAGACTCTTTACTAGGCTTTACCTTCTTTCTCCTTTCTAACTGCTTCCCTTTAGGAATTCACTGGGCAAATCAAAACAAAACAAAACAAAACAAAACAAAGACCCTGATTTCTTCCCTGATCCCTTTTAATGCCCACCCTGTACATACACACACTAACCTTTAGTATCAGTATTTCTTGAGCTTCTTGTGAAGGACAACATAAGTGAAAGTGAAGTCGCTCAGTCATGTCCGACTCTTTGCGACCTTGTGGACTGTAGCCTACCAGGCTCCTCCGTCCACCGGATTCTCCAGATAAGAATACTGGAGTGGGTTGCCATTTCCTTCTCCAGGGTAATCTTCCCAACCGAGGGGATCTTCCCAACCCAGGGATCAAACCTGGGTCTCCTGCATTACAAGCAGAGCTCTGAGCCACCAGGGAAGCCCAACAAACTCATATCTAATTTGAAAGTAAACAAAAGCTGCCAGAGTAATGAAAATAAAAACAACAGTAAACAAATGGAACCTAATTAAACTTAAAAAGTTTCTGCAAAGCAAAGAAAATCATAAACAAAAGGGAAAAACAATCCACAGAATGGGAAAAAATATTTGCAAATAAAGTAACCTACAAAGTATTAATCTCCAAAATATACAACTAGCTCATGCAGCTCTATGTCAAGAAAACAATCCAATCAAAAAATGTACAGAAGATCTAAATAGGTATTTCTCCAAAGAAGACATACAGATATCCAAGAGGCTCATGAAAAAATGCTCAACATCACCAACGATCAGAAAAATGCAAATCGAAACTACGGTGAAGTATCACCTCATACTTTATTTTATTGGACTCCAAAATCACTGCACATGGTGACTGAAGCCATGAAATTAAAAGACATTTGCTCCTTGGAAGAAAAGCTATGACCAACCCAGACAGCATATTAAAAAGTAGAGACGTTACTTTGCCAACAAAGGTCTGTCTAGTCAAAGCTATGGTTTTTCCAGTAGTCATGTATGGATGTGAGAATTCGACTATAAAGAAAGCTGAATGCTGAAGAATTGATGCTTTTGAACTGTGGTGTTGAAGACCCTTAAGAGTCCCTTGGACTGCAAGGAGATCCAACCAGTCCATCCTAAAGGAAATCAGTCCTGAATTTTCATTGAAAGGACTGATGCGGAAGCTCAAACTCCAAAACTTTGGCTACTTGATGCACAGAACTGACTCACTGGAAAGGACCCAGATGCTGGGAAAGATTGAAGGTGGGAGAAGAAGGGGACAACAGAAGATGAGATGGCTGGATGGCATCACCAACTGAATGGACATGAGTTTGAGTAAGCTCCAGGAGTTGGTGATGGACAGGGAGGCCTGGCACGCTGCAGTCCATGGGGTTGCAAAAAGTCAGACACAACGGAGTAACGGAACTGAATCACCTCATACAGGTCAGGATGGCGTCATCAAAATATCTACAAATAATAAATGCTAGAGAGTCTGTGGAGAAAAGGGAACCCTCCTACACTGTGGGTGGGAATGTAAATTGGTACAGCTACTAGAGGGACAGTATGGACGTTCCTTAAAATACTAAAAACAGAACTACCGTACGATCCAGCAATCCCATTCCTGGGCATCTATCAGGAGAAAATCATGCTTCAAAAGGATACATGCAAATGTTTACTGCAGCACTATTTGCAATAGTCAAGACACGGAGGGACTTCCCTAGTAGTCGAGTGGCCAAGATCCTTGTTTCCACTGCAGAAAGCAAGGGTTCGACCTCTGGTTGAGGAACCAGATTTTGTGATTCTGCATGTCACCCCGTACAACCAAAGGGGAAAAAAAAGAAAAAATGACTCCTCTTCTAAGGCATATTTTAGACAAGTCAAATGCTATGCTCGACAAGTGATAATAAACCCTTCACTTAGTCCTCAGTGTGTTCAGTTACTAAGTTGTGTCCAACTCTTCATGATCCCATGCACTGTAGCCCACCCAAGGAATTTTCCAGGCAAGAATACTGGAGTGAGTTTCCATTTCCTCCTGCAGGGGATCTTTCCACGTCTCCTGTGTCTCCTGCATTGAAAGGTGCATTCTTTACCACTGAGCCACCTGGGAAGCCCTCAGTACCTGGGACTAACTTTATCAACCCAAAAATAGTCATATTAACCCATAGGAACCAAACTACTTCCACCAATAACTAAAGAACTACTTTTACAACTAATTACTGTAATATAAAATAAGAATTCATTACTTGTATAAACTAAAATTCAGAAAACCACACAAAACAACTCCACAAACCAAATGGATTGGGGCCAAATTTCACCTCCAAACAGCTTGTTTTTATCAGCACTCACATATAGCAAGAGAAAATACAGCTAACTTAACATTTTTGACAGTCATCAGGATTTCCATCAGGCAGAACTATAGAGAATGTATTTACATATCACAAATAACATCCTCAACTGTAAATATACTCAAAGCACTATAGTTAAACATCTTCTATGGCATTTTTCATTTTCCCAGTTTAACGACTAATGCAATTATGATGCAAGAGTTCCTTTTTCAGCAAAACAAGAAGCAGTGTCCTTTCTTCTGATAGGTTAAATGATGGATATGTTTGTCTCTTGGCAGGAGGATAATTTTTATTTTCCAGTTAGAAGGCATTTCCTCGGCCAGGACAGTGACAGCAGACATTGGCTGCTAAGCAGCTTAAGAACCTGTTTGACACAGCTTTTGCTAGACTGCATTCCATGTCTGCCACCACTGCCAAAAAGGAAACTGGTTTATTTAAGACACAGTCAACAGAGACCAGCTAGTATGCTGCGCTGACGAGTAAGGTGGTCACCTCTAACTTGGGGTCGTTGACACACACCTGGCAAAACTGTGGGGTTTTTCTTTTGAGTATTGCTGGGTAATGTCAGCAGTTCTGCAGGAACGAATGGCCCAAGATGCCATTTTGGGGGGTTGTACTGTGCTTTTCTTGGAAGAAAAGCTATGACCAACCTAGACAGCAGAGACATTACTTTGCCAACAAAGGTCCATCTAGTCAAAGCTATGGTTTTTCCAGTAGTCATGTATGGGTGTGAGAGTTGGATCATAAAGAAACTGAGCACCAAAGAATTGATGCTTTTGAACTGTACTGTTGGAGATGACTCTTGGAGTCCCTTGGACTACAAGATCCAACCAGTCCATCCTAAAGGAAATCAGTCCTGAATATTCATTGAAAGGACTGATACTGAAGCTGGAGCTCCAATACTTTGGGCATCTGATGTGAAGAGCCAACTCATTGGAAAAGACCCTGATGCTGGGAAAGATTGAAGGCAGGCCAAGAAGGGGACAACAGAGGATGAGATAATTGGCATCACCAACTCAATGGACATGAGTTTGAGTAGGGTCCGGGAGTTGGTGATGGACAGGAAAGCCTGGCATGCTGCAGTCCATAGGGTTGCAAAAAGTCAGACATGACTGAGCGACTGAACTGAACTGTGAGGCATGCAGGACCTTAGTTCCCAGACCAGGGATTGAATCCGTGATCCCTGCAGTGGAAGCAATGGATCTTAACCACTGAACCACGAGGGAAGTCCACCATGATGTATGTTTTTAAAAATTATGACAGCATGTCAAAATAAAAGAGAAATAATTATAAGAGCAAAAGAAGAATGTTTATGATGACCTTAACTGCACAGGGCAGCCCTGGCCCCCATCTCATTTCCCCACCCTGTGGGCCACCATCCCCTGAAAGCCATGTGCAGTGGCCACAATGCCAGATGTAACTAAGCCACACAGAAGCTACACACAATCTAACTTCTCAGCTCTTCATGAACCTCAACCACTGCCAAACATGTGACACTGGAAGGAGGAAAAAAAATTTTTTTTAATAGAAAGGATGATTACAACATATGTCTGGTTCTTCTTCTAAATGCTAACAGCCAGGATAATTTGGGAAAGTGTGATGACACTTAAGAGCCAGAGGCAAAACTATTTTGGGGCCGAAGAATCTAAAGTTGCCAACACCCCCTTGAATAAGTCAGTGAGGACACAGGACCACAGGACTAGTACTTTCAGTTAGATCCAGAGTATACTTTTTCACACTGGAAAAGCTGAGGAATTAAAATAAATGGGTGGAGGGGAGCTATAGTATAAAAATGTTAGGTGCTGGCATCCCTGGTGGCTTAGTGGTAAAGAATCTGCCTGCCAATGCAGAAGACAGGGGTTTGATCCCTGGTCCAGGAAGATCCCACATGCTGCGGAGCACCTAAGCCCATGCACAACTACTGAGCCTGTGTTCTAGAGAGAGAAGAGTTCCAGGAGACAGAATTACTGAAGTCCACATGCCCTACAGCCCATGCCCCACAAGCGAAGGCTGCGTACAGCCAGTAGAGAGGAGCCCCCGCTTGCTGCAACGAGAGAGAAAGCCCAGGCAGCAACAGGGTCCCAGCACAGTCAAAAATAAATAAATAAAAATAGATAAAATTATTTTTAAAAGTTAGGTAAATGAGTTTTTTAAAAAATATCGACTACATATACTTCAGTCTATTCTTCTAATATAAAACCTACCAAAGAGTCTATATGCAAAACAAGTTCCCAATCACCACCAACCTGGCCTTTTTAGAAACAGAAATGGGTGTCTCGATAAAAAAGTGTCGTGTAATATTATTCTTAATAATTTGAAGAAAACCTACAACCAGATCAACTTAAAAAAAAAATACTCAGTTCCTGTGAGGTATTAACATACTCTAGTCTTACCACCTCTGATCTCCTGGGCAAAAGCGAGCAAAAATCAATGCAAACAAAATCAAGACTGAACATTTTAACGTCATAAAGCACAAAACAGATGGCCTTGTTTATCATGTCAGACTTGATATCCCCAGGGCCGAAGAGAAGCAAGTGACTTAATGACCAGCTGTCCTGACTGGCACGACCTGATCTTAAGGCATTACTTAACGACTATGATGACACAGTGAATTACAAAGACCAAATGGATATATGGGCAGACAAGGGGCTCTGTAGAGCTCCCTGCCTATATGAAGGGCACTAATCAATTCATAGTAAGCAAAAGCAAAGGAGCTGCTAAGATCAGAGAGCTATGATAAATAAGCAAAAGGCAGTGTGATGCTATGAAGTAAAAGCAGGGACGGGGGGTAGGCTCCACATTAATAACTTGATTTTGTTCTAAAATGAAAATGTTCCTCCCTTTCTCTATGTTCAGACCTGGGGATAACCTGAAAGCAAGCCAATAAACTCAAAGATACACCAGAGCCTATACAGCACAGCAGACATTCCAAGTAACAACTTTTAATCAATTTCTGCACGTTCACTTAGCACGTGGGTTCTAAGGGACCAGAATTTAAAATCTGGCTTTGCCTTTTAGTAATGGGGTACTTTTGGCAGTTAGGTCACTTTCTTCATTTAAAAAACTGACATGACACCCATCTGACAGGGTTGTTATGAGGACTGAAACAGATAATTTATGTAACACAGCATGCTGCAAGGCGCACAGAGAGCACTCAGTAGACAGCCATTTATTTCATTAAAGGAGATTCAGTTATTTTAAATGATCACATGACCATCATTTACAATCACAAGTCCCTGGAAGCTTGGAAAAAGAGCTCTCAAACAGAGGTCTATAAACAGAAGGTGAAGGTGAAGGTGAAGTCGCTCAGTCGTGTCCGACTCTTTGCGACCCCGTGGACTGTAACCTACTAACTAGGCTTCTCCATCCATGGGATTCTCCAGGCAAGAACTGGAGTGGATTGCCATTTCCTTCTCCAGGGGATCTTCCCGACCCAGGGATCGAACCCGGGTCTCCCGCATTGGAGGCAGATGCTAAACATCAAAGCAAGGTGAGGAAAACCAACAGTCCAGTGGCAAGACAGAGACACATTCAACAGTGAACTTCCTTCAGTGAAGGAAGCCACTCAAAACTGAAGGTTTGGTGTCCATGTCAACATACACCACAGGAGGATGCTTCACAACTAAACAGCAAATAATAATTAAATAGTTCACAAAACTGAAGAGACAGTGTATTTGGTAAAACAAGACGGTCATTTTAATACGGTAACAACTGGAGGCTTCTATGAGGAAGTCTTTTATTCTTTTTATAATGCACTTTTTAAAAAAAGATATATTCTATTTACTAACAAACACCTGAATGTCCAAAGTAAGTCTGCCTCTAACTCTATGGATTTTAATTGGGAGTCTTCTCAGATCTTCAGGGTAATGTATATCCCAGCCTAAGGAAATTGGTGAAACAAAAATGCCTCATTACAAGTACCACTTATCTACAACTTAACCAGCCCATCTTTGTTCGAAAGACCTCAAAGTCTCTGATCATTCTCTCTTAAGATGTATTATTTAAATCATGCCGTTTAGACATTTATAAAATAAGTTTAGATACATCTATTAAAGTCTCCCAGCAGAGAGCAAATCAGATCACAAAAACAAAACAAAACCAAAAAAACACTGTATCATTTGTACATAATTATATTAGATGTCTAAGGTGTTTTATCTTCAAAATGGTACTTATAAACAATACTATAGCAACCTCTGGATTGGACAACTTCTGATACAAAAAAGGAAAAGAAATATAATTAACTAGAGCTCTACCAAACCAATAATTATTCATCACTTTCCTTTCATTTAATAGATATTAATGGGATAACACGAAACAAAACAGACAAAAATCCCTGCTTTCACAGAGCTTACTTTCTAATGGAAAAAGAAACCTAGTAGGGTATTTTTCAGGAACAAATTCTATTTTGATTGATTTGAGTAAAAGCTTACTTGGTAACAACAAAATTATTTAATAATCTGTATTATTTAATACAGATTTTGACAGATAGAAATAATTCTAAATAACAGCACATTAACCTAAGAATGTCCACTTTACCTGCAGCTAACACTAATTAAGTGCCTAACATTTATTTTGTATGATCACATTTAACCATCGCACCAAATGTGGTTATTATTCCCATTTTCAAGAAGAAACCAAGGGTTGATTAACTTCTCCAAGAGCACAGTTAGTGGCAGAAGCACAATTCTTAACCACTAGCCAATTAGTCACATTCATTCCCTCAATAACATTTACTGGGAGCCTTCCACACAATAGGAATGATGGGAAACTCAGAAGATATCCCTGGGTTGGGAAGATCCCCCCTGGGAAAGGGAATGGCGACTCACTCCAGTATTCTTGCCTGGAGAATCCCATGGATAGAGGAGCCTGGCCGGCTACAGTCCATGGGGTCACAAAGAGTTGGACATGACTAAGCAGCTAACACTTTCACTTTTTTTTCTTTTCTGAAACTATAGGATCGTTGCCCTCACCTAGCTTACATTTTAGGAAGTGAAGTAAAGAGAAAGTCGCTCAGTCGTGTCTGACTCTGGGACTCCACGGACTGTAGCCCACCAGGCTCCTCTGTCCAAGGGATTCTCCAGACCAGACTACTGGAGTGGGTTGCCATTTCCTTCTCCAGGGGATCTTCCCAATCCAGGGATCGAACCCAGGTCTCCCACACTGCAGGCAGATTCTTTACCATCTGAGCCACCAGGGAAGCGCTACATTTTAGAAGAGACTAAAAACAAACAAGTAAGCAAATAGATAAACAATATATGTGAAGTATCAAGAAGAAAACAAACACAGGAAAGCTGAAAAGGATGGTCAAAGAAGACCTCTTCGAGGAAGTCACTTTAAGCTCAACTGGAAGGATAAAGAAAGAACTAGCTTGAACGAATGAAGGAAGGATAAATATTCCAGGAAACTGCACTGGCAAAATCTCTCAGCAGAAGTAACCTTAGCACGGAACTAAAAACTGAAAGCAGGCCGTGACGGGACAGAGCAGTCTTTTACAAGTGAGAGAAGGCCTTCCTCTCGTTCACTGCCTTTTCATCTCATTACTAGAAGCCAAATACAGAGCCCCTCACAGGCACGGGGAACCATAACTTACTATCCAAATCAGATCACTTCTGACAGTAGAAGGAAGCTCTAGTAATAATATTTGTTGCTGTCGTTTAGTCACTAAGTCATGTCTGACTCTTTCACAGCCCCAGGGACTGTAGCCCGCCAGGGTCCTCTGCCCATGGGATTTCCCAGGCAAGAATACTGGAGTGGGTTGCCATTCCCTTCTCCAAGGGATCTTCCTGACCTAGCAATTAAACCTACATTTCCTTCACTGGCAGGCAATTCTTTACCACTGAGTCACCTGAGAAGCCTGTTAATAATATTATGCCAAGACAATAACCAAGATGGTCAAAAGTGGCCTAGGACAGATCGTCATTTTACTTACAGGACTTGGACTTGCTAAGTAACGGTTTTTATTCTTAATGCAGTGGGAATCATGTAAACAGCTTAAAGCAGGAGAGTGACATGACCTAATACGTATTTTAAGAAAATCACCCTTAATACTTCACATGAAAAAATATTTTAAGGGACAGACTGAAGGGTGGTAAGGATGGAAATAGGAAGCCCAGTTAAAAGGCTGATGCTATTTTGAGTAAAAGATAATATTCTGGACTAGGATAGTGGCAGTAAAGAGGAAATAAAATCAGCAGGGTTGTTGACAGTTTGGCAAGAGAGTGAGAGGGAGAAATGAAGAACAAATCCTAGTTTTCTGGCTTTGGCAGCTATATGGATGTCATTACTATTTTGAAAAGAGAATCTCTTTTTTCTTTGGACTCAATAGTGTATTGACTCAGAGACAATGTGTATATTGGACCATTACTTTTAAAGTTTTGCTACTGCCTCTGCAGGCCCAATTTTTTCTCGCAAATATCAGAAGAATCAAAGCCTTCAACTAAGTACACCAATTCTTAGAATTTTGAGTATACTTTAAATCACATGATCTCTACCCAAATCTAATTCTTTCCAATGTAATATGATAAAATTCATTAGTTTAGATTTAAAATCACTTTTATGAGCTATATCACCTAGTTCATCAAATTCGAAACAAAGAAATGATAGTGAGCTACAGTGATATATTAAAGTGATATATAAAGTACTGGTGAACTACAGTGATACATTAAAATTTTGAGTGTGTCTACTATACTAGACAGTGCAGATATTGAACATTTCTGTTTCAGAGAAAGATCTATTAATGCTAATCTAGAGTCTCGAATATGGAAAACTATTAATGGGAAATCATATATAACTGAAATAATAGCTCCTCCCAAGCCACTAAGATAGTGGGTTGATTTCCACTATCTAAAGCCTGTTAGATATTTTAAAGCAGTCATATTCTATCATATAACACAGTAGTTAATTCCTTTAGATGAAATCAGATAGCAGCAGCACTCAGGATTACAACTATCCATGAGCTATCTTTGTGGTAGGAGAGTAAACATAAGCCTTAATAGCATGATTGGAGTGTTGGATTGAAACAAGAGATGCTTTTGGCTTTACCCACATTATCCTGGTGACTAAGCCCTCTTAGCAATGGTTCAGAATCTGTCTTAATGCCTGGCTGTTAAGTCACCCACTAATGTTGGGCTCTGCTGAGTTACCCTTTGCACATACCAGACAGGATGTTAACATAAGGTTGGCAGATGATCTATTCTCACTTCTACATTAAAAGCTTAGGAGGTTTTGAAGATGTACAAATCAAGGTGAGTTATGGATGATTCACTCTGTTCAGCATCAGTGGAGAAGAAGCTGAGGCTTCTTCTTCAGATCTGAGATGATAAGGGAAACATTTTAGTCTAATTGTCTATTTTTACGGAGCCTTTGTTTTGTTCCAAAAATACAGAGGTAAGAATCAGGATATATATATATTTTTTTAAATCAAACACTCTGGTAATGCTTTTATTGTGCCTGCCTTGTGGCTCAGCTGTTAAGGAATCTGCCTGCAATGCAGGAGACCTAGGTTCAATCCCTGGATTGGGAAGATCCCCTGGAGAAGGGAAAGGCTACCCACTCCAGTATTCTGGCCTGGAGAATTCCATGGACTGTATAGTTCATGGGGTCACAAAAAGTTGGACATGACTGAGTGACTTTCACTTCACTTCATTTCAATGCTTTTAAGTGCTTCTCTACCTACTGGAATCAGAACTTCCTTCATGAAAATGAAATTTTAGTTCAGGAGTAGAGGAAAAGGCATTTGAAAGCATCAGAATTGTGAAAAGCCTACTGCNAGTTGGACATGACTGAGTGACTTTCACTTCACTTCATTTCAATGCTTTTAAGTGCTTCTCTACCTACTGGAATCAGAACTTCCTTCATGAAAATGAAATTTTAGTTCAGGAGTAGAGGAAAAGGCATTTGAAAGCATCAGAATTGTGAAAAGCCTACTGCCTGGTAATATTAAAATGGATATTTCATTCACTGATGCTCTACATGGGAAGAATGAGAAGAAAATATAACAGCAATTTGAGATCCTATCATATACTTTATAATATTAGGTTTTTTCACATACTTTACATTTCACTGATTCCTCATGACCTGAGAGATGGATTTTTTTTTTTTCCAGCCACACCACAGCTCGTGAGACCTTGAGTTCCCTGACCAGGCATGGAACCTGGACCCTTAGCAGTGAAAGCTCAGAGTTCTAACCGCTAGACAGCCATGGATTTCCCCAAACTGTTTTCTAAAATTCACATACCTAGTAAGAAACAGAATCTACTTAGCTAATGCTTCTCCAAGTGTGGTCTACAAATTGCTATAGGTATACAAAGACATTAATCAAAAAAATTAAGAATAAGGATTAGAAACTTTTCTATCCATTTGACAAGTCATGAATTTTTATTGCATTTTACAAAAGTTTTGGTCCACCATGGATGTGCAATTTAAATATTCATTTGCTCACCAAAGCAGTGTGAGAAGCAGTATATTAGACTACAGGCATCCTGAACATATGCTCCATGCAAGGTTTGAATAGCACAGTGAAGTTAAACAGCAATTTTTGCCTCTACCAGTTTTCCTCATTCACTTGCAGATGCTTCAAATTTCCTTGAGGAGGTCCTCTGTCTATTTAAACATGTCTATCAGAAAATATATCAAATAGATATAATGTGCTCATCCTGGAGATAAATCCTAAGTTTTCCAGAAAACAGCAATTTAGCATTTTCTTCTACCTCTCCCTCGACAATTCTTTATACAATAGAGACAGTTGGGGCATAGCAGCCAATGCATATGCAGTTTATTTTCAAAAGTCATTTATTTATCAAGTTTATCATTATTTTCTTTAATGACAATATTGTTGTCATTCAACAGCTCTGCTGCTGTTGCTGCTAAGTCGCTTCAGTTGTGTCTGACTCTGTGCGACCCCAGAGACGGCAGCCCACCAGGCTCCCCCATCCCTTGGATTCTCCAGGCAAGAACACTGGAGTGGGCTGCCATTTCCTTCTCCAATGCATGAAAGTGAAAAGTGAAAGTGAAGTCACTCAGTCATGTCTGACTCTTAGCAACCCCATGGACTGCAGCCCACCAGGCTCCTCCATTCATGGAATTTTCCAGGCAAGACTACTGGAGTGGATTGTCATTGCCTTCTCTGATTCAACAGCTCAGGGTGACCAAATATTGGTATATATATATATGTGTGTGTGTGTGTGTGTATATATATATATATATAAATTTTAAATGGGAACCGACCAATATAGTCAAGAGTTACATGAAAAACAATTCTTGGGAAAAACAAATTAGCAATGCTAAGAAATTTTTAAGAAAAATCTTCCAAAGCTAGAGATTTTTCACACAGGAATTAGGTCTTCATGTGCCCACTGGACCAACTGCAGAGCACAGGGGATTGTTTGGTGAATGTTACCCACCTTTAAGTGTAACCCTCTTTTCATATTTATATAATAAAAGAAAACAGAAAATGATACTCTTTTCAGAGACATGAATGGGTATATATTTTGTAAACCTACCATTCCTCAGTAACTCAGTTAATAATTGTCATCTAAGAAAACTTGGATGGTAACTTAATTCACTTCCATGTCTTTTAAATTGTTTTCTCTATTTCAAACTTTTCTTTTCTAAGTCTTAATATCCTGCTAAAGTATAACTAAAACAAAGTAACATCAAAGGCACTTTATTTGCCAATAAGTAATGAAACTTGTGAAAACTTGCAGGAGTGCATGAGAAAAATGAATATGCAGCCAGACACATTAACTGTTTCCCAACAGGTTTGTTCATGTTTACAATTACAAAAATTGAAAACAGAACTTTAAAAAAGTTTGTTTTAAAAATATCTATTTTACGTGTCTTTCTAGGAGACTGTTCATATAGAACAGTTTTGAACACCAACATTCTTTACCCATTGCTGTGCAAAATTCTACTGAAGCAGAGATCTTCTGCAAATGGCCAAGAAGAAACGTTATCCTTTTAATAATTCTTTATTATGAAGATAAAAAGTTTAAAGATTTGGAGATACAGCTATAAAGGCTCTATGTTTCAGAAATCATCTGGCATACTACACATACATGAGATTAATGCACTTTACAAAATTTCTGTCTTCACATAAATGTGTGAATTTACTAATATAACCACGTACTAGAAAGCACATACATTTATATACATGTTAATGTAATGACCCTAAACATATTGAAGGACAGGGAAAGATGTAAAAGAGGACAGTCAGACTTCAAGAAAATATTAGCCGATACTTACAATATGCAAAAGTTTTAACACATCCACAAACCTGTAAAAAAACAGCAATGAGAGACATGTTTTAAACGAACCAATGAGGAAACAAATAACTCTTCTGAAATGGAAATGGATACCTACACTTTTTCTGAGCTCATGATCTCTTTAGCAATATGATGGACTTTACGTTTCATTCCAGTATCTTCACCCTGTGGATAAGAGTGCATTAAGACAGCATGAACTCATAAAAGGATAAGGAAGATCAGCTTGGAGTTATTCAGATGTACATTCAAGCTCTGATACTTACAGGTTTCAAATAGAACACACTTCATACTATATAATGTCTCAAATAGCAAACATGAAGAATAAGATGTGGTTATTAAACCACGATACAGGAGAAGCTGAGAGCAATCAGTAATCCTTACTGATATCAATGCCGGATTCATGGAGTACCCTGAGGAACCCCAGAGCCCCAGTGGGGCACACTGTTAGTGGCACAAAACTGAAGTTACATTCTGCAGGGAAAATAGACACCACATGAACTTGTGTTCTTGGGGTGCATGCAAGTAATTTTAGTTAGTAACTATTTAGTAGGCCTGTATAAGTACTTCACCTTCAGTAAAGCCATTTTAAGTCAGACAACTTAAGTGCAGACTGGCAAGTACTCTTCCTCTTCCACAGTCTATAAACCCACACATGACAGCCATAGCCTTTCTCAACTTACTGAAAATACCTTTTAGAAATATGCTCTTCCTGGAATAGACTGCTTCCTCATAGTCCTCAACTCTGCTGATACACTAATCCTGGACATTTCCCCTCTAGAACTGAGACAATAAATTTCTGTTGTTTCGGCTTCCCTGGTAGCTCAGTGGTAAAGAATCCGCCTGTCAGTGCGGCAGACATAAAAGACATGGGTTCGATCCCTGGGTTGGGAAGATCCCCTGGAGGAGGGCATAGCAACCCACTCCAGTATTCTTGACTGGAGAATCCCATGGATAGAGGAGCCTGGCGGGCTACAGTCCATGGGGTCTCAAACAGTAAGACATGACTGAGTGACTAACACTTTCATTGCAATTTGGGGTTGCAGCTGCCTCCTAATATCACTGAAGGCAGAGTTTATATTTCTTATCCTCATCCTCTTTGTTATTCTGAAATCATTCTCAAGAAGAAGAACGTACCATTTTTACTTCATCGTTTAAAAATCTGAAGTTAGTAATTCACTATCTGAAATCACTGCAGATGGTGACTACAACTATGAAATTAAAAGACGCTTGCTCCTGGGAAGAAAAGCTATGACAAGCCTAGATAGCATATTAAAAAGCAGAGACATTATTTTACTGACAAAGGTCCGTCTAGTCAAAGCTATGGTTTTTCCAGTAGTCATGTATGGATGTCAGAGTTGGACCATAAAGAAAGCTGAGTGACAAAGAATTGATGCTTTGAACTGTGGTGTTGGAGAAGATGAACAGCAAGGAGATCAAACCAGTCAATCCTCAAGGAAATCAGTTCCAAATATTCATTGGAAGGACTGATGCTGAAGCTGAAGCTCCAATACTTTGGCCACCCGATGTGAAGAATTGACTCACTAGAAAAGACCCTGCTGGGAAAGATTGAAGGCAGGAGGAGAAGAGGACAACAGAGGATGAGATGGTTGGATGACATCACCAACTCAATCGACATGAGTTTGAGCAAGCTCCTGGAGTTGGTGATGGACAGGGAAGCCTGGCGTGCTGTAGTCCATGGGGTCACAAAGAGTCGGACACAACTGAGCAAATGAACTGAACTGATCCATCATCTGATAGCATGGTTAGCTTCACCATCAGCTAATTCATTGCTCTGCAGCTGAAAACACTTCTGATCATTAAAACCACCAGGCAATGCATGAGATAGCGTGCTCAGGGCTGGTGCACTGGGATGACCCTGAGAGATGGGATAGGGAGAGAGGGAGAGTGGGGTTCAGGATGGGGAACACATGTACACCCATGGCTGATTCATGTCAATGTATGGCAAAAACCACTACAATATTATAAAGTAATTAGCCTACAATTAAAATAAATAATTAAAAATAAATAAATAAACCCACCAGCAACTCTTATTAATTTTCAGATTCCTAGGTAACTGTCTTGAAAATTCTGATTTTGTACTTCTGAAATGGGGCGTGAAAGTAGATGTTAGAAGGGATTGAACATAAATAAGAAATAGCTCCAGGCTTCAAGAAATGAACAAGGGAGCAAGCCACACATACAAATAACTGTACGTAAGGACATGGACTTGCCTGGTAGCTCAGATGGTTAGAAATCTGCCTGCCAAGCAAGAGACATGGGTTTGATCCCTGGGTCAAGAAGATCCCCAGGAGAAGGAAATGGCAACCCACTCCTGAATTCTTGCCTGGAGAATTCCATGGATAGAGGAACCCGGTGGGCCACACAGTCTATGGGGTTGAAGAGTCCAACAGGACTGAGTGACTAACACTTTGACTTTTCATATATAAGGACAACTGTGAAATGTGCTGATATCTTGAAGGAGAGAAGGATCATAATCAGGCAGTGGTACGATCATAATCAGGAGAAGATTGACAAAGAATAAAAAATTTGATGACCTTCAGTCACTCCTTAAACAGACATAAAATACTCACATGCCAGATACTATACATATCCACTGATCAAAGCCAGAAACCTGGACTCGACTTTCTTCTCCACTCTCTATGATCACAACTGAATCACTGAGCCCTGTTGATCTGTACTGCTGAATACGTTACTAATCCTTTCCTCTCCTTTCATACTGCCTCCTTATTTCTGGTCTACACTACTGCAGTAATCTCAGTGGCTCCCTTGCTCTAGATCTATCCCCGCTGCAACCATTCTCTGCACTGCCACTAGACTACTAGGTTCTTAACTGCGAATATAATCACATCTGTTCTCAGGCTGAAGCACAGTAGCAGCCCCCTATCACCAAACTTTCTGTATAAGGCACTCCACAATGAGGGTCTAGTTATCTTCACTAGTCTCATTCCTACTCCTCCACAGTGTGTACTCTCTACTCCAGCCAAACTGGAACCACCTTGAAATTCCAAGTGTGCTCTGCCCTTACATGTCTGTCCTGCTTCGACTTCCCTCTTTACCAGCTCCACCTCCCCCAAAGATTTCTGCTCATTATATTCCAACCCATCTTTTAAAGTGGCAGGCACTCAGTTTTCTCCTTGACAAAGGCTGCCTTTATATTCTCTCCCTACCATCCTTGGGGATGTCATCTGGATGACAAGATTATTCTCTTACTGGTGTCAAGTTTACAGAACTTAACCCAGTGGGTTGTTGTGTTTATTTGCTGACACGTCTAAATCCTCTCTAGTCTGTGATCTTATTCACCTTGCCCCCTTATGCACCAAGCAGAGTGCCTGGTTCACTCTGCACTTAAGATGCATGAATGAGCAAGTGTACAAGGGTGGCTTCCATCTTCTCAGAATCTAAGACCAGAGAGCACTGCTTTAGAGTAACAGGAAAATGTAAATTCAAACTAACAAACAAAAGGCTCATTACAGCTATTTCATCACGTAAAAGAACAGAATGTTGGACTAGATGATTAAAGGTCTGCTGCTGCAATTCTAAACTTCTAGGAGTCTGTATATTCTGTTTCCTACTTTACCTTTTAAACTAGGAAGATGGCAGAGCTAAAGAAGGACAGAAACTATTGGAAAATGATTCAGAGGATTACAATCATTTTCAAAGCAGAGAGAAAGCCAAAGATAATCAAAAAAACAAAATAAAAAGCTCTATATTAACTCCAACTTGTAACAACAATGATTCTGACCCAAGTCAAACTATGATGGGAAAGTACATCCCACTGTAAAACCTCAAGAGAGAGGCCTTATTTGGTGTCTTAATTTCTCTGTAAGTCCTCACTTAAACTACATCACATTTCAAAGGAGGCTTCCTGTTAGATAACTGCATGTCCCCAAGTACACAGTCATGGAAGTTGAAACAAGAGTCACAAATGAGATTACTTTGTTAAGGTCATAAAATAATTTAAACAAATTCCAAACAGAACCTTTGATCTGAAATTTAGTTTTATGTTCTGATCTCCTGATAACAGCCCAGCTTTGTGAATTCTTAACTTGTTCTCTTCTTTTCATATTTGTTCACAAGTAAAATCCAGTGAAATTTATCCATTACTTTAAAACAGAATTTGTAAAAGATCTCTGCTATATCATTTGAGTTCTACTACAAATAATATATATGGAATTTAGAAAGATGGTAACGATAACCCTGTATGCGAGACAGCAAAAGAGATACAGATGTATAGAACAGTCTTATGGACTCTGTGGGAGAGGGAGAGGGTGGGATGATTTGGGAGAATGGCATATAAACATGTATAATAGCATATGTGAAATGAAACGCCAGTCTGGGTTCGATGCATGATACAGGATGCTCCGGGCTGGTGCACTGGGATGACCCAGAGGGATGGTATGGGGAGGGAGGTGGGAGGGGGGTTCAGGATGGGGAACATTTGTATACCCGTGGCGGATTCATGTTGATGATGTATGCCAAAACCAATACAATATTGTAAAGTTAAAAAAAAAAAAAAAACTGAACAACCAGATCGCCCAAGAAACATCTCCATATCATTAAATAATCTCACAAACGCGATGACACCATGATGAACTAAAAGAAAAAAGTCCTCAGGTTTTCACCTCTCTCTTCATGGTATGTATCATATGAGCTGTTACACACACACAAAAAAAATGTGGGGGAGGAGGCAGAGAAGTTAATATTTAGGAGGGGTGAATAAGTGGCAAATATTCTAACCATAACGAAGCAGAATGAATAACATATCTCATTCTTAAATAATCATTTATTAAGTACTGAAAATAAAGACCAAAAAATATAAAACTAAAAAACTGGAAAAGAAAAAATTTGCATGGCTACTCCCTCCATTCCAAACACGTTCCATCAACATCATTCAGATTCTGTGGCTCAAACCAAGTTATTAGCAGTGACAGATTTTGGCTAAAAACCTCAGTTCTGGAGGTTCCAAGGCAAGTTATTTAACCTGTGTTTTAAAAGTCCCTTTCTTCATGTGAAGAAGAGAAAAAGAGGACAGCTGTCAAATCTATATGCCAGGACGATTCTGAAGATTAAGTATAATAACCTGCACATAGATAGGCACAGACACACAGATGCGGTAGAGGGCAGTTTTCTTGCTTTCATGGTGGCACTTTTATCTTTCCAGGCATAACTTTTTGAACACCAGTCTGTTGTTCCTTCACAAGTTAAAGATAAAGGTGCAGTGGCACTCATTCTTTCTTCTCTCCTTCTACTGAGTCTGGCACTTTGGTGAGGGAATGTTATTGGCATCTAGACACATATTTGTGATGGGCCCATCATATGTCCATGGAATGTGCTATTTGCTATAGTTTGAAATAAATCCCTCCAAAATTAATGTTCAAGTCTTAATCCCCAGGACCTCAGAATGTAACCTGATTTGGCAATAGGCTTGTTTCAGATGGCTCAGACAGTAAAACGTCTGTCTACAATGTGAGAGACCTGGGTTTGAGCCCTGGGTTGGGAGGATTCCCTGGAGAAGGAAATGGCAACCCACTCCAGTACTCTTGCCTTGAAAATCCCATGGACGGAGGAGCTTGGTGCAGGCTACTATCCATGGGGTCACAGAGTCAGGCACGACTGAGCGACTTCACTTTCTTTCTTTCTTTCTTGTTTCAGATGTAGTAAGTTAAAAATGAGGTCATTTTGGACTATGGTATGCTCCTGATCTCGTAAGACTCGTTTCCTTATAAGAAGAGGGGACACAGACACCCATACGGGGAGCCCACCATGTGATGACGGGGGCAGGACTGAAGTGCTGTAGCTGTAAGCCAAGGAACCCTAGGGATGGCTGGCAGATCACAGGAAGAGGTAAGGAAAGATTCTTCCTTAGAGCTTTCAGAGAGAGCCTGGCCTTGCCAACATCTTGATTTTGGAATTCTGACCTCCAGAACTGTCAAATAATCAGTTAATTATTAATTGTTAATTTCTGTCTTCAAGACACTCGGTTTGTGGTACTCTGTAACAACTTCCCTACGAAACTAATACAATCTACCACAAACAGAAGCACAGACATACATTACACGTGTCTAATGTGCACACATTTCTTTGAGTCACAAAGATTTACAAAGTGTTTTGGCAACTATCAGCCTGCTTGAGACTCGGAACAACATTACTGTCCCGCTGAATAGACTGAGAAATTTAAAATGAAAGAAGTTATAAAAGAAGGTCTACTCCTACGCTTCTACGCCAAAGACTTCTTTTGGAAACTATCACCTTGCACAATTATTTTCTCTTTATCAGGATTTTTATCTTTCTTTAACAACTTTTCTGAGATATAATTCATATTTCATAAATATATTTTTGTCTTTTTAAAATATATAACTAAATGGCTTTTAAAAATATTCAGGGATGTGCAACCATCACCACAAGCTAAGTTTAGAACATTTTTATCACCCTCAAAAGAAACTAGTGGTTCCGCCCAACTCCATGATCCAATACTTTATAGCAGAGAAACGAAGTCTTGTGAATAATAAATATCAGTCATTGCATTCTTATCACGTACTGGAAAGTATTCCAAGACTTTACACATATCAACTAATTTAGTTGACAATTCTATGAAATAAGTACTATATTTTTCTTCGTAACACTGAGTTCTTTAGCTCAAAGAGGTTAAATAATTTGCCCAAGGCTACTGAGATCATAGGTGGTGGCACTGGAATCTAAATCTAGACAATTACAAAACATGTGCCAATCACTTAAAGCTGAAAGTTAATTTAAACAAAGCAAAACTAGAGTAAAGAGGAAGCACAATGGTCTGATAAATTATGACATGGGAGTTAAGTGACATGGATTTTTCTCTAGGGCTTGATACATTTGCTATGTGAATCCTTTCAAATTCCACCTTCCTGTAACATTTCAACACATTCTGGGGATATTGCTGATAACACTATTTTTTTTTCCATTGCAACTATTTCTTTATTCAAAGAATTATGATTTAAAATGAAACATATGCATATCAAACTAGAGAAACAGTGTTATGAATTCCCATGTATCTGTGATACATCTTAAATAATTACCAGTACATGGACAATCCTGCTTCATGTATACAGAAAATACACACACAGCGGATTATTTCAAAGCACATCTTGAGGTACTACTGACAGCGATCTTTCTTCTGTCCCTAAAAAAGATCTGATTGAGTATGAAATGCCATCTAATTCCTTTCGTTCAAGTAGAATCACTGGCAGTACAAGAAGCAATCCTAAGAAGGGTTTTTATTATCAGAAGAAAAATCAAAGGACATTACCAAAAACAATTTCTCAAAAATTACTAAATAATCTCTAAATGATATGTTCTTTGAAATATGAAAACATCTCAGGCACATATAGCAAGAATTAAATAACTAGAAAGATGTTTTATAAGGTTTTGAAAACTAAGGAAGGATTTATGCCTATCATGATAATAAATACTACTTCTGAGTGTCCTGAGAGGCCAAAAAACACAGAAGTAGAAACTTGTAAATACCAACAACATACCTGTTTATCGTCCAGCAGATCAGGCTCCCCTTTACTAGAAGCAGAGCTGACATCATCTTCATCTGAACTGTTGCTGACTTCCTCTTCATCTGAAGGAAGGTCACCAAGACCAAGGTCCAGATCACTGTGTCCCTCCTGGGATGCTCCAGAACTGCTTTAATAGAGAATATCGGATTAGACACCCTTGAGAACAAGAAATCCTACCAAAAACAAACTGTGAGGGCTTCCCTAGTGACTCAATGCTAAAGAACCTGTCTGCCAATGCGGAAGACACAGGTCTGAGAATTCCATGGACAGAGGAGCCTGGTGGGCTACAGTCCATGGAGTTGCAAGAGTCACACACGACTGACTGACTAATACACACACACACACAAAAATTGTGAGAGGTAAGCAAAGCACATCTAAGGGATCTGGAGGGATGGAAAGAGTCAGATCAACCCAACTCTTCCTTCCCTTTCCCCATCTCAGTTGTCAAAAACCCAAATTCATCTTGAATTTGAAATGGATCATCTTGAAAAACATGTTTTGTTTTTCTTTTTTTTTTTTT